>OW679197.1:85123719-85411008 GCA_940337035.1 Agriotes lineatus | reverse complement strand
CGTTTGGACCCCTTTCTTCCATATTTTTTTTCTTGCACTGCTCTTTTTGCTCCTCGCCACTGTATTCGATTTTTTAATGTTTTTGCTACTTCATCTGTACATCTTTTCCTTGATCTCAAATATACTACTTACGGTATGCTTTCTGCACCCATTTTCAACATAGCTAAACCGATTTGGTTTCTTCTGTTCTATTTTGTTTAAGAGTGTGGGAACGTGCAGTTGTTTTCTGATTTCTATATTCCTTATTTGGTCTCTTCTTTTTACGCCCTATATAACCCGTAGGAACTCGGTTTCATTTTTTTGCGATTTGTTTTGTTTTTTCGGGTTGTTGACAATTACCATCACTTTTATTTTGATTGCATTTATCTACATGTTATTTTTCTTGAGTGTTGTGTTACGTTATATATCATTAAATTCTTTGGCAATTATATCTCTGATTTAGGCAAGCATCACCATATCGTCAACATATTTGTGCTTTGTATGTTCATACTGTCACGACCTTGGGATCAGGCCATTGCGGACATATGACTCAGCGTCTCGATCATTTGAGAACGACCTAAGGCAGGGGCAGTGTCATGACCTTGAGCCGGCTCACGTGCGGACGGGTGAGTCACACCTTTCGAGAAACCACCTTGGTGACTCATGCGCGCGAACACGTTATCGTTGCTGGAAGGATCGAGGGTGTCTCGACGTTTCCGGGATGACTCACCCGGCGCATATATAAATACGCGAAAAGGAAATAAGGGACAGTCGAAGTCGAAGTGGAAGTCCGAGTGCCGACTCCAGCTTCGAAGAAGCTGCCATATAAATAAACCCGTGTGTACATAAATCTAGCGAGATAAATAACGCGTGTTATAACAAATATATATAGCCATATAAATCATTAATGTTAAAATCGCGTGTAAATAAATAAAGTATATCTGTTGTTAGAAATAGTCCTGTTGGTTTATAAATAATGTGTGTTCCGCCTTAATAGTTCTTGTGTTGTGTAGATAGATTAAGATAAATCGTTGTAAATAAATGCTTAAAACAAGAAGCGGCGTATAATTTTTAATAGCCCGAGAACGTAAAACGTAACAATACTATAGTATTCTCGCCCATAGCTTTGTATTTTCCCCTTTTATTCCTAATTATTATAAATAGATGGGACTAAAAGATCTTTACTGAAATTTTTCGATGAACAATTGCCCGTTCTAACATAATTTCCGCATCTGCTATAAATACCTACTCTGTATCGCATTTATAAATTCCTCGCCAACATGACTTTTCTTCAATATTTCCTATAAGCTCTGTCTTGCAACTAGGTCAAATACCTTTTTCAAATCTATGAAGCAGATGTACTTTTTCTTATCGCACTCTGTTTCTTTTCTGTTTCTGCTTCTTCCTTTCCTAAATCTACATTGTTTCTCTTCTAGTTAGGGCTATATAGTACTTGGTCTTTCTTCTAAGATTCGTTCGTAGGTATGACTTGTGTGCAATACTGAGAAGCGATACGCCCCTGTAATTTCCCAATTTTATGGTATCTCAGGCTGTATATGGAGAGTATAAAGGCGAGTTCTTGGAATTTCTTTATATTCCCACACTAAGTTCAGTATTTGTAGCAGTAGTGTTTTTTTCATCATAGCCCATGAGTTTCACAATTTCTAGAGTATTTTTTAGCAAGTTTTACTTTTTGTGTACCTTTTTATAATTCTTTTAGTATTATTCACTGTTAATTTGGCCTTATTTCTTCTGGGTTGCTCTCCAAATCTCATAGATCTTCAAAGTACTCTTTCCATCTGCTCATTGTCTCGTCTTCTGCTTACTCTTAAGAGTTTTTCATTTTTATCCTTTATACTTTCTGTAAAGGTGACTTTTTTTCTTACACTCGCATAGTCTACCAGTCGTTTCGTGTTCAGATATTTTTTCCACCAATTTTTCTTCTTTTTTATTTCTTTAGTCTACTAAAGTATCCGTTATTGTCTACTTTTACTGGAGCACACGCATTTTCTGCGGCTTTATAATAACTGCCTGTTACCTTAAAATCGGGAAGTGAAGGTGGATGTTTATCCAAATTATCAATAAAGTTCCCACAACTGTTTTCTTGAGCCTTCATAATAAAATTTGGTTTCTATTTGTATAAGAATAATATCATATAATAAACATTAATATAAAAATAGATGTCAGCAGTCGACATAGGCAACACCAATTAATAGATGATAAAACGGGAATACTTCCGCACTTCCCCATATTTAGGACTGCTGGTAGTCATATACGGCTTCCGACTACTAATATATTGTGAGTTAAAACAATGCTTCTATAATATATTGTGTACCCAGTTAACACGAGCAGTAGATCAGGCGAATCGAGCCCGTCTGCTCATTGACCGACCCCAGAAGCAAATGCATAACTTCGCTGTTCTGCTCGTTACAGCCAAGACTAATTATCACATACATGAATGCTTCTTATCATACTTGACAGATATTATACTGACTGCTGCAAGGCTGTGATTTATCGCTTCTAATACGTGCTGGGCTTGTCACAGTCTAACTGCCTCTGCTGTAATGTCAGACGCCTGGTGTTCGCCGTCAACTGCACTGAGGAATGCACTCCTATACATAAACTTCATATTTCGCACCGTCAATTCGACTCTACCCTGCGTGAAACTTCATTTTTTAGGAACGGCAGCGGATAAAGAATTGACAGCTTTATAAGCTGCGTTTTTGTTTGTTGTGTGTTCGGGAGTTAGTTGGGAAACGAATTTTAAAAGATCAACAATGATATTGGCTTTTCTTATAGAAATACACCCCGGCAGGTATTACAACAATACATCAATAATAAAAGTTTTGACAGGCTGTAAATCACGAGCTAGATTAGAAAATGAAAATGTCAACTCTGTAAAAAGCATTTACAAATCCGCCGCTCTCGAAATTAGTTTTTCCAGCACTTCGCAAAAAATAAAATTGCCACGACGTATCAGAAGATGCCACTTCATAGACATAATTTCGGTTCCAAGTCTCCGGCGAATGCAATAAGAACCGCACCCAGAGCAATGCAGTCAAAGTGTAGCTGTAATTCTAATTCAAAGAACGTTGTCGCATTCACCTGAAAGCTCATTTGCTAACATGCATGCTCAGAGCCCCAGTCATTTCTGTCAAAAGTTCAGTTCAATATTCAAATTATTCCCATAGACATCCTGTTGAAGTGAATGATAAAGTAGATACAGTCGAGTGGCATTAAAACGAAAATTTACTGCTGAGCAATTGAATCGGTTCGGTTATTTGGAAACTCTCTCAAAGCGATAAACCACTATATCGCTCAACTTTGGAAACTTTGCAGGAGCGCTTTGTTTTTCGGCAGCCTTATGTTTCGAGTGGAAACAATATTGTTACGTGATTTTCTAATCACTCACCTTAGGCTTTATCTAAATGGAATTTTTAAGCAGATGATACATGCATATATACTAAGTATATGGCTTTGATTAGCAGATATTCTTTAAACTGAAAATCTAAAGAAATAGGCGGCTGGTTATATAAGTTTTCAGCAATTTTAAAATCTGTTAACTAGATTATTTTAAAGCTGTAAAATATTACAATTTTAATAGTTGCTAAGTTTTAAAATACCACTATTCATTTGAACTTATCTGTGCTACCTATTTCTGACAAATAACATTTAATGCTATAGCCTATAGTTGATAACCATTGACAATAATTATATTATATGTGCTCCGACCTTTACTATAAAATTCCGGCTTTGCTTGTTATTCACTTATAATAATAATAAATAATTATCTTCTTAAACATTATAGGGCGCGATAGATTCGACAAGTAAAAAATGATTAAGTATATGCTTATAATAGAAATGTTAATATTAGAAACTAACCCAGTAGAAATAAATGGAAAAAGGAATAGAAAGAGTCGCTATAAGGAGCCAAGAAACCATTTCTCATTTATTTTTTTTAATTCCGAAAGACACTTTTTGGTACTTATTTTTCATCATTCCTCTAAGTTTTAAGCTTAAACAAAGCACGACTAATTTTTATTTAATCAATATTAACGACAAGCTCTGCTTGCTTTCACGGAAGCGCAGACAGAAGCGGCTCTGTTTTTCGCCAGTTTATAGACTGTAGCGAGAGTAGAGGGATAAGACGTAGGTCCAAAGATAAGAACATTTTAATGTTTAATGAAAGCCAAGTCTGCGTAGGCTGGAGCCGCAATCAGTCTCAGTCTGACCTGATCCCTGCGATCATGCGCGTGTCGAGTTTCTGATTATGATTTTCGCACGTACGTTGACTTTATGGAGTTCAGATGAAGAAAACCCGCGTCTGGGGAGCATATTCAAATGGCAGTATGTACAATTACGACAGAAGCGGCGTTGCACCTTGGGGTTTTGGCAAAACAGTTAGTTACTATTTCATTATACTCAAAATTTAATAATAAATTATAGCACATCTTGAAATAATATATGTCAGTCACGCATGCAACTATGAATTTCAAACAGTAAATATACGGTACCCCCCACCCAAGAAAAGCGCCCTTCCGTGCTTTCCAAGAATACTTCGATACTCAGCATCACTCCGTTTCGCTAATACAATGAAATGCTATGAACCAGTTATTTAGAAAAAAAAAACCATAAAAAAATTTTTTTGCCGACGACCATAGCTCAAAAGTTGATGTTGCCTTCATTTTCGGAGAACCTATCGTATGAAAACGATCCAAGACTTCAGGAAGGTTTCTGGCGACCGGAATCGTGTACACATACGAACATACATCCCCCGCACAGCACGTTTAGGCACCCCCCAATACGGGGGATTGATCTAGTGGGCTGGGATCTTCACCAAAAGATCCGCACCGCCGAGGCGGAGATGTGATATAGTGGGTTCATTAGTCGGTTGGCTCGAATTTTAGAGATATTTCACTCAGAGTGGTTTTCGATATGAGGGAATTTCAATACTTCGTACACTTCGTGTCGAAGTAATAATACATTTTTTGGTCGAATTATACATTTAAACGAAAAATGAAAGAATAGTACAAAGAAGCCATACAGAGACTAATTATCCAAGGTAAAATTAAAGCTAACCGACCTAGAGGACGCTTTCCAATCCACTGGTCACACCAAATTAAAAATCTAACAGGATCATCTTTAAAAACTGCTACATTAGCCGAGGACAGAAACCAGTGAAGAGATGCTGTCAATATCTGTCTTTGACTGCATTAGATAATACGGTTTTATTACTTTTCATTCATTATATCCTTTTGGTCACTATTTCTCTGTATACAGGATGAACGAAGAAGAAGAAGAAATTTTGGTACATTTTTTACTAGCCCAAATTTTGTCAGTCCATATGCGAAATATTTAAATTATATTTACTATCACTAGGCCAGATTGTTAACCAGCAAAGCATTATTATGCGAACGTCATGATTTTGTGCCTATACCAATACTAGGTTTTGAGTTCAAAACAATAGCAACATGGCACACATACAATCATATATAAAGACTGTATTTGTTTAATATTTTTCAATATACTTCTAAACTCTGAGGTGTACTCACTTGTGACCGACGCACTCTAAGAATGTCTAAGGGGTAATTAAGCCTGGCTACTCCAGTCACATTTTATCAAAATCCTTCATTTCCTTTCATCAAGGGTAAACCCTCTTCAGTAAACAAGCTGGTTATATAACATTATACAATTATATTTATTATAAATAATTGATAAAATCTACTCTGCAATAAATGCTCTAAACAGAAAATGAGCCCCCTTCTCAATACTTGGTCACACTGTTGGCAAGGAGCGGTTTTTGGAACCCCTGCTCTTTAAGACACATTTAAGTCTTTCTAACCTTTGGCACGGTGCTTTCGATATGGTTAAGTCATTATCATATTATGTTATACGTATGTGCGTATGTACATATGTGCGACGACTTCGCTGAAAAACATTCGCAAAGGAGGCGGGAATTAATTATTACGAAGCCTAGAAGAAGGGTTTTACAGCGAGTTGGCGATTTCTTACTACAATTATCGGACGAATGAAGTAGAGAGCTGCAGATAATGTGACATTTTAGATTTGATGACAAAGGATGGAAATTTCAATAACTTTGAGAAAAATCTTGCCAGGACCGACGGCGACTTTCGAACTCGCGACCTCAGGCTTGTCAGTCCGATAGTTGTGCCGTTTTCACCTCTTGACGGGGTACGCGATCGCTTAACGTCTATTACTGGTAGCTCTTATGCAAATCGCCAAACACATGCAAAGGAAAGCGACAATCACACCCAAAAGTTTTTGATCTTGGTATTAATATTCCTCACAAATTGGCAAAGAAAACATCCTGATAGGTTTGCTGTTCTCGAGTTATCATGTTTACATCCAACCGGTGTGACATACTCCACTTACTTAATTTTTTGACTTTCGTTTAAGGTCAATGGTGTTGCTGTCTTCATAAAAGTTATGTAGTTTCGTGAGACAAGACCTTTAATGTAACTTTTTTATTGCTTGCAAATAATTGAGAGGTTAAGACAAAAATTGTAAATTTCTAAAAATGTGCGAAGTAGAAAGCAATCCTTTGAACGTCTTCTCATTGTAATTTTACTTGCGTTTCATGTTTTCTTTCAGATTTTCAAACTTTGTTTTACTTTCCTGAGAGCAGACGTTTTTGTGTATAAAACTACACTTCCTAATTCTGATCTAGAACGCATTAGCAAGATTTACAGCAGCTTTCGATGGAATTCTGTCGTCAAGTTTTTTTTTGTACTTGTTATGAACTCAACATGTTTTGTTGATTAGTAAAACATGTAGAATGCCTCAGAGAAAATTTGCAAATGTAGCTGCTTCTGCAATCCTAAATATAATCAAAGCATTTGAATACGTTTTTTTTGAAAACTCAACGAAATAAAAAAGTAATTTTTTTGAAAAACCCATTTATTTATTTTGCATTGAATTTGATAAAGTAAAAGAACATATTTATGAGAAAGTATCTAGATCTAGAGTAATGTGTACACATCCCCGTTTTGCACTTTCTGGAATAACAACACTTTTAAGAGGGCTTCACCTTATAATTTTTCAACGTGTCTACTCTATGGTGTCATCTCAGATATGGTCGTTGCATGTGCGAATATTGTGATTATCATTTCATATGCGGCCAACGCCAAAAATTTTAGGTACCTATATATTAGAATTTACTCTCACAGAAGTCTCATTTCTGGTCAGCTGCTCTTATAATTCTCGTTAAAAGTTGTAGTTATGGTCCAATTCCATATATTATTTCTAATTCATATTTTGTATTATTATGTTTTGATTCTACGAAGAAGCCGTGTAGCTCAGTTGGTAGAGCATTTTTCCGCAGCCTCGGCGATCAATATCAAGTTGGGTGAGACCATTCACAGTTAGACACCAAATTAACTGTATTCTACTTAGAACCACAGACCTAACAAATATAGCAATAAGGTCAACATCACCAAGACACACACATTACACAATGGTTGCTATGCAAGTACAAAAGGCGCTCCCCAACTTTGTAGACCGAAGCTGGGCCAGGTTGAGCATTGCACCGCTGCATGCTAAAGCGTATAAAGCACCAGCCTCTACACCGCAAGGTAGGATGAGCTTACCGATAATACATACATACACACAATGTTTTGATTCAGCAATTACTAGGTGAATACTGCAAAATTAATTGAATACATAAATTTATTTATAGTATTAAACTCGATCAGAAAATCAGCAATTCATTATTTAACTACGAATAGACTAGCGCAAAAATATATTAAGATCGCTTGCTAACATCTAAAAATTTGAGTAAAAAAAAATAAAACATTAACAAAAAAATAAAACAATAAAATATAAAAAACTAAATACTGACATTGCTTGTCTCAAGCCTACATAAAGTTTGAGTGGAAGTCTTAGCATCACAAAAACAGTCGACTACCGCAAAAGTAGATTTTAAAGATGTTTTTCGTCGACCGCATATGCCACGATAACTACCCTGGCCGCAAATGCAACAACAGCAAGTGCGACCATTTCTACCACATTACATTACATTATTACATGCTGTGTTTTAAAATTTATTTTTCAAATTTCCAGAACAGGTTATTGGTCTTCCTTGATACGTGTTCAACACCCCAATGTTTACTTTTTTCCTGTTATCTGATACTGAATTACCCTTGCCTATGATATTTTAAATAGTAGTATACGTTTCAGCAACAAAGCCAGTGTTGATCACGGTTTTTATTATAATATTCTACTGGTGATATAATTTCTTCTAACTTCCTGTAAATTCTGATAAGATAAAAATATTTTATGGAAGTGAAAATTTGGCCACCCTCGAGGAAGTTCATCAATATTCTCATATAAATGGCCTTGTTATTTTGACTAGAACAAACATCTGAGAATAGGTCCATATTAAGTTTTTGATCTTGTTGATAATCAAACATTTCTTCAAATGTGTCTTATATATTATTCAAGAACCCCTGGAACTTTCCGCTTCAAGCAGTACATAATAAAGCCTGTTTGGCTTATGTTTTTACATGAATCATGTTGGTAATGTTATAAGGCCACGCTTGACGTGTAAAAAATACTTTGTCAACAGAAAGATGGGGCAATAGTTGATTTTGTTCTATGTCAAAGACTGCTTCGATGATTGCAGGTTCGTTTTCTTTTATCATTTGATGAAAGTTCTTTTCTGGCAGCTTCGAGTTTCCTCTTTTTGGTCAAGTTCTTTTGCCTGTTTTAAGGATACTTGAATATTTTTCACACAGAACAAGTACGTATTTATATGGGGGATTTCCAAAACCGACATTAAAATTTGAATAAAATAGTTCTAGTAAATTTCGAACGAGAAAAAGATTTTATTGCAGCTCTATTAATTTAACATTTAATTCTGGTGGAAAATAAGATCTGCCGGTTCTAGCTAGTAAATAGTGGCTTCCACGACATTTATAAAACTTGCTAATGTGGTTCATTCGATACGTTCTTCATCGTGTGGTGTGGAGCGGTCTCCACCTCGTCTTTCTTCCAACTTTTGGCTAGTATGTATAAAATACTGTTACGTTCTTAACGTTCGGGCTATTTAAAATTATACGACAAACATGGGTTCAAATATTTATTTACACAATGAATTACTACGATTATTGTTTACAAGCACATGCGAGAATTATCAAGCAGATTACAAATTAATTCAAGCGCTAACGACTATCGGTACACGTATTTCTAACAACTATTATTATTTATTTCTATTACGTACGGATTAGCACATTTATTTATATCACTCTTAAACGCTAACGATTATATATTTATTTACTTATTATTACTTCACGAGAGATTATGTACACGCGGTTTTATTTATATGGGGGCTTCCAACAAGCCTCGACGTGAGTTCTAACTGCCGCAGAATTATTTCAGAACTGCACTGCGGGTCCGACGGCCGGGTATTTATATGGCCAATAATTTCCTTCCAGAAGCTTCCAGATTTTCCGGCAACAGTGACGTGTCGCGTCAGGGCTGCTCTAGCATCGACTGGGAAATGATTCACCAACGTACACCTGCGTTCAAGGCCGCCCGTCGGCAGCCTATGATTCACGCGCCGGCAGCCGTCTCTGGAATTTCTAGTATAATCGAGGCATTGGGGCAAATAACTGTCAGCCGAATCGTTACACTGCCCCCGCCTTAGATCGTTCTGTCCCAGAACGAGTTGCGTCGGGTGCCTGTCTTCTCGCTCTTGTGGGGGTCCGATGGCGGTACTTGCAGGCGGTGCCCTTTTTGCACATGGACTGGCTGAAGAAGCAGCAGCCCACCGTGGGCTCAATGCTTCGCGCCGGGCTGCAACAGCAGACCTCGATCTGGATGCCGGTCTGGTCGAAGACTACTTCCAGCATGCTGCGTACGACCCTCCAGTCCAACGAATCCAGGCCGCATGCTAATTTCGGCATCGCTAGCCGGGTTTCGCCGTTCTTCACCATCTGCTCCTTAAGGTCCAAAAGAGCAGACCAGAGCTCCTGGTAACTAGGTTTTTCGTGAGACAACCTTTTCGTCACCAGGTAATAAATGGAGCTGTTGCCTTCCTTCAGCTGCAAGGTTCTGCCAACCTGAGGTGCCTGCTCTCGCAGCTGGTTTAACCGGCCAAACTGCTCCCGGAAGGCAGCGGCGATCCCCCTAGACATCCGGAGGTCCTGGGCGACGCAGTGTGCCAGGGAATACTGCCGCAGGGTGTCGAACAGGTCACGCTGCACCTCTGTAGTAACTCCGAATCGCGCAGTCTTCGTACCCCCATAAGCGGCCATAAACTCCTGGAAGGAGGTTCCTCCGGTCCCTAGTCGTCTCAGGGGTTGTTCCGTGACAGCCTCCACTTCCTCATTCGTTCCGGCATATGGGGCCAACCGATTGAAGTGCACCACCCTGCACTTTCCTCGAGGAGGTTTCTGGATTCGGTATACCACGTCATTCAGTCGAGCAACTACAGTGTAGGGGCCTTCCCAGTTTCTTTGGAGCTTGGGGGAGAGGCCACGACGCCTCTGGGGGTTATGAAGCCATACCAAATCGCCAGGCTGGAAACCACAGGCCTCAGCGCGGGCATCATATCGGTCCTTCATTCGGTCGCTGGCACCCTGAATGTTTCGGCGTACGGCGTCGTGGATCTCTTCCATCCTCTTCTTCAGGTTCCCCACGTAGTCCTCCCCGGCCGTTTCTTCGCCAGGCTTTCTTCCAAACTTGAGGTCACATGGCAATCGCAGCTCGCGCCCAAAGAGTACCGTAGCTGGGGTGTGGTTGGTTGTCTCTTGTACTGCCGATCGGTAGGCCATTAGGAATAGGTGAATGTACTGGTCCCAGTCACGCTGATGTTCGGAAACCACCTTGGACAGATGCTTCCCCATGGTTCGGTTCATCCTTTCCACCATGCCGTCCGATTGAGGATGGAGGGCAGTGGTCCGGGTCTTGTGTATCCCCAGCAGCTTGCAAACGTTCTGGAACAGTCCAGACTCGAAATTCCGGCCCTGGTCGGAATGTAATTCCAGGGGGACTCCAAAACGGCTGAAGCACTCCTTCACCAGAACATCAGCTACAGTACCGGTCTCTTTCTTCGGAACGGCGTACGCTTCGGGCCACTTGGTGAAGTGGCCCATGCACACCAAGATGTATTTATCTCCTGTTTGGGTTTCGGGGCATGGTCTGGCGACGGCCATGGCTATCCCCTCGAATGGACCACCGACGTTGTACTGCCACATCGGAGCTCTACGTCTTCCAACCAGTCCGTTTCCTGTAGCGCATGCTTCGCACCTTCGGCACCACTCTCGGACGTCACCTTCGCAGCTTGCTCCGTAGAACCTTTCTTGGACATCTTGCAACGTCTTCTTCAATCTGAAGTGTTCCCCAGAGGAGCCATCATGCAGGTGGCGCAGCACCTCGGCCACTCTACTCCTTGGAACCATCGATCGTGCTCTCGTTGCCCTACTGTCCTCATCTTCCAAGATTCTGGTCAGGACGTTGTTGTCCAGCTGCAAGGAGTCCCATTGCGCCCAATAAGTCTCCACTGTTGCGTTGGTGGTGGGGACCTCCTGCCAGGTAGGTCGACGGCCATCTTGCTTCCAGGCTATAACCGCGCCTAAGTCGGGGTCATTCTCCTGGCTACTCTGTAACTCGTCTGGCTCCCACGAGTCGTCGACCACAGTGGTACGATTAATGGGTACCGCACGACTCTCCAACCTCGAACAGTGGCCGCAGTCCGCAGGGCAAGGCCTCTTGGATAACGCAACGGCGTTGCGGTGGACTGTGCCAGGTCGATGACTTATTCCCAAGTCGAACTCTTCTAGGCGCTCGATCCACTCAGCCACCTGTCCTTCAGGGTTCTCGCACTGCAGCAGCCATCTCAGAGCAGGATAGTCGGTCCTCAGCAAGACTCTTTTGCCAAACTCAATTGATTTATGTTTTCCTACGTCAGTACGGCCGCTGGGATGATCTCCGCACTCGACGATGTCCTGGTACCGGGCCACCAAATCTTCTATCTTCTTCCGTTTTCGTTGGCTCATGCCCCTTCCCAGTATTGGGTTCCTCCTGACGGTTGCCAGTTCCCTGCTGACGTTCATCATCCTTACTGGGACCCCAAGCCCAGTCTTCATCAACGTCTTCCCTACCAGGATACCATGAGTGAGCTTCTTGCCACCATCAGGCTCGACCACGCGCACCACGTTGCCCCGGAGATCGCCATCCAGGTATGCATCCACGACCCTCTCGGCTCGTCCTTGCAGAGTAACATCTTCCGCCCATACCACTTGTGCCACGATCTCTCCTCCTGGGTGTCGGGAAAGCTCCTCCCCACCCACGTGCAACTCGCCGCGTCTCAGGTCCAAAAACAGAGACCGAACTCTTCCATTTATTTTCCCATCAAGCTTTTGGACTACTTCCTCTTCTGCGGTTTCCAGCTCTTCCTGCCCGACCTTCAGCTCTTCTCGTGCTTTCTGCCCGGCTTCCAGCTGTTCCCTAAGATCCTCTTGTGCTTTTTCTGCCTTCTTTCGACTGGATCGCAACTCTTCCCTAAGCTCATCCTTGAGGTTTTCTCGAGTGGTTTTCAATTTTTCCTCAAGTTTTTGGACTGCTTTCTCTTGCTCGGCCTTCAGCCATTCCTTAAGTGCTTTCGCGGCTTCCTCTGCCTTATCTTGTGCCTTCTTTTGGCCGGCTTTCAATTCTTCCTGGCCAACTTGGATCTCTTTCTTAAGTTCCTCCTGTGCTTTTTCCGCTTTCTCTTGCGCGGCTTTCGATTCTGCTTGCGCTTTTTCTGCCTTCTCCTGCCCAGCTTGGATCTCTTTCCTAAGATCCTCTTGTGCTTTTTCCGTCTTGTCCTGGCTAACTTGCATCAGTTGCAAAAGTTGGCTTAATTGGGCTTCCATTTTGCTGCTTTGAGATTTCGTCAAAGGCATGCACAATACTCACTTCAATTTATTTATCTGACCGTCGTTTTATCGGTACTTGTTAAATTATTTATTTATTTAATGTTTGTTCAATAATTTTCTTATAGCCCCCGGTACAAAACCTCACACCGACACCACTGTTACGTTCTTAACGTTCGGGCTATTTAAAATTATACGACAAACATGGGTTCAAATATTTATTTACACAATGAATTACTACGATTATTGTTTACAAGCACATGCGAGAATTATCAAGCAGATTACAAATTAATTCAAGCACTAACGACTATCGGTACACGTATTTCTAACAACTATTATTATTTATTTCTATTACGTACGGATTAGCACATTTATTTATATCACTCTTAAACGCTAACGATTATATATTTATTTACTTATTATTACTTCACGAGAGATTATGTACACGCGGTTTTATTTATATGGGGGCTTCCAACAAGCCTCGACGTGAGTTCTAACTGCCGCAGAATTATTTCAGAACTGCACTGCGGGTCCGACGGCCGGGTATTTATATGGCCAATAATTTCCTTCCAGAAGCTTCCAGATTTTCCGGCAACAGTGACGTGTCGCGTCAGGGCTGCTCTAGCATCGACTGGAAAATGATTCACCAACGTACACCTGCGTTCAAGGCCGCCCGTCGGCAGCCTATGATTCACGCGCCGGCAGCCGTCTCTGGAATTTCTAGTATAATCGAGGCATTGGGGCAAATAACTGTCAGCCGAATCGTTACAATACTATATGAAACTTCCGTTCTAATCAAAAATTAATTTCTAAGAAATGCATGTAAGCAATGCGAATGTATTCAGAGAGTGTTGCATATTTTGTATGCTGTCCACTTCTATACTTTTCTTTTCCTAGTGAACTGTAACTACAGTTTTTGACTGACAGTCTTTTCCATACACAGTACATATTTTTAACTTTTTCTCTCTTCTTGGAACTAGTCTCATCTAGACTAAAGATCCTGTATAATAGATCTGGTTATCCTGCAGTCTTTGCCTCCATGCGCCTCTGTTGTACTACGATTTCTCAGATGTGTTTTTCAATCTTCTCTATGTTGCATTTTGGATTTGGATTTTTGGGTGGACGGTAAACTAAATTCACGTGTACTTAATCTAAATGTTACTCTATCTCATAGACCAGTCTTCGCAAGACGGCGACGGTAATTCAATCCCAACGTCGACTAGCCACTCAGTTCAGTACCGAAGAACATTTTTATTGCAGGCCTGGCACTCTACCCACTGCGCCACCAAGGTGGCGTTTCTTCTCTATGTTTTTCGCCATATTTGTGTTACGATTATTTCATCCTTACTCTCTCCATCTGCCTTTTTCAAACCTTTTTCGATGTTTCTAACCTTCCTTATTCTATAAAGCTTCAACTCTTCAACTATGTCTAGTGATTTGTACGTTTCCTTTATATCCAATGTATCGGATTTCCGTTCTTCCTCTTCTTCTATTGGGCCATATATTTTTTTACCTCAGCAATAATTCGTCTATTTCTCTCGTCATTATCCACGTGTTTTCCAGTCATGACCATGATTTTGGTAGTATTATATTTTATTAGGCTTTTGATTTGAATAGCGGTAGCAGCGACCATTAAATTGTTGCACCATTTCGATATTTCTGTCTTTTATTGTAAAGTTTGCTCAAGTCTTTTACTAGGTTTAAATTATTCTAACAGCTTTCTTTTAGAAATAATAAAACTATAAAGGCTGAGGCATACTCTTTTGTGAATTATTCAAACTAGGTAACAACACCTTAATAAATAACCGAATAAAGCTCTATAAAGATGTTTTATTTGAACCGCCCTGGTATGCAGCTCATTACAGCATAAATACATATGTGGACATTTTCAAAATACTCTAATTATGTGGGTTGAGATCGTTATAAGTCTACAGAAATACATATAATGTGTATGGTTTGATAAACGCTGTCTTTTATATGTTTTAATCACCCAATGTCGTTAACAGCAACACTACAAGGAAGTAGCATATAAAAATTGAGGCGAACCCATGAATAAATTTGTTTTTAAGACTACAATCCCCTTAACAGCGTCAGCCCTAATTTGCAATAATTAAAAAATGTTTAATAAAACCCGACATAATCATTACACCGCGCAAAAATGGTTATAATCCGGCATACACCCTGTTAACGAAATTCGCAATAAAAAGCACGCCAGAGTTCATTGCATCTCCTCAACTCGAGTCGAACAACCTTATTTCGCGCTATTTACGATCTACCCGCATCTTAAACCTAATAGCTTATATATCACGAGGTTTCATAGTCCTTGCGAGAATTATCCTGTAAAAGGTTTATGGCTCTAGTTTGCTCTTAATCTTGAACACATGCGCGTTATGAGACAATCCCGGTAGTCGTTTTCTTAGTATTTGTTTTGCGCGAATAAAAGTTCTGTAATTGATAATAATGTACGTTGTTGGTTTGCGTACTTAATTAGCAAGTATTTTATAATAAATTGTCCCTTGTGCTACTCGTCGTTAAATAATTGCGGAAGGTTTATATTATCTTAGAACACAGTTCGTTTTGTTCAAAATATGTGATTTTGGAATTGAATACAATATGGAAAATTCGTTGTCCTCACTTAGATTAGACTAACCGAAATGCAATTTTCAAACTAGTGTTTGATGTTGAAGGTATAATACTCCAAATTGTATATTACTTGAATTTTAATCATTGCGAAGTGTTGCGAAGAAGGTATCTTTACATAAAATCATGGAAAACCACACGTTAAATATACGATTGCAATTTATCGTCTTCGATAGAAATCCCTTAGTATCATCAATTAAAAATACTGTTTAAATACGCAAGACATCATGTTCAGTTACCAGGGGTTGATTAGGGTTTTAGAAGTCATTTAAATAGGTATTAATTATCATTAAAAGTGTTTCTCCTGAAAAGCACCTTGCATCGAAAATGTAAAAATTATGCGAACATTCAATTTTTTCTTGGGTATTTCGCTACCCTGAAAAATTAAAAATATTAAATATCGAACGTTTCGAGGGACAATCTGCACTCGTTATCAACGAATAAAAATTAAAACTAAAAATGAACAAGGGAACTTAGCTTTTCACTGGACTGAAAAACGACTAACCTTCCAATGAGTTGCTTGGCACATTTAAATGTGTCAAGCTTGAGAATGTTCAGTTAGTTAAGACTAACATGTTCTAAAAAACCTCATTAATATGTTACTTAATTTCCAAAAATAGCACTGTTTGAATTTTGACAATTTCGAAAAACGCCATTTTCCGAATAAGTACAAATCACTCAGTATGTATGATAAGGGCTAAATAGGTTTTTAGACAAGCACAAATTACTGTCGTAATTTTGTTATCAAAAATAAACTTTTCGGCGGTGGCTGTATATTTAAAACTAAAAGCTGAAATCTTTAAATTTGTTTGCTGTTTGTTCTTGTGTGTATTCTTTTCACTTATTGTTGTGAGGCTCGCTAATATCTTCCCAAAATTGGATGTTCTATTTTTTCTCGTTAATATAATTATTTTGCAAATCTTATATGTAAATAATTGCCCTTAGCAAGCCTATGCATTCAAATATTAATTGAGCACTTTAATAAAGTAAGTTCTCAAAGAAAATACAGTGTGTCCACGGACGGAGTTGATAATAGGGGAAAAATATTTATTATTAATTTTACGACAAGTCATTCTTTATAAAAAAATTCTACTTGTCAAGAAAATAAGATTACCATATAAAAATCATAGAGTTAATGCACAGAGTGAGAAAAAATGAAGAAAACAACATGTTACAAGCGACAATTATCAATATTTATTACTTTACACAATTTTTTTATAAAACAAAGCTGTTTTTTAACCTAAAATTAAGTTTAAATACAAAATTTCTAATCAAAATTGAACTGAATGAGCCGCAAACCATTCGTAAAGTGATCGAAGAATTTATTAAGAGAGGCGAAACATTTTTTGAAGTGGGAAGTAGCTACGTAGAATAAATGTAAAAATTTAAATTTTGCTCACCCTGTACATTAACACTAACATTTTTATACGATCATCGTATTTTCTTGACAAGCAGAATTTTTTATAAAAAATGATTTTTCGTCGGAAAATTAATAATAAAGAATTTTCTCCTATTGCCCACTCCATCCGTGGACACACTGCATACTTAATATTGATGATTTCTGTGACAAAAACTAAACTGTTTTCTAAATTTCAATTTAAATTGCTTAACATTATTTGATGTTTCCTTTTCTCCTGTATATTTTAATAAAAAGGTTCTGAAAATATCGCTTATTAGAAATCGCCATGAAATACGACAAATATTGTTTAATTACGGCATTTTTATTTTCCATATTTCATAGAATAATCCGAAGTAGTACTTCAATACTCGTTTTTATATACCATTTGATTATCTGCTAACAACGACTCGACAAGTACTATGTATAATATGTCTCTCTGTGTGTAAAATGTTTGCTTGTTTAATTTTATCCTTTACCATTCTTTGAATTGTTTTAAGCTTGGTACTTATACATATTCTCAAGATTTCTTAATTTTTGTTATCTTTACATTACTAAATCTTAAAGCCATTAAAACCTGCAACAGATATTATATACCTACTATTAATAGTTTGTAAGTTTCCAGAATTAATAATTTACTAGGAATGTACGGCCGCTTTGGATGCTATTAGGAAGAAACTTCTTAATAAATAGTGAATTATTTCTAATTATTAGTTATATTCAGCCTGAATAATTTCTTAATCTTTAATTTAAAATTGTGAATTCCCTTTGATTTATGTGTTTTGATTTTGATATACTGTATTAATGTCTATAGCTATTAATCGATATGTAATTTGATATTAGTATGACAATAACTTATAAAATCTTCAATAACTATATTGTTGTTTCACTTTATTTCAGACAAACCATTCAAATTTCTTGAGAAATCGCCAGCTGACGTTATAATAACTATATCCACACATGGTAAGTATTTTTAGAAATTTTCAAAACATAACATATCAATTTTTAACTCCATAAGTTCTGATTGAATTAAGTATTAGATGATTTTATATTGGTCTTTTAAACTTGTTACTCTAAAGTAACGCTAATTAAAGATGAGTATTGCAAAAATCACACAGAATTACATTTTCCTTAAGCTAGGAGAAAATTGGTAGTTGGAAATATGTAACACGAAAAAAATAAGTTAAACTTTGTCTAAAATGCTAAGAAGTTGAAACACGTCAGTTATAACTATTATAATCTTAATTGGTGCGGTCGTAAATTTTAGCTTGTGGGGTCCTTCTCTTGCTATCTACACAATTCTATGGATCAGGGCAACTACGAGCACTGCAACAAATAAATTTCGTAAATTAATTAGGCTATTGTAACCCCCGCAATTCCATTTTCGGGAGTTCGGTAACGAATACAATACACCAAATACCTTAAAGCAATTAATAATATTAACGACGAAGGGTACAATAGGAAGACGCAAGTCGTAACTCCAAAAGGTAATAAAAGATGAAGTGTATAACCCACAAATTTAACAATATGCATCCCAACTTTATCAACAATATTAAACTACAGCTCAACAATTTGCCCTGTAACTTGGTATAAGTTATACAGAACAAGAGGTTTCTAACTAACTACATATAACATCCATGGAACCTGCTTGTGCATGACAGGCAGGCATGCATCAATAGCTCTCAAGAACGACGCGTCTGCTCCAAATATTAATTACATCTCAAGTTTCAAACTTGTAAGTAGCTACATCGTACATCAAAGTTTGCAGCAAGAATTTAAGAAATGTGCGATCCACTGATCGGTGCAAAACAGATGGCCAAATTGAAAAGTCAAAAAGAGGCAAAAAATCCAACACATTTGTAACAATTACTGTCTGCATTATGTAATCAATATCAAAAGGTGTTATAAATAAGAAATAATGCGGGATTGTTACATTTTGTAGCAAATAAATCATGTATCGATACCAAAAGGTGAAAGAGACTGGCGATTATGTGGATGTGTGTCTATCTTATACGTGTGTCCCAGATCGAGTGGGATTGCATGGGTAACTTTCTTATCATTGAAAATGGAGATTTGGTTGAATGGGCAATGTTTTGCAGTTTCATATACTGATTTAAAATCTGTTTGAAAAAGTTCAAAATGTCGAACCAGTCAGAAGTTATTAAAAAAAACTGAAAACTGTAATTTTCTTATATGTCAAATACCTTCGTAAGTATAAGAGATACGAAAAACAGTTTCATATGAAAGTCACTGTTTTCAATGACAGCAATTTAAAATGGATGTCGAACAAAAATTCAAGATGGCTGCTTTTGAGGTACTCGTATCAACTTCCTTAAGTTAAAAGGGCGCCTTATTGGATCTTTAGGTTACCGAGTAGAATTTTTTATTCTCTTTTCAACGATGTAAGATAACGTATAATTGAATAAAAAATTCCAGTAAAAATAATTGTTTTTACATTTTAATCGAGTAGGCTTACAAGTCTGAAGGACGACCCGCGCAGTGGAAGGCCATCAACGACACTGACGGTTGAAAACATTGATGAAGTCCATGATATGGTATTTTCAGACCGTCGAGTAAAGGTGCGTGAAATAGCTGAAGTTGTTGGTATCTCAACTGAACGAATTCATCACATTTTAATTGAAGAATTGTGGTTAAGTAAAGTCTGCGCAAGATGGGTGCCGCGATTGCACTCAAGAACAAAAACGAGTTTGACACAAAATTTTTCGACCGGTTTTTGACGAACCCAAGTGATTTTATGCGAAGATTTATCACTACATATGAAACATGGGTTCATCACTACACGCTAGAAAAGAAAAAACCGTCTTCAAGAAAGGCAAAGAAGGTCGCTTTGGCTGGAAAAGTCATGGTGTTAGTTTTTTTGTAATTCAAAAGGCATTTTCATGATTGACTACCTTTCAAAGCGCCATACTATAAATGGGGCGTACTACGCTAACTTATTTGATCCATTGAAACAAGAAGTAAGAAAAAAGACCGGGTATCATCACGATAATGCATCTCCTCACACATCCCGAATTCCAACCACAAAAATTAAAGAACTGGGTTTAGAATTGATTCCGCATGCACTGTATTCTCTAGATTTGGCCCCACCAGACTACCATGTCTTTCCAAACTTGAAAAACACTTAGCAGGTCAAAGATTTTCATCAAATGAGGAAGCTGTAGCGAGTGTAGAAGCCTATTTTGCAGACCACGACGAATCGGTCTATAAAGAGAAGATAATGAAGTTGAAATATCATTGGAATAAATGTACTTACTGTACTTCGAGGAGATTAGGTAGAAAATAAAACTCATTTTTAACCTCTTATATAATTGCTTTTATGCCAGGCTGCGAACATTTCAAACGCCCCTCGTATGTACAAAAACTAATCAACTATCTATCTATTATATACGTTAAAACAACGAAACTGCATGCACTCCACGAAAATAAATTTGTCATGCGAGCATTTTCGAAGTTATATGCCATTTACGACCCCCAACCAGTCAGGAACCTCATGTGTGGATTCAAAAAAGTGACCAAATTCCAACCACCCCCAAATGGCAACCAGAAATTGAGGAAGTTAATATGTTTGCAATATTTTTCCGTAGCACGAGATAGTAAAATCAATTAATCTACAGGATCAGGAGTCAGTTACAGCAAAGTAGTACACCACAATTTATTTTCCTCAAATAATGAATGATATGCAGGTTAAGGTAAAACGTAAGCCATTATATTTGGGTTTCTCCAGAAGCATCGGACCCCGGCAGGTTAAGGGTATAATGCTTCTGGTCGTTCAGCTAAGAGCCAAATATTTTAAGGTAAAACAAATTACAATAATTGAACATCCTCCATATTCGCTTGATTTGGCTATGTGTGATTTCTGGCTTTTGTATGATCCCAAAAATCACTTTTGTAGAAGTAATTTTTTACTAAAGGGCAGACCTTTGATATGTGGAAGATCACACAACAAAAATATATTGTACTGGAAGAGATACCCGCAACATAACTAAAATTATGTTTGTTATTTTGTTAGTAGCTTTCTTGCATCTCAAAACATATGGAATGGCCCTCGTATCTAACCAAATCCAGTCGATTGTAACATTTGATATATACGTACATATATAAAATTTTATACTAAGGAACAAATTGTGCAGTAAATACGTTTGCAAGATTTAATTTACAAATTTTTTGTCTTCATGCATTCAGGCAGTAAGTTTACTATTATTCGCATAAAAACAAGAAGCATACATAGTAAACATTTGTTTTACTCTTCTGACTCTCTATTATTATATTATTCTTTGAATATATTAGATATTGCTTTACTGCATAAAGAAATTCATGACAATCCATATTTCAAAGTTAACCAGGAATGGCTAACCTCAAGCCTAACCTAAATAATTTTTTTTTCAAAATTTAAAACCATAATGTCTTGCAATGAAAAAGTTTCTTTTATCAATAAAGGTGTAGCTACATGGGGTAATATACAAAACAATTTACAACTCAGTTACAAACAAATTTACAGATGTGAGAGTTTTGCAAATATCCGGCTCTATACAAATTTAAGTAAAGTGATAGGTCGAATGTAGGTTTTCACGGCGTTGTCCATAATGGCAGATTCTTCCAGGTTATGTTCGTCTTTAGAAATCTTCTGAAAAAACTGACAGCATGAGCAGCGGAACGACAAGTTCAAATCGACGACCACGGCATAACCCGGAAGAACCTACCAAAGTGATAGATGTTTTCACCTGAAATAAAAGTTCCACGTTTATATATTAGAAGAGACAAAATTATTACTATCTTTTAGACCTTTAAGTATAATTAGCTTCTGTTTCATAATTAAAATGTTTAATTTGATATTGACTATATAACCATTTTCTGCTATTTTATATTATAAATAGTATGTTTGTCGTATGCTAATCACATAATATTAAATTGTGCATGTGCTTATAAACAGGGTTTTTAAGTTGCTCAAACTATTGGGCCAAAGTTCTTCACTATTCGATTTTGGCATTCACACAACAGTCTGCTCTAAGTCTTCATATTATGTTTTAAAATCCGTCACCATTTCTCATAAACATAAGTATTGTACATAATATTAAAATATACGCTGAAAGAGTAAGACACAGAGAAGAAATTATTAAAATAAGCAAAATTCATTACAACTCGATTGGTTATGTAGGGAAGTCGGTAATTACTAGGGTGCGAATTTTTAGGCCACCAAAACTGTGAAAAAGGGCAAAAACTAGGCAGTAAAAAATTTAAATATAGGCGTGAAATAAACAGTAATTTTTTTTCTGGAAAATTGTATATAATTTATTTATTCAAATTTAGAAAAAAGCTTTTATCTCTATACAAATTCCCTACGCTTTCCATAGTAACTGAAAACCTAACTTTACAGAAATTTTAATAACATTCAATTTAATAATATAAAAAATACTAAAAAATTTTATAAATATTGAATATAATTTCACAATGAAAATACTTTCATTCATTTTAAATGATTCTTACAGTAATCTTAATTATTTAAAACAAAAAGTTCTTAATTTAAAGCATTTCTAGAAACTAAAATCCCACAAAATAAACTTCAAAATTTAAATAACAAAACTTTAAAATATTTGAATGACAATAATTATATAGATATTAACACTTATAAAAAATTAATAACTCATAATGGACTACTACCAAACATTTATGGTTTACCTAAAATAACTACCCTTTACGACCCGTTGTAGCTTCATATATGAGCTCATTATATAAATTATCCAAATATTTTTCAAATATTCTAATTAATGTTACCCAAAAAATTTACTGATGCAATAACAATTTCTAAAGAACATGTTTTATTCTCCTTAGATGTAATATCACTTTATACAAACATTCCAATAACTTTAACCACCAAAACCATTGAACAATTTTGGAGTAAAATAGAAAAATTTACTAATATTCCTAAACAAGAATTTATAAAAGTAGTTGAATATATTTTACAATCTACATATTTTTCTTTTAACTATCAAACATACAAACAGAATATTGGTGGTCAACCTCTTGCTAGTACTATTGCAGATTTGGTATTACAAAAAATTCAATCTGAAATTGTAATTAACTTAAATGAAATTAGTTTTTATGAACGATTTGTAGATGACATAATTATTTGTACTAATAGAAACCAATTAAAAAAAATTTTTTTAAACATTTAATAACTACCACCCAAGATTAAAATTCACAATTGAAAATGAAAATAATAAATCTATAAATTTGTTGAGTTAACTTTAATAAGAACAGAAAATAATAAAATTGAAGCAAAATGGGATAGAAAATAAATTAAAACTGATAGATACTTATAATTTTCAAACATCTATAAAATACAAAAGAAGTGTAATTAATAGGTAGCTTAATTGACCGTGCAATTTTATTATCATAAAATACATTTCATAATATCATAAAAATTAAGAAAATATTATTAAAAGATAATTATCCTATTGACTTCATTGACACCAACATTAAGAAAAGAATAAATAAATTTAAAATAATAGCACAAATAATAATAATTCGGCTATCAACTTATTCCCTAACTGTTTAGGACAAGAATTTAATAATAACCAAAACATGAAAAATTAAATTTACACTTCAATTTCATATTTACCAAAACTATAACTACGTTTAAGTAAAATAAGTAAAATAAACAAAAATAATTTTAATATTTCTTTTAAAAATTACAATATAATAGGAAATCAATTTTTAACAATCTAAAAGATAAAACAAAAATTAAATCGGAATCAAATATTGTTCACCAAATTAATTGTAATAATTGCAATGCTAAATATATAGGACAAACAAATCAAAATCTAAAAAAAGAATAACTCAACATAAAAATTCTATAAAAACAAATGTTTGTAACCCAATAAACCAAATACTTGCCCTCTCTGATCATGCAGTTGATAATTATCATAATTTTAATTTTGACTCACCTAAAATATTGCAAAAAGAAAATATTTTACAAAAATGCCTTATATACGAAATGATTGAAGTAAAAAAATACAAATTCTATTAATTACAAAACAGACATCGAAAATCTTCATTTTATTTACTATAATCTTCTCTAAAAATTCTTCTATAATTAAATTTAAAAAAATGGTTTAAATCACTACTAATATCAAGATATCCTTTACAATAAAAATTTTTGTATCAAGATATACATTTCAAATAAGAATGTTTTAGATTTAAAATTTTTGACATCTGACGTTTTATCTTTACAAATTTGTTTTAAATATTATTTTCAACTTATATAGTAAGAATTAGTTTTAACCTTGAACATTTTACATCTTAAAATCTAAATATTTCTGTCAACTTTACATATGGTAAGAATAATTAGACATTGTTTAAATTATCTAACCTATAATTCATTTTCCTTTTCAGTCGATTATATAGATGAGTAATTTCTTAAGAAATCAGCTAAAGCTGAACAAACGAGAATATTATTGGCTGAATTATTTTCCAAAACGATATTAAATATAGTGTCTAGTTTAAGCGACAAAATGAGAATTTAGGCACTGTTCGGAGGAATAGGCAATTACCAATACAAATACGAATTAACACGAAATAAAATATGTCTTTCAAAGCGTTAGTTATCCTTTATTAAAAACATGGTCAAAGTCTGGCAAACCGCTCAACAAAACAGATAAAAAGGCATTCTTTCTAGCATCCTCCCCCTACTGATTACTTCATTCGTACTTATTAACTCCTGTTATATAATTAATCAAATTTTAATCAGTACATTCACTTGTACCTAAAGTAATAACAACAATCTCTGAAGTTCAGAAAAATAAATGTGCAGGGTAGATACACGGTTGTCAAAAAATATTTCATTAGCACACTGCCAAAAGTAAATAAAGGTGCTTCATATACAGGGTGATTCATAATTAGTGAATCAAATTGTAATGGTAGATTCCTCATGCCAAAAGAAGACAAAAAGTCTATATGAACACATGTACTTAACCAAACGGTCACCTAGATACAGGCTGCTGCTTGTTGCAAAAGCAATATAATTGTTTCCAATTATTAATAATAACAAGGCATATAAGTGCAGCAAAAACAAACTGTGCGTTAAATCTGACAGATATTCAGCAGTAGTACGTCATTTGTGTTTTGTAAATGTTCTAATAATCGATTTGTTTTGATTGTTAAACTGTACCTACGTTAATTACTTGATATAGGGGTTTACTTCAGAAGAGTATGCTAGTATGATGTTTAATTATGGGTATTGTGACAGGAACGCATGTGGTGCAGCTAGGGAATACCGCCAAAGGTATCTAAACATTTATTGTTGCACTTGATATGCGTTGTTATTATTAATAATTGAAAACAATTATTTCACTTTTGCAACAAGCAACAGCCTGTATCTAGGTAACCGTTTGGTTAAGTACATATGTTCATATAGACTTTTTGTCTTCTTTTGGCATAAGGAATCTATCATCTCAGTTTGATTCACTAATTATGAATCACCCTGTATTTTTAACCAGTGAGTTTCCAAAAAAGTAGAAATGTATTATTTTTAATTTTACTCAACAGAGCCAGATGTATAAAAGTCAGCTTTATTTGAAATGAAAAAACTTTAGGTTCGAACTGTGATATTAATATAAAATGTCCTTAACCGTAGATTTTTTGTTAGGTACCATTGTTTCTGCCCTTAATTACAACACTAAAGCTTTGAAATATTCCTAATATTTTATTTGTTTGTTTATTTAACGATATTCTCTAATGTCGAAAATAATTAACTTTAGAAACAAAGTTATTTAATAATGATATTAATAATAATGGTATGGGTGGTAAAAGCTACTGCTATGTAGCTCAACAATGTACGATTTCCTGAAATTTATGTATCGGGCACCGATTAAGAGAAATTTGTTAAAAACTTGAACAAAAGTTAGCAAGCAACTTTGTTATGTTTTGTAATGAGTACGAAGTGGATTTGACTAGAGTTAAGTGATTCCCATATCCAAAAACTTAAGAGAAACATAAAATGTGCACCTTTAAATCTATTTGAAAAGCATTAAAAATTGAATTTTTGCTTATTGGTTGGACAGAAATTTGTATGAAAATATTGTTTTTCTTTACATCGACATTTTTAAGCAACGGGATGAATTCGCTTCAACGTGTTGTAAACACAGGAGCGAGAGGAATCCTTAGCCTGAGATTCTAGTAATCGTCAAAGTTCTGTAAAAGTTTGACATACTATTTCCCATCATGGAATAGTTGGTCCATAGATTTTGATATTAATGTTACAACACAATACTTGCTTATGTTGGAACCGATTGGAACATTTCCTAAGTGATGCTTTGGCTAATTTTACCCTGTATCAGCGACAATCAATGTGTTTTCAGCATCAGGACGGCCGTGCGGCAGTTTATTCTCGCATTGCAATTAAGTTGCTAAATCATAACTTTCATATTAACCAGATTGGTAGAAACGGGTCAGCCTTGCAGCCACAAATAAATTATTGTGGCGTCGCTAACATTAGAAATGATTCAGAAAAGCGTTAAGAAGATGTAGTTTATCGTCTAATTATATGGCAGAAGACATTGTAATTGTACAGTTAAATTGTACATAGTTAAATTTTGTTTCAATTTATTTTAAGGCCACCCTGTAGTCATACTAAACTTTAAATAATATAATTCCTCTTTCCAAATAAAATAGATTTTGCAATCCCCAGATATTTTTGTTTAAAATTGCTTTTATAAACTCCACCCAGGGACATTCTGTATATAATTTGTGCAACTCATCATCTTAATAATAAATGTATAAACGATTTTCTGTAAAAAATGCGTTTGATGCTTGCATCCTTTGCTATTTAGCCTTCCCTGTCTGCAGGGGAAATTTAAAGGTAATTATTATAAGTTAGAAGTGCAGTAAACTACATCGTGTTTTTAAGAAAAGTGGAAGTGATTAAACAATTTGTTAACGACTCTCAATTGTCCTGGCACCGGCTCTGGTCGGCTTTGTTTCAGTTTCGGAAAAATCGACGCTCCTTGTTACACGGACGCCAAGCGTGCGAAAGAGCAAAAGTATCAGAAATGGTGGAGGTGCCGGGCATAGTGGCCAGTATGCGTGGGCATTCGGCCACACCCTTCTGCCTTCGATCGGTTCTGCCTGGTCGTTCCTCACGCGCGAGGGTCGCCACCCCCTACCCCATCTATATCTACCCTGAAGGGTGGCAGGAATAGGTAACCACGAGCCGGATTTACGAGGTAACATACGCAGTTAAGTCTTCTTGTTAACTTCGTCTAAAGTCATTATCATTCGATACAAACGCTCATCACAACCTTCAGAACACTTTTCAAACAGAGCGGCCAAGACCGCACAACAACTTTCCAATTGAAAAAACTCCAGTGTGAAAGAGTTCGCCCCCCATAAAAATTCCCAGACCCTTCGGCATAATAAAGGTGGGAGCCGGGATCCAATAGTTTTCGCAAATAGAAATTGAGCGGTTTAAACCCGTCTTAGTGTGGGTTGGGGACCCAAGACGTCGCAACACGCGGGCAAACTCGCGTCCGTTCTTCTGAAGCAAACCCTCGACTCACCCTCTCAGCCGCCCCCAGCCGCCCACCCTCGCAGAGTTTGCAAATACCACCGGCCCTCGCACTGCACGGAACCGCACGGCGCTCAGTACTTCTATACTCACACAAGCCTTTCTAATCCCTATGTCAAAGGAAGGAAAATCCATAATCCCAGCCCGGAAAATCTATAATGAATTTAGGGTCTCTTCGAAATTACCTGAACACCGCTTAAATTATGGAGAGGCTCCGAAACAAAAACGTTAGGTTCCACTAATAGATTCCGACTGCACGATGATCTAAGCGGTAAAATATTGCGCAATTATACCGCTGCCGGGCTGGCAAAACGGAATAAGAACGGTTGAAAAACTTGAGTGCATAATATTCTTTCGAACAAATGTTATTTGTCGGAGTTACTCACTTATTGGCTTTACTTTTGGACAAATTACTCTTATATGACTGTGACTTTCCATATCAACCACTTTTTTGTATTTGCAGCTAAACGTTATTCTTACCCCATTTTTCTACTTCAGAATTTT
Organism: Agriotes lineatus; assembly: GCA_940337035.1. NCBI lineage: Eukaryota > Metazoa > Arthropoda > Insecta > Coleoptera > Elateridae > Agriotes > Agriotes lineatus. The sequence goes on along the minus strand of OW679197.1, from coordinate 85,383,032 downwards.
TATTTTAGCAATATAAAAGCAACAACCACTAAATACCAAATTAACTTTAGTCGGTCTACATATACATAGATTTTTTTCTGTTCTGTTCTATGATCTTGTTAAGTACATGATTATCAATTTAAGGGCGGTTTAATGGAAATGAATAAAACCGCAATAGTGATAGTTTAATGCACTTCGGCATTGATAACACATTAAACATATGCAATGCTTATTTTGATGACAAAAAATAACAATTGCCAACATTTGAATGTGAGTTAGAAAACCAAAACTGCCACGATAAACAAAACTGCGATAACGACATAAACAAGGAAATTGATTATTTATACGACAATGGTAATATATTACTGGTTAAAAGGCGCATAATTAACAAAAAACGACGTTAGTCTATTTCATGACACTTGAACTACAAATTAGCAGATTAAAATTAAAACACCTGTATGTATTCTCAAAAACTTAAGTTCAAATACTTTCTTAATACTTGAATGTAGAGTATAAACCACACAGAAAATTTGCAAATGGGCCCAAAAAACACAGCTTTTGTTGAAAGTGACGTGAAGAAGAAGAGATATATGAAAGAGGTACCAGTACGTAGCGCTAATAGTAGTGACAGCAAAGATTCTTGTATAACTATGTTATTAAAAGTCAATATTCTGTCTGTCTCAATTGTTAAAGGATGTAAGATATAATTTTATCAATTACTATCGAACTATGTATCTTAACCCAACTAAAAAAAGATCATTGACGCCACATTAAGTTTAATTAATAAAGGTGCTTTTATACTTACAAACAGCGTTGCCTGTTAATGTGTTGAAAAAAATAGATTATAATTTTCTTCACATATTTTATAAATGTGCTACTAAGCACAGAACAATTTCCAAAAATACTTAAAGAAACAAAAACAACTCCTATTAATAAAAAGGAAGATAAACTACTAAAACCTGGAAAATCTTTGAAAATATTCGCTGAAAGATTAACCCTTTACTTGGAATATTTTAACTTAATATTACCCTCTCAGTATGGCTATGAAAAACTAGGTCGATCGAAACGCAAGATTCAATTTAAATTGGATTGATGGAATGAAATGGTATATGTATTGTTTGAGGCTTTCGCGGTTACTCGAATTATTCTTCTTAGCATAGAATTTCGGCTTAGACCGCGTAGTATTTGTATATGAACACCCAGCATTTTCTGGCTTAATGTGCCTTGCACCTTGTGAAGTCGAGCAAAAACCCGCGCGATGGCCATGCTCTTTGGTGGCTCGTGTTGTTTGAGTATCTTGAGAACGAGGATACTTAGGCAGATTTGGCCGTTTTGCTGTTTGTGCATCCATATTCACTAACGTTTCGCAAGACCTTGCAGCTTGCATCATCAGAGTGAAAGTCGCACTAAGAACCGAAGGTCGGTGTGGAGCTATTTATAGTCCTCTGTGCCAGGCGCGCGGAGTGGCGTAACGCTGGCGCTGGTTGGTCGTCCGAGTGCAACGTAATCCGTGGGGCGTGGCCGTATGACGCAGAGTGGTTGTAACGCTTTAGATCGTGTATCACAGGGGTCCACGTTTTACTAAGCTTAAAGCCATCTTCCCTGTTGATATTATTTGGATGTTTTTCTATTTCTATGGCTTCACGTATCACTCGCGGGAAGTAATGAGGTATTCTGGCAAGTACTCTGGCATGCTCAAATTCTAAAGTGTGCCCATTTGTAAACGTATGCTCAGCTACGGCTGATTTTGTGTTTTTAAACTTGGAATCTTGTCTTTTACCGATCTGAAGCCGTTACCCAAAAACCGCTGGCGTATATCGCATTCCTTGTTCTTGCGGCTCGAGTTACATTGGACAGACTGGTCGTTCCGTTGATCTAAGACTCCAAGAACATAAAGGCGATTGCAAACACAAACGCATCACAAAATCAGCCGTAGCTGAGCATACGTTTACAAATGGGCACACTTTAGAATTTGAGCATGCCAGAGTACTTGCCAGAATACCTCATTACTTCCCGCGAGTGATACGTGAAGCCATAGAAATAGAAAAACATCCAAATAATATCAACAGGGAAGATGGCTTTAAGCTTAGTAAAACGTGGACCCCTGTGATACACGATCTAAAGCGTTACAACCACTCTGCGTCATACGGCCACGCCCCACGGATTACGTTGCACTCGGACGACCAACCAGCGCCAGCGTTACGCCACTCCGCGCGCCTGGCACAGAGGACTATAAATAGCTCCACACCGACCTTCGGTTCTTAGTGCGACTTTCACTCTGATGATGCAAGCTGCAAGGTCTTGCGAAACGTTAGTGAATATGGATGCACAAACAGCAAAACGGCCAAATCTGCCTAAGTATCCTCGTTCTCAAGATACTCAAACAACACGAGCCACCAAAGAGCATGGCCATCGCGCGGGTTTTTGCTCGACTTCACAAGGTGCAAGGCACATTAAGCCAGAAAATGCTGGGTGTTCATATACAAATACTACGCGGTCTAAGCCGAAATTCTATGCTAAGAAGAATGAAATGGTATAATTAGGTGTTTCTGCATTCGAGCAAAATATCGGCAATGTAGTTAAGAAGTCAAGAACAGAAGAAGATACAATACTACAGGGCTCAATAAAGAAGATATAAAAAATGTGTAACTGAAGTAGAACGAAAGTATGATGAAAGCGACTAACGTTCGTGCAAAATAAGGGCAATGTGGGTAAGAAAGTCAAGAACAGAAGAATATCCAATGTAACAGGGCTCAAAGAAAAAGAGATCAAGAATTTATAACTGAAGCAACACCGGAGTATGAGGAAACTTAGAAAAAATAGGAAATCGAAGACACAAGGTCAAATATAAAATAAGTATACAACTTTGCTGTTAACAAAACCTTAAACACCTCAAAAGAAAAAAGAAATAAGTGGATTACAAGCAATACATGGCAAAAAAATTAAAAAAACACAAGGAACTGAAGTACAAAGTCCTACAAACTGAAAACGGATGTGAAGACACAACAGCAATAAGAAATTCATATAAAATAAATGATATGGAAACTAAGAGAAACGCAAGAAGAGAAAAGAAGTTTACATAAATAACTAATAAACGCCTCAAAAAAAAAAGAAATAAGTGGATTTCAAGTAATACATGGCAAAAAATAAAGAACCGCGAAGAACTGAAGTACAAAGTTCTACAAACTGAAAATAGATGTGAAGACAGCAGGAATAACAAATTCACATAAAATAAATCATATGGATCTTAAGAGAAACGCAAGGAGTTTACATCAATAACTTAATCACAGAGAAAAAAATTGAACAACATACCTAAACCCCCTCCCCAGGATCAATGACGAGGCTCGCTAAAAGAAGCCATCTATCTTAACAAACCAGTTATTCAAGTTTTTTTTTTATTCTGAAAGAATGTTTTTTTTTATTTCATTAATATGAACTGCACAATAAGCACTGCTTACTTTCATCACTCACGCATTTGTGTCAGATCGAAGCGGCTCATCAGCTTTTCGACAATTTATAGAATGCAGCGGGTGCGGAGTGGCAAGAAGTAGGTGCAAAGATAAGGATATTTAACTTTCAATGGGAACAGCTTCGCTTTAGGCGCCGCGAGTATTACTGCATATTTAAAGGTCATGAATAATAATTCCCTGTATCAGACGTTGGAGTTCTCATTAAACTGGCCATTTGTTCGGATTTCGGCGGGGCAGTCGTATTATTTAATGCGTGTACCGAATTTTATTTTGTCCCGAAAATTGTCGCGTGTTTAGCTGACTTTACACCAAAAGTCCCTGTTCAGACCTGCTGTTGGCTATTTATTATTCGTAAACTACATCTTGGCTGCCACCTCTGTTGTTTACATAAAGAAAGCCATGCACAAATCGCATTTTTCGAGTTTTCTGATTATACACACGTAGTAGATATATCTTCTGTACTATATGAATTATATTAAACTTATTTATTCTCTATTTTTGGAGTATTTATGGTACAAAAAATGGAACATTTAAATCTTAGTACTTTAAAGTAAAATATTAAACTTCAAGTACTTTAAAATTATACGTCAGTTGTTGACATGAAATTTGAAATGATATACAACTTTTTATTTAAAATTAATTAAACTTGCAGTATGAAATAAACCGTTGTATTCACCACGAACAAAAAGTGTTTTTAAAGTAATTCCGTCCTCGGCTGACGTTTCGGCCATCAATAACTTTCTCGTCCTTGAAAATGTCACTTTTCGTTCTAGATAAATAAACTACTATTAGAAGCTTTAACTTTGTTTTAGTTTTTATCACAAATTATTAAAATGGTACGACCTGCATTTTATTTCCATATCTAAACTTATAAAAAATTATAAGAAAAAGTGTAAGCTAGCAAGTTATAGTTAGAAATCAGTGGCGTAGCTATGATAGGGCAATTCGGTATGGTGTAGATGAACCCCAATGCCCACATTTTTCATAAAATATACAGAAAAATCGGATCTTGGTGACATCGCTTCTGAAAATGTTGAGTCCCGGTGTCTCCTGCTTTCGAATTCGCTGCCCACTCTTTTAATTTTCTGAATGCCCCACTTTCCCGTATTTAAATTCTGGCCAGTGTAGTTTTCGCAATAAAATACTGTTACTTAAATAAGTACTCGTATGCTATGCTCTATTTTATTATATTCATAATTTACTGGCAATTTGTTGCACATATTGGAATAATGTACGTCAATCACGCATGCGTTTATGTATATCAATCAGTGAAGATTTTTGGTCGAATTACACATTTAAACGAACAATGAATTATCATCTTTTATTAGCCTGTAAAGTTTGGTAATTATTTTCACGGATGCTAACTTTTGCCAGTCCATATGTGGAAAATTTAGATCTCGGAATGTCGGAATCTGTCTTTGTCTGTGAGGGGTTAGAAAATGCATTTTACGTTCGATGATTGGCTCTATCATCAACATTCTCCACGAGCTACCACTGCCCAGTATACGTAAATTTTGTAAATTTTATCCAATCATTCAACAACATACACCAATACTTTATACGGCAAGTGCTGAATGTGTGCGGAATTCAAGAAGAGGAATTAATATAATAAGGCAATCCTATCCCAACTACACCATACACCATACACCATGAAAACAAACTATTAAATAAAATAGAGACAAAGACGGAAGTACGTCAGGGGTGTATATGTTACGGTTAGTTTGATTAATTGGAAATTATTAATAATTTACTGAAAACTATTAATAATTACCGGCAATTATTAATACGAACCAACCGGTTATTATTAATATTTACCGGTAATTATTAATAATTGCCGCATTTATTACTCTGACCATAACATATACATTGCCAACAATATTCCTTGGTATTAGTAGACCGGGAAATGGGTAAAAAAGACAATAATACGAGATGTAGGTTTGCAATGGAGAGTGTTCGAAAAGCTTTAAAATTTAGTATTTGCTGAGGACATATATCGAGAGATCCAAAAAAAAACTGTTTCTCAGCGGGCTGTGGAAATTCAACGTATGAATAATATGTTGGTGACACTGTACGTCAATGTCAAATTCGAGGTTAGCAGGTTAGGTTTTCCGTCAGTTATGACACAAACTGACACAAATCCTAACCTGCTAACCTCGAATTTGGCATTGACGTACAGTGTCACCAACATATTATTCATACGTTGAATTTCCACAGCCCGCTGAGGAACAGCTTTTTTTGGATCTCTCGATACATATTATCACAAACACCCAAAGACGTACGCAGAAAATGTGAAAAACCAAATAATGAAGCTAACAAACTATGACTACATATAAATAATAACAAAAAATAAGCCAATGAAAATAAACATCGGTGAACGTACAGCTCAAATATACGAAGAAGTTAATTAAAAAGTGAACAAACTCTCATAATATCTGACCATCATCATCCACAACCAAAAAGCAGTGGAAAACGATGCGAGAGTCAGAATAATAAAAGTACACCAACCATATATGAAATTAAATAAAAATGGAATTCCAAAAAAACGAACTCTAAAGACTAAATTAATCTATATAATTCGAATGTAGCAACAGTGGTACTGTACGGAACAGAATCATGGAAGGAGGTCAAGCACATCGTGAAAGGGATACAGATAATTATAAACAAATGCTTAACAAGAACGCTGGGAGTAAGATGGCCAGACACAATTACGAACGAAGATCTCTGGACGATAACTGGCCAAGAAAGAATGGATATCAATATTAAAAATCTGGTGTCATACACACACACAACTTCCTTTTACAGTGATCTTATAATTAGCCAAAAGATGAATTCAAAAATGTAATAATATACCGGGTGTTCTATTCAAAATAGGAGTTAATAAAAAAAAATGAAAAAAAAACAAAAGAGACCCATTTTAGAGGTATTCAACTGGAAAATAAAGTATGTCACATCAATACACATTAAAAATGTAATAAATTCCTAAAAATTTGAAAAAATCGTTGCAGCCGTTTTTTAAAAAAATCGAAAAAAAACTGAAAAATCACAAAAGTAAACACCATACTTCCGGTTATGCGATTTTCTTAAATAGCTCGCTGTCGCATCTAGATAGTACACAAAACTTATATATAAAGTTTCAACGTCATGTCTTTTTTCGTTTTTGAGATATTCTGTTCACAGACAGACACACAGACAGACAGACAGACAGACAGATAGACCAATGAACAAAAACATGATTTTCGGGTTCAGGGGACGCTAAAACGTGAAGATCTGTTGAAAACTCAATTTCGAATTTTTGGGGTGAATCCAATACTTCTTTTATCGTAAAAAGAAGTAAAAAAGAAATGGAAGTGGATAGGACACACGATAAGGAAAAAAGGAGATTTTGCAAAACTAGCGCTAGACTAAAACTCAAGGTGAGTAACAAAGAGGGAAGGACCACAGAAGCAGAAGAGAAGGTTAATACACGGACCCCGGAATGAAATAAAAAGACTAGCACAAGATGAGAAAGAATGGCGTAGAAAGAACATAAGGTAAGAATATCACACTGGCTGTGGTCGCATTAATTGGGTAGTTATAGAAACTTTTGCATGGAGTCGACGACGAAAAGGTGTTAAATCAAAGCATTATTGATCTGGTTAATTACAATATTCTATTTGTAAAACTTGAAAAAATTGTAGTTAGGATGAAATAAAGTCTAGAATGATATCTGAATATAAAATCGCCAGGGCCTCGGTGAAATTCTATTTGAGTAAAAATATTTGGTCAGGGTTGCATCCAGTTGTCAAATTGAGCCCACTTCTAACTGTAATTTGTATAAACGTTCAGACTAACAATATTGAATCGGATAAGAAAACGTTAAGTTACATGCACGAAGCTTCAAGATTGAAGTAAAAACAACTGTATTTATTTTCACAGTAAACATAGCGAAAATATTTTAAGTGGAACTATAACCATAGTCAATCAATCGCTCATTGTTAAAACAAATAATATATTTATGAATTACGTTTAATAATCTAGATCGAAAAAACCATACAGGAAGATCACGTGCGAAGTAAATGGAGCGATGCACAAAGAACCTTAACGCTTGTTGTAATTTAATTATTTGTAAAAACCTACCGTTGCGTGCATTTATTCTCAGGGACATTAGAGATTGACAGTCCCTAGAGATAGATTAATTTATAGTGTGGTGACACATATTCATATCTTATATTATAAGAGCTGATGCCTCCGGCCGTCCGACCGTACTGGCGCGCGCACATGCCGACTGCGCACAAGTGGCGACGCAGCAAGCATTTGTATTGTTAACGCTGGCAGGGCCGGACGTCGGCTGGCTACCAGCTTAAGCAAGCATTTTTATTGTTAACCGTTTCTTTACGCTGGCAGGGCCAGACGTAGGCTGGCCAACGCGTTCTAGTAGTTATATAAGCACCCAATAGAAATCTAAGCATCCTAGTGTAGACTAGAATTGATAAAAAACGGACGTTTGTGCAATAGGATTGCAATTTTTAATAAACTGCCGCAGTGCACAAAGGAGGAACCAATTACAGTACATTTATTATAGAAAAAAACCTGTAACGATATTTACACGGAACTTGCCTCGCGCGAATATCATCAATTTGCAAATAAGAACTCGGGCTTCCACGCTCGATCCCACGCGTTTTGCCAGGCCGAATTCGATTACTAAGCCGGTTTCCCAGCTAGACCACGCAGGAAGATCGGTTGGATAGCTTCTGGTTCTATATAAGGAATGCTGCACACTTCGATTCATTTTAAGATATTTGCCTTGTGGCTGTTGGGTTTCATTTTCATTAAGGGTAGCAACGTAAACTATGTGCAAAATATTACTTTGATTGATTCCTGCATTAAAGCAAAACTAGACATTTTATTATTTTAAAGCGCTCACCCTATGTATATTTGACCGGAAGTATATTCGGTTTCGTGGCAGGTAGACATCTAATCTGCATGTAAAATATCGTCTTCACCCAATAAACAGTTTTTGAGTTATACCGCTAACAGACGGACAGATGGACAGACAGATAGCCAGACGGAACTGAGAAAACATGTTTTTTGACATCTAGGAACCCTGAAACGTGAAGAGCTGAAGAAATCTCAAAAAATCTAGAGAAATATTTGCAATTACAAATAAACAACTAGGATTTTTCAAGCAAAATATATCAAATTGTGAGAAAAAGTAGATAATGAGTGATTGGAAAAAATTATCCTCGAAGCATGCCTAGGAATTTGAACGCGTGTTCTTACTGTTCATTATAACCTCAAATTGCATTCTTGACAGAAGCTTGACACCTTTACCATATTTTATTGCTAGCGTTTTGAATTTTTGTTTGAATGAAGCTGTGACGTGGCATTTTTTGCCTCTTGTAAAAAGCGTAGTGGAAGTGTGAATGGGAGAATTATTTCAAGCAGCGAAATTAATAATTAGAATTGTGCAACGAAATGATTATAATTGCTGTAAGCAACAGCTGCCTTATTTCGTTAGAACCATTGAAATGCAAAGAAACTAAAACAAACTGTTGCTTTGAAAAAATTTAACATTCTGCATTATAACCTACCTGACAATAAGCCGAGATGTTACTAAATCTTTATACATATAAATCTTCTGTACGTGTGTATGTGACTGAACTCCTCCTAAACGGCTGGACCGATTTTGATGAAATTTTATGTGTGTGTTTGAGTGCGACCCTGGATGGTTTAGATTCACAATTGGAGTCGCTAGGTGGGGCTGCAATCAGGTTCCAGGAATTTTTAAAAATTTTCTGTCGAATTTTTTTAAAGATTTCACGCATATCAGAACATGTAACCCCAAAATTTCACCCCCCACCACCCCCCAATATTTTTTAAAATAAAAAAAATCGAAAATATCGAATATCGAAAAAACGTTTGCTGAACCCGCTAATAGCAGGCAAACCAACGTTCGGGCAGGACAACGTCTGTCGGTTCCGCTACCCCTTAGGGAGTGAAATGGGGTAAATAAGCCTAAAAATCGATATGGGTGTCGTTATTGAGGTTTTTGGGAAATTTATTGCGAAAATGGCATTTATTGTTAAGTGCAAGACGAAGGACATGACAAAATTAAAACTCGATAGGGGTGAAACGGGGTCTTAGAGACAAATTATTTTTGGGCAGAACAACGTTTGCCGGGCCAGCTAGTATTACATATAGTTCTTCGACTTCAGTTCTACATAAATATTAATATACAATAATATCATTTTATATACGGTAAGTAAACAATTATACATTTGTTAAAACGTACCTGTAATTCACGACATCGCAGCCTCAACACATTACAGCTCTCAAAAAGGTCGACATTCAAGAAAATGTGAACTAAAGTAAGGTAACATTTTAATATCACTCCGATTTCAAAGCAAGAGCGCACTTGAAACTTTTCGGAGAGCGAGGAATTTGTTCCGTTTCATTATAGCGACTAAACGATTGATCAGCTTACCGGCTTTGTAAAGAAATTTCGTGATTTCTAAGATGCTTTAGCGCCGCTCGGGTTATTAAATTTTAAAGGAGACAAACGCCTTACACAGTGGCTATTGTACAACATACCAAACTCGGTGGGTTGGATACCTGCTTTTCCTAATTGGTTTTATCCACGTCTTTTTGGTTTTTCTTTATTTTTAAAAAGTTGCAGGATTTATCAACGCGATCGATTTGTAGTTGGAAATAAGTTGTTGCGTGAGACTCAAGGTATGACAAAATGCTAAAATCAAATTGCCTATGCCATCCATGTATAGCTACGCTTCAACATGGGTACTTTTAAATTTTTATAAATATTGAAAAATGACGTTATATTACTATTTTTGCAAATTACCAGGATTAATAGTTTATTATATATTGTAGTGACTGCTATACTATTTTTTTTCAGGGTTGGTTCTATTATCTAGTTGCTTATTAATTGAAATTTTATTCTAATAATGACTTTATATTGTTTAATGACGTGAACTGTCACCTTGTACGTCAAACAGTGCTCTACTAATATTTTCAATCAAATATAACAAATATAACTGCTATTCACCTCTTATTGGCTCAATATTATACGGTAAGTATTTGATTATAGTTTATTACACTTTTTTAATTGTCTTTTATTTATTATAGCTTCAATAGGACAAACTAAAAACCCACCTTGAACTGATCTTACTCTCCCTGCTTCAATGTCACCTCCAAGACAGTACTCCTCCTGATATCCACAGCCCTGATCCCCAGTTAGTCCTGCTGTGATGCACTGCTCACTGACAAATAGTTGTCAACTTGTCAAACCCTTGGCTGCTAGCTGGAATGCCCCGTTTTACTTCACCAACGCTACTGTCACCTTCCAGAGCTTCCCTCGTTTTGACGGCTTCACGGCAAGTTTGCTACTATCACAGATGCTCCCTAATTAGTATTCTTCTTCCTTAGCTCCTACTTTAGCAATCGCTGTCGTCAGTAACCAACAGAATCGTCTAGTCTAGTCGTGTCTCTGCTATCCTCCGTTGATAAATCCCCACGTCCTCAGCACTTCCCCAACATATACAGCAATCAACAACTTTTTAACCAATGTAACTTCTTATCAATTGTATTATTTAAAATAAACCAATTCCATCCAAATCATATTTTCTTCTTGCTTCTTCTGCTTGCTTGTATCTAGTTATAGAACCTTCCAAATTCTCTTCAGTAACTGTTATAATAATCTTTTTAATATTTCGTTTTATTTTCACCTCGTAAATTTGTTAAAACCCTTTTTAAATGTATTTCAATAACTTACATATTAAAAATTTGGGTAAAATTTCTAAGTTTTTATTAAATTCGAAAAATCATATGAAAAGTACATTTTATTTTCTGAGTTGTTATTTTCTAATAATCATAACAAAATCTGCTTATATCCTATGTTACAATTATTCATGCCATCTACTAATTGAACTTATTTGAGTTCTACCTACTTCATCATATTATTTTAATAGAAATTATATCTGTCATCTGTAATATGAGCATGTATTTACCTTACCACTTTCAAAACCACTATAGAATACTCAAGTGGTATCTATACCTTTCATCTTAATTTGCATCAAATTCAAATTCTATTAATGACCTTCATTTAAACAGCCATTTTTTAAAAACTTTTCTAAGTTGATTGTATTGATCTTCCAAATTCTATTTTTACATTTATCTTCATCCAAAACTGCTCTTTACGTATCATACCAATATATATAAAGAGCAAAGGTATTTATTTCCTCCCACGTGTGACTTTAATGCCCTCCGCTCCGCGTCGGGCATTAAATTTATACCATGAACAAATGAACTAAAATCCAGTGATACCTTTGCTTTAGGAAGTCATTACACTGACTCTATATTTCTGTAGTGACATTTTGTCTAATTTCCAAATCAATATAACGTTGTAAACTTTTGATATGGTATCCACCGTGACATAAACACAAATGCGGGAGGTAAAAAATATTGTTTCCCGCCGGGAGTTAATAAAAATTGCCTCCCGCTGGTTGGAAATTGACAGTTTTGTTTTCTAAAACTAGGTCACAAAAGCCAACTTTCTATATAGTGAGTAGAAGAACTATCTTAATAGATTTTTAAATTACGAAATACTCCCACCGTTGAATGAGACATAGTATGAGGCTAAAGATGCTCCTTTATTTTTCTGAGCAAATCCATAAATCTCTGTTTAAGGTACTCCCACGATAAAGGAATTTTATTTGAAATTTGGACGAGTATACGAAGAAAGTAAAAAAATCCAGGCGGATACTTTATGAATCTCAGATTTATTAAATTTAATATCACAGTTTATTAAATCGTTTTTCACTTTCATTGATGATATTCGGAAATAGAAGACAATGTAATCCTCCACATATAAAATTTAATTCTATGCTTACGGTTCAAGGGAACGTCAACTTGAAGTGGAATTTTATATTTTGATTCATTTTGTTGCGAGAATAAAATTTGTGAGATAATATCACTGGATGATTTACAAATATTTTTAATAATGGCATGAATTACATATAATAAATGAATATAGTGTGTCCTTGTACTATTATATTTTTATACACAAAAAAAATGAAAATATTTAGTAGGTATTATTTTTATTCAATTACGATCGCAAGCTACAAACCACTATGTCCCTAAATATTTGCAATGCCTTTTTAAACATAAAATGTTGTACCGATATCAAAATAATACATCTTAAATTCTACTTTTGAGTGAAGCATCTTATTTATTATTATTTTAAATGGAGGATGGGGAGAGCTTTCGAAATATACCAACAACAATTACTGTTTCTTTGTACTTAATGTACTTAATGAACAAATCATAGATCATTGGATTAAATTATGTGCATAGAAATTACATTCAATACTGAAATAAATTCGAATTATTAGTACAATCGTATTTCAGGCTGTTATAATAACTAGAAAGTAGTTACTCAAAATACTTATTCATTATATATTACTTAGTATGCTGTTACACAAGCTCATCGAGATATCGTCTACTAATTAATTTTATCTACGATAGTGTGTAAAATTGGATTTTAGTTGGCAGTTTTAAGTTTGTAAAACGACTGTTTAATAACATGTTTTCATTAGTTCACGTCGTCAGTAGCAACGTGTTTAAAATGATTAGATTAATCACATCGTCAGTACCAACGTGTTTTAAAATTTTTATCCACGCAAAGTTACGACCAGTTGCTAATAATTCTAATTTGCATTTAATTTTTTTATATTTATCGTGGTTTCTAGATTATATCGTAGATAACATATAGTACGATACACATGCGTAAAGCATCTTTAGCCACTCGCGGGGCTTAAAGCGCTCGCTCACTCGCATTAACTCTGCCCCACTCGTGACTAAAACCTAGCTTTACGCACTTGCATCGTAAATTACTATTATTGCACTATAGTTGAATGTTATTTAGGTGCGGAAAATATGTTTTTCTAATTTGCTGTCTTAACAAAGCCGTTACCGCATCCATTTTGAGTGCGGTTATGAACGATTACCAAACCCGAAATCAACTTTTTTTCGGTTGGCGACATTGCACGAAAAGTCAGTGTGAGTTTAAAGTTATAACCAATGACACTAATGACAGTAAATTAACCGTAGCATTTTCGGCAATTTGCCGTATTTCTGGCGAAGTGCAGGAAATTTCTGAATTCATTGTGAAACACTAATCCACACTAATTTTACAATTTCACGTGCGAACGCTTGCGATAAATTACATTTATGGTGAGGTTTGTTTTAAATGTATGCTTTGCAATAAAACTGTTACCAACTGTTACAATATTCCCTAAATTACCAAATTGATTTTATTTGTAGTAAAACGGTATTTAACTTGCAAATTAGAAAAAATTACATAAAAAACTCGTTTTATAAAACTTCCGAGCACTCGTCCTTCACAGCACTCCTGCCTTCGGCAATCGTGCTGCAAACTGGACTCGTGTCGAAATACAATACAAAATACAAATACAAATATAAAACTCTTGTTTTAATATACTATTAAATTAAATTACTTTAAATACAATCCATGTAATCCTCAAAATATGTTAGAACCTTCAATTTATCTTAGATCAAGTTCCACTATGGAAAACTCTATTGAGTATAAATGCTACGTCTATGGTTTGTTTAACTTTCATCTCGTGCTAGAGTAGAGACTAGCTGAGTTTGCAAAGAAAATTGAATTGTAAGACAGGGGAGTAGCCAAAGGCAATAATCAAGGCAGTTGCTTACTCGGTTGCTCTATGTTCACCAGTAATTAAAAATTTCTATTTTTAGGAACTTTGTTAACTAAAACTTATTGGAATATCATTAACGTAAAACAGCAGATTACGCAACACTATATGTCAGTTGAAAGTAAAGAATTAGTAGAACAGGGTTTCACGGTAAATATTTTTTCCGCCAATCGTACTGGAATTGACACATTATTGATAAAATTCTGTTGAGCAAAGTCAAACATTCCATTACATCAGCGATTACTATAGCTAATTTACAATAAAACTGTACAGGGATAATATTCCCGTCCTAGGCAGGGAATATTCGAGTACTATTTCCTAATTTTTTTAATTAATCGTATCGGTCGGCGGAAAAATGGTATGTGTATCTTGGACAAAAAGCAACATTCCCAGACTCCTGTGTTGTTAGGCTCGGCGTTCGCCTCGCCCAAAAATATTCACAGTAGTCCGGGAATGTTACACTTTTCGTCCTAGATACACAATGTACTATTGTAAAAAATATTTTGCCTCTTCCGTATATTAGACTAGTAGCTTGTTTAATTCCAAAAAATATGGGTCTGTTAGCCCTTTCTACCTGTTACCCGATTAGGTGGATAACCTTGCCAAAATGTCGAAATCGAAGAAGAGTTCCCTTTTTAGGATATTATTTAAAAATTTTGTGTAGTTACCAGAAGTCGAATCCACTTTGTTCGCCTGAGAGTTAAGCACATTGCCATTACCTCCGAAACAACAAAGCCACAACCACAACTCTTCCGCGTGACGTCAGCACAAGAAGGTCGAATTGACTAATGAGTGAATTTATGGAGGATCTTATCTATTTCAGAAAATTCGATCATGGCAAATTCAGCCTTCCTGTGGTAACCTTATGCTGGAGAGCTTTAACCTTGTTGTTTTGCAGGTAATAATATTACCCGCTCGGCCAATCCCTCTATCGTTTGCAAAAAAGCCTGTATGTAAAGGGTCTTTCAATAGGAGTGATAGTTTTTTAAATCGAGATACCTCGGTTCCTGATATATTTTGTTTTTCTTCCAGATGTCAAAATATTCAGTATAGTTTGCAGTTTCATCATGCAGCATTTAACGCTTCCCGACCGTTTAGAAATTATTAAAAAATATTGCGAAAGTTCCAGCTCAGTTATGGGTGCTCAACATTGGTTGACCAGACAATTGTATCGCCGTCACCATTACTTTGGGCAGGCTATAGGCCGCACTGTGGAAAATTTAGAGCGTGAGTTCACTTTAAAGGCCAATAAGCCACTAAGAAGACAACGAAAAGAACGAAGTAGGGAGAATATCGCAGCTGCAGCAGCCAGTATCGCCGATGAGCCAAATTTGTCGATTTGATGACGATCGTAACAATTGGGACTTTCTTAGACGTCAACTTGGAGAATTTTGCTTAAGGATTTAAGCCTACATCTGTACAAAGTCGTATTGCCTCAAGATCTGAAGCCAAACAATTGCAGATTGCGTCAGGAGTTTGCTGATTGGGCCGTTGAGCACTTGGAAGGTGATCCTGATTTCGGCCAAAAAATCATCTTCTCAGCCGAGGCGTATTTTTGAATGAATGACTTTGTTAACAAACAACATTTCCGTTATTGGTGCTAGAATAACCCACAAGAGTTAACATGAAATTTCGTTGCATTCCAAAAAACTCACTGTGTGGTGCAGTTTATGGCATGGCGGCATCATCGGACCTTATTTCTTCCGAAATGAGGAGGGAAGAGCCGTCAATGGCGACTGCTATAGAGCCAAATTACTTGAATTTCTGTGGCCAAAACTTGAGAACATTGATATTGAAGAGATGTGGTTCCTACAAGATGGCGCTACTTGCCATACAGCTAATGCTACGCTCGATTTGCTGAGGGAGTTTGGCGATTGGATCATCTTACGATAAGGATTTGTGAATTGGCCGCCGTGGTCATGCGATTTGACACCGCTAGATTATTTTCTTTGGGGGTACGTCAAAGCACAAGTCTATGCCGACAAACTACAGACTTTGGATCATTTGGAAGCCAACATTCGTCAAGCTATCGCCGGCATACAGCCGCAAATATTGGACACGGTGATCAAAAATTGGAGCGATCGGATGCATGTGTATACAAAGCCATGGTGGACATTTGAACGATATCTTGTTCCACACATAACTGCATTGCCCAAGCTTTAAAATAAAGCAAAAACTAAATTGATATGTCAAACCGTTGTTGTTTTATTTAAAATTAAAATCCTATCCTTTATAAATTTGCATAGCTTTCGAATGCATAGCATTCTTATACACTTGGCATGTAATTACATTGGTTGTGATTGGACAGCCTCAGAGGTTCAATATGACCTCTAGCAAATTCAAAATTAATGTGAACGCTACCGATTGCAAAACAAAGGTTCGTTGTGAAGATATGCATTTTACTTCAGGTCCTCGTTTTAATTTCGAAGTTTATTTTGCTTCTTGCATCAATTTCAGGTGGATTTATAATGTATGTGTTTCTGTTGGTTTTGTTCAGGGAAAGAAATATGTTATTTTGGCAGTGTAGTAGAACTTCTGCTAATGCAATTTTCTGCGATTCTGTATGAATATTTTTACTAGTTTTTTTCTGTTTAAACTACTTTCTAGAAATTATGATAAAGATATGCAGATATAGTATTGTTCATTAAAGTTATCAATTCGCTGGGGACCAACAAAATATTAATTTGAGAATATAATTCGTTGAATTTTGAACCAATCATCTTCAGTTAAATTTAGGACAGAAGCTAACTTAATTTTGTTTCACGTGTCAAATAAACTAATTTATAAATGTCATTTGATTTTCCTAGGTTAGGTTTTAAGCATAAAAAGCGACAAAAAGTGTGTTTGGGCCAAACATTGATCATTAGCATTGATACTCACATAATATGACAGTATTCCGCTCTCTCTGGTATATATATTTTAAATAATTATATTCTCTTCCTAAATATAATTCGTAGTACGCCTAATAATCTATAACGTTTTAAGTATATAATTTCGTTACAATACCAATACAAGAAAATACAACTGGCCCTACGGACTCGTTATGTTTTTATCTTTGGGATTATAATATTAATATTCATCAAAAAATCATCGATAATAAACCCCTGATAATACACTTGTAGATTTCGTAATCCGTTAAACGGTGTTTTCAATATGGTATGGCCGTTATTATATTGTTATATACATGATGGCGCCATATGTGCGACGACTTGGATTCAAGAGAATACGCAGGAAACTAGTAGTTGCGAAGTGTCGATAACGTGGCAGTTTAGATTTAAAGGTGATCTTTTGATAATAAAAAAATAAGTTGTTCGTAACGAGATTCGAACTCTCGACCTCATGATGGACGAGTGTTCTTACTACACCAATCTGCCAACTTACTACTTAGGTAACCGCTTACCGTCTATTGCTGGTAACACGAATACAAGTCAACAAATACATACAAAGAAAAAAGCGATAATTTTTCTGAAACTTTTCAATTTTTGCATTAATATTCCATCCAAAGAGACATAAAAATTATCCTGATAGGTTATGTCGTTCTCGAGTTATCAGACTAGAGCAATGCGAAATGACATACTCGTACTTTATTATTACTTCTACTTTCATTTAACTTCAAAGCGGTTACTGCCTGGTTTCATGTAGTTTCATGAGATCCTCCATATAATTTTGCGTTGGTCACGATTGATCGAGCGGTTATGACAAATTTGTAAAAATGATCGGCTCAAAAGCAATATTTCGGCAGATTATGCCATAAACACACATCGAAGATTGCTGCTTATAAAATAATTCAAAATATGGCATTCGAAATATTTTATTATAAGTAAGTGGAACATTGTATATCAACTTGTTTTCTTCCCTTTGCAATAATTTTTTCATTTTAAGTTCTTTATCTTTATATACTAGTGGTAGCAGCATTTGCAATCGAGTTTTACTTCGAAAAAACGCCCATTTTTATAAGATTAACATTTTTGTCGACCTCTCAATCAATCGCTAGAAACCCAAAATTATAGTAATGGTCGAACAACTTTTGTTAGCCAGCAATGGCTGTAATGTTGCACTAAAGTCGAAAATTTGAGAAAAGTCGAAATGCCACGCCAAATAGATGTAAATTCGACAACGACCTATTCTTTCACGACTGTTTCTTGTGTTTATGAATTTGTATCCGGAGTTCCAGTAATAAATATTAAGCGAACGCGTAGCTACCCCGTTAGGGTGCGTAATAGCACACATGAGCCTAAGGTTAGGAGTTCTAATCTCGATTCCGGAAAGATTTTTTAAGTTGGTGAGAGGCTCTAATAAACCTTTAAATCTAAAGTGCTATATTATCGACGCTCCCTGTTAACGGTTTTAAACCGATTTATTCTGTTTAGGCTTAACAATAATTAGTTTTCGTGCCTCTTTAGCAGAAGTCGCCGCACATATGAAGTGATCATGTTTATAATATAATATGATAACGACCATGCAGAAAGCGCCGGTTCAGCAGATTATGAAGGATGATTTTTTAAGGAGAAGGTTTTAGTGCTTTTGAAATAAAAGGAATGCTAGGCAGAATCATAAACTGACTTTCATGGTGTTCAAAGATATATCTTCTTCTATAGTTATTGCTTATAACCCTGGCTTTCTGCTTTCTGATTCTTGCTATGGCCTTTGTCTCGGATATAGTCTTCCTTCTCACTGTAACTGTTTATTCTATGTACTTCTCCCACGCTCTTCGTAGTATTCATCTGACTCGTTCTACTTTCACGCTCATCAGTTGTTAACCTTGCAACACCTCTTCTCCACTCTGCAGATATGTCCGTACCATTTCATTTGATTATTTTCAACCTTCTTGATTAACGACTGTTTTCATTTACTGTTAAGTTGTATGTTTATTTATTTAATTCCTCCTGGTGTATCTCGTTGCTTCAGGTAAGTACTTTATTTCCGTTTTCGGAATTTTTTATTGTAGTTTATCATTGAAAATCCAATTATTCTGCACATATGTTCTATTACTATTAGAGTTTGCCCTTTATTGATCTTCATGACTTTACTTTTGTCTGAATGTATGTGTAGATGTAGCTTGTTTAACCCTTTACTTCATTTATTTACAGCATCTTGTAGTTCCATTTTGTTTATTCTGCTGTTGCTTATGTGCAGTACTTCATTTTTAACCAGCGTAAGTATAAGTGGGTTTAAATTAATCTCCTTGCTTTATTTCTTTTCTCATGAAATAAAAGCAGTTCTAGGTAAAGTCACACACTGAATTTTCTTGTGCCTGATATATATAATCATTTGACCTTTCTACCCCAAGGTGTAAAGTATTAAAATTTAATTTTGGGTCCTTTACATATGTGCCAATTTTCTCCACTCGTTCTTGTTAAGTGCTGTTTGTTTCGATTCTGCCCATGTTTTGTTTTCTCTTTTTAATATCTCTGCCACTTCATCGTTCCAGGTTTTTTTTGGTCGTCCTCTTTTCCTAGTTCTTTGTACTCCTACTCCCCATATATTCTTTACTTGTCTACCTTATCCCATTCTGCACATGTGTCCAAATTGTTGTTCTTCTATTACGTTTATAATTGGCTCAATTTCTAGTTCGTCCCGTACTGTATCGTTTCTGATCCTGTCTCTTCTTGTTATTCCTTTAACTTTTCTGAGATACTTCATGTCTATAGCTTGTATTTTACTCTGCAGTGTGTTTTTCAATTAGCAACTTTTGCTGCCATACGTTAAAATAGGTCTGAATACTGTTTTGTATGTTTTTATGCTTATTTCCTTTTTTCCTATGAATTAATTATTTAAACTATGATATAGTTTTACAACATTATTGATTATTGATTCTGACACACCTAAGTATTTAAAGACCTCCACTTGCTCTATTTTTTCTTGGTTTATTTCTATGTTCGTACATTTATTTTCTTTGCTAATTACCATAATTTTCGTCTTACTTTTATTAATTTTCATTCTCCTTTTCGTTGGCTCTTCTTCCCATATCTTCAGATTTTCTTGTAATTTTTTTTCTTTTGCTGCACATATCATTATGTCGTCCGCGCATGCACACTCTGAGACAATCACTGGTATTAATCTGTTAAATCCTACATGCACTTGTTTAGTTTTCACTCTTATTGCTTTAATCAGATCATCCATTATCAGGGTAAATAATATTGGGCTCATTACTCCGCCTTGTCTTAAGCGATCGTTTATTTCGTAAGTTGCCGTAAGAGTATATTTGAAAACTAGTGGTTTTTTTATAAGCTTAATTAATTATAGAGTAAAGAACTATTAACTACTATGAAATCATATCCCTTCCATTGCAAGTTTATCATTCATATGGATGTCCAAGTCATCTCGCTATTATTACATTTAATTAACGACCATACAGTAAAAGGGAAGGGTTTATGTCTAAATATACCTATAAGGAAAACATCACAAAACTTTTTGAGATCGAGCATCTTCTGTGTTAAGCAACAAGCTATTGTCTACTAACTCCAATTGTCAATACACAAGACCAGTCCACCCCTGCACTAAATTTACTCCGCAGCACCCGTTCATTTCCGCAGCTACGTCCGTGTCCTTTAATTTTCCTTATACTGCGATTCTTGATCGGCTTTCTCCCCCTAGCAAAATAGTTCCCAGTTGCAGAGGGCGCACACGAAAACCAAAAAATGTTAATTAATTTTAAACTTACACACACAATTGTAATATGTTGATGGCTTTTTCGTGCCTTTGGTGTACATAAATATAAAATGCTCTTAATGACCGGAAGTGTCGAAGTTTCCATTCTACAGGTGTCAGGCAATTAAATCGGTTATTACTAGTCGTGAGCATCAAACTGGTGGTATCTATATTGAGCTGTAAAAATCTGTATTTAAAACAAGATAACTTCCTTGCAAGGCAACCCCTGCTTAAGCACTTTAAGGACGAGTCATTTAAGGTGCATAACTTCCAAGCGAAGCATTCAGATTTGGAAAGCACCTGACGGAACTGGACAAAAGCATAGAATTTTAATACCACCGAGATGTTCCAAGCTGGAGCAATATAATGTTTGCTGTAGAAACGCAATAAATAATATGCAAGTCTTTGAGCCAGCCTCATGCCCGTAGGTATCAAACAAAGTGGCCCAGTTTTATCCTTGCAGGATGCTCGCAGCCCCCTTCTATTATTCCACAGCACCACACGCTTGGTTCCCTACTTCTCAGGAAATGTCTCGGATCAAACAGAAAGCATATAGAGGGTGGTTACTGTTACATTTGCGGCTTAGAGCGTGAAGCTTTCGCAACTGCAACGCCTTGGCGAGGTACAGTCTAAGTTGAGGGTAGCTGGGAGATAACAAAGGAATTGCTCGCGCGACGTCTTTGGGGATCTCGCGAGGTCAGTCGATTCTTGTTAGGGAAAGAAATTTGAATCCGTGGCTGTTAGTCGTCTAATCCAAGACCAGTAAAAATCCAATTTTTCGTGTCTAGAGGTATCTATTAATTAAACTGATATTTTATCAGGTCGATCTTTGATATGATGAGATATTATGTTATCAGTAAATATTTTTGTATCGGAACAGCTATTCATTACATATTCTATTGAAATCGCATACAGGACACACACTCGTACATCATTTTCAGGAAAGCTCTAGAAGTATCAAGGCGTCCGAGGGTTTTGGAAAGATCGATCTTCTCCAGAATTGGAAAAGCTGCATATATGTCTAGTTCATTATTCATAAATCCGATAGGTAAACATCAAATACTCCTATGCAAACCAAGAAAGTGTAGGTGTAAAAGACGGATCAAAGACAGGGATTATTTTAACCCTGCCGAAAAAGGCAAAAAAGAACGAATGCTAGTTTGTTCCTTATTTGACGCAATATGCTGACATTTCCAACAGAGTCAACACAATGCACGAAAATTG
Organism: Agriotes lineatus; assembly: GCA_940337035.1. NCBI lineage: Eukaryota > Metazoa > Arthropoda > Insecta > Coleoptera > Elateridae > Agriotes > Agriotes lineatus. The sequence continues at coordinate 85,360,981 of OW679197.1, read as the reverse complement.
GATTCTTAAGGAATTTTGAGCGTTTACGCACCCTCCGCCTTGCAGTTGTTTTGTTTTATGGTTCCGGAGGTGCGTCCCTTTTAATTCTTCATAACTCGATAACGGATTCGAATAACGACGCCTAATGTATGTGACGCTCTCATGTTAAGGAGCTACAAATTCCGCCTTCAAGCTCAAGCTCGCGTAGATAGCGATACGTATTCCGCGGGTAAGTTCATAAAAAGAAAATAAACTTTATATCTATTTCACCTTGTTAAAATTCGTCTTCTGTGAATTCCCATGTCGGATTGGGTTTTACATTCGACTGCATTAAAACCACGTCAAGCGAAAGTGTTTGCGAATAGAAATTGGCAACAGAAATGTCTTCAAGGGAACGTATTTCAGATTAACTTGGAATTTGCTACATTGGACCCCAACGTGCTACAAATCGCAAAGAAAGGTATTCGGACTGATTATCGCAGGCTTAGAAAATAGAATTCGTTATTAAAGGAAAACGTATTTTGAATTTTGGCAAATCGCCTAATGTGAAACGTTGATTAAAACTGGTCGATAAATAAAAGCAACATCAATGGTTTTTATCAGTAGATCTTGTTTAAGCTATTGTTAGTGCATATTATAATGAATTCTGATATACATAATATAATTAATTATAGCTTACACTTTGACAGATAGAAAAACGAGATGCTAGAAGACCTGAGAAAACTAGAAGTGGAGAATTAGTGAGAAAAAGTTCAAAACAGAAAAGTTGGGGAGAATGTGTTATAAAAGCGAACTCACAGTAAAATCTATGACAACGAAAACAAAAATACGAAAAAGGAATAATGCATCCTAAAATTGATCTAGAGCTCATAAGAATGGTTAAAAACAGATTCTGTGGCTCAAAATCTAACTTTTTGTTTCCTTGTGGTGCTATACGGGGTGTTAATTAAGTACGTTGACAAACTTTAAGGAGCGATTCCTTGATCAATTCTAAGATAAAAACTTCATAGAAACATGGGGCCTAAACGGCTTCGTTTTCAAAATACAGAGTGTTGAAGTTTAAACCAATTTTTTTTTCAAAAATTTCGAAAACGCCTGGAGGTATTCTAATGAGACTTGGTGTAGGTTAGTATTTCATAAAGTGGCATTGTTCCGTCAAAATAAATTTAATTTATTTCCACTAGAGACGTGCATCGGGGCCATCTCAGTTACCTTATTTTAGAAAAATCTGGTACACCACTGTTTTTAGCCAAAAGCTTTGTACCTAATGTAAGATCGTTTGTTATTAAATAATATTTTTTTTAAAACTTCTTTAAGCTGTATTTTGAAAACGAAGCCGTTTAGATCCCATTAAAGTCCAATTAACGAAATTGCTGTTACAGATTTTTCCGTTTTTCTCGAAAAAGGTTTATTCTATAAAAAAAAATAAAAGATACATCTTTTGTATAGTTTCAATGGATGAAGCTAAAAAACTTGTCGTATTGACTAAAAAACAATGGCGTACCAGATTTTTCTAAAATAAGGTAACTGAGGTGCCCCCGATGCACGTCAATGGTGGAAATATATTAAATTTAATTTGACCAAACAATGCCACTGTATGAAACACTATCATACACCAAGTTTTATTAGAATATCTCTAGGCGTTTTCCGGATTTTTGAAAACAAAATTGTTTTGTTTAAACTTCAACACCCTGTATCTTGAAAAAGAAGCCGTTTAGGTCCCATGTTTGTATGAACTTTTTATCTTAGAATTGATCAAGGAATAACCCCTTAAAGTTTGTCTACGTACTTAATTAACACCCTGTAGTCTTCAGGATTATTTTAAATTTATTATTTATTTTGTTTTTTTTAATTTACGCTACAAAAACACCCACGACTAGAAAACAGAAAATATCCACAAGCTCTGCATATGAAAATCATTCATTATCAACAAAATACAAGAAAAACTCGAAACTAAAATATCTGTTTTTAAATAAACAAACAAATTTTTGTGGCCCATTAGAAAAATGAATAATTTACTACTGTATCGATGGCACTGACACTTGTAGATTATTCGGGGGTTATACCTAAGTGCATCAAATTTAATAAGTTAATCTGTGTTCGTCCCGTGATTTTAACAATTTTACCAAACTATTGTACACGACATTTGGTCGAAACTAAACTTTAAAAATTATAGGGAAGTACATATTTTGAATGATTAAAATTGATGGATGAGGGATATATGTAAATATTATTTCCAGCATAGAAATGGAAAGATACGTTTTAACGGTGAAGGTACACATTTTAAATATCTGACACTGACAGTTCAAATTATCAACAGTAATATCCCAAGTGCATTAAAATAGCCAATTAAATTTTGACGTTTTCTGTCAGAATATTTTGCTAAGAAATTTACGAGATATATTTCTTCAGAGCAAAACATTTTGACAGAAAATCGTCAAAATTTATTCAGGCTAGTTTACATGCACGCGGGATGTTCGGCGCGATTATTTCCTGAATAAATAGATAAAATTCGATTGGTGAAGCACCTTTAATAATCATGTTAAAATTATGCACAAGCGATTAAATTGTGACACATATTTAACCGCGGTTAAATTTTGACGTTTGAATTTTTGTCATTATTAAGCTGACAGAAACCATAGTGATTACGCATTATTATGGATATGGAGAAATTACTCATATACAATACCGCGAGCGGTCGACGAATTGCCGAATTTTTTTTTCAAATTGTATGAGTGTTTATTGCTTCGATATAAATTGGTCGAGTGCGACAGCACGAGACCAATTTTGAAGCAATAAACAGGAATAAACACTTTGACAAAAATTCATGCAATTCGTCGGCTGCAAGCGGCATTTGAAGGACAATTCAACGAACAAAATTGACATTTCTTAGTAATTAATCAATTTTATCACGTCCTCTTTGAAAATAAAAATCCGTTGACGTAAAATAAATTGTTTGTCAAATTTGACATTTCTAATATCATATTTGATTAATTTTTCAGGAAGTTAAATAAATGTCACAGGAAGAGAAAAAAAATTGTCATTAAAACTCAGCTAGCGGAATTGTTGCACAATTTTACGCTGATTGGTGGCAAATGACATAAATACTAAATTATGATTGGTGAATAGTTAACTTAAAGGGGGTGAGTTGAATAGTCAGGATTATTGAGTCGGTGACTATCACATAGCAGGAATGAGCCAAATTTTAATTTACTTAATACATGATTTAAAAAATAATGATTCATCAAAGGAGGACAAGGAAGAAAAAGATAGACATAAGCTGTATCTGTAGTACTGGTTTAGAAAGCAAATTCTTTTAGTATTAACAAATATTACTTTATATTAACTTAATTTGACAAATCCTATGCCACTCTTCAGACAAGCTCTTTAAGTTTGTATATTTTAAAGCATAGTTTTATTTATTATCTATAGCCTCTTTTTATCTTTCGGTATCCAAGACAACCATTAAGTAGTTTAAATGTTCCAAATACAAGCAGCGACATATGTGACTTTTTTAACCACAACTTATAAAAGTAAGTGAAAAATATGCGATTATTTTCAAACCAACCGCTTGTTTAAACAAGTCACGCGGTACATGTTTCATGTTTCTTATTGGTTAGATTTATAATAAAACTGCAGTACAATATTGAAAAAGCGTTCTCTCATTTTGAAAGCTATAATTTCATGAAGCAACATCGGAGTATTTTTTCGATTTTAAAACCGCTTCTACAGTTTTTGCAAAAACAAGTACTCCTCAAGCAGCTACACTAAAAAATTTATCTTATTCTTTTCTGCTAGCCCTGTAAATAATCCCAAGAGCAATTTACTTATTTTTACTTTTAAAATACAATTATAAATGTTCAAAATTAATATTGTTATCAATATTAATGACTGAAAATGAAATTTTATTCTTTATGTAAAATGCCAAGCCACCGTCATGCAGTGACCGATTCTTCATTATAAAATGAAACCCCTTTATTTCTTGTTCTTTCTCTTAATACAGGCTGAGATCGTGTTACTAACCACAAAATGTGTGGTTTCATATGCCATATTCGGCTGCAGCCTGAATAGGTGGCTAACCTAACCCCTTGAATTAGGGAAGAATGCCCTTCTTCAGAGATCACGACCACCAAAGGCGTTGGTATGGTTCTGTAACCGCTTCTTTGAAAAATATAATTGACAATATTTTGATTTAACCGTGTTTCAAACAGTGCCACTATATTGTGATCACTGGAGAGAATAATATATTTAAGGTTATCCAAATCCATATTAATAGATGTGACATTTAACTGAACTATTTAAAAAAATTAGTAATGACTAGTACAAAAAAAATTACAAAGGGAGTGTATTATGTATAACAACACACGCGTGCCATACAAAATGTTATCCAACAACTAAATAAATATCTAAAAACATAAATTTTGCATTGACAGCCGTGAAAAGTCATAGTGACAAATCGGGAAGTACGTGAGATCAAATACATTTATAATTAAAGTTGCATGTGGTTCGTGTTATACGTTTGGTAGCACTGAAGTGTATTGTCAGTCTGTCAAATTTGGGGTTAGTAGGTTAGGTTTTGTTTATTATTTGACACAGATTGGCGTAAAACTTAACCTGCAAATCTCGAATTTGACATAGCTTGACAGTGCTACCAACAATACAGTAATGACCGACATAGTTTTTACCTCACTAGTAGATTATGGGCCACTTTAGAGGTCTAAAATCGATCTAGTAGTCTTATAACTAGGAGGTGTGTGATATTAGTAATTTACGATACAACTGCGTAAAGCTAGTCTTTAGTCACGAGTGGGCCAGAGTTAAAACGCTCGCTCACTCGCGTTTTAAGCCCCGCGAGTGACTAAATATGCTTTACGCATGTGTATCGTATAATGTTTTATATACGATAGAATCTAGAAAACACGGTGAATATAAAAAATATTTTAAATGTAAATTAGGATTACTAACAAACGGTCGTAATTTTGCGTGGTGAAAAATTTTAAAACACGCTACTGACGACGTGTCTAATAAAATTATTTTAAACACGTTGTTACTGACGACGTAAACTAATGAAAACATGTTATTAAACAGTAGTTTTACAAACTTAATACTGCCAACTAAAAGTCAATTTTACACACTGTCGTAGATAATAGTAATTTATTATACAAGACGATAAAGTTAAATTTTATCCACGAGTGAATCTTTTAACGTCGAGACGCAGTCGAGACGTTAATGATTCAAGAGTGGATAGAAATAACTTTATCGTCGTGTATAATACAATATTTTTTTCTATAGCAAGAACTTTAACAATTTCAGAAGAAAATAAGGATAGTCAATGACATTTCAAAATGTCAGTAGCTAGATTGGGTTGCTACGATAATACGAAGCTGTCATATTTAATTTAAACAAAAGTTAGAAAATCAAATTACTTTATCTATCCCTGATGTTAAAGTGCTACTTTATCTACCCTTGTTGTTAAAGTAAAACTTGACCTTTTGTTTTGCTTTGATAAAAGCACACTTTAACATGTGCTATAGAAAAAAAGTTATTTAATATTTCCTAAATGTTATTGGAACTTTCTATTGGAGGATGACGAAGCACTTTGTTTTTCTTCAAGTTTTGTAGTGTTCCAAAATACTGATACGTATCTTCTTCTTGTTATTCCTCTTTTATCTGGGCAGAAACTTGCTTCTTCTCTAACTAAATGTTTCTTATCTTATAATGTAAAAGTCCGTTTTATTTACTCTTTATGATTTTTTTCTGGATGTTACTATCTAACCTTTTTTTCTGTGTGGCGTGGCTTAAGTATGTAACATGCATTGTGCGATAGAGAAATTAAAAAAATAGGTAGTTATTTTAACAAGTGTTTTAAATTAAACTCTTTAATTACGAGATATAACTATTGTGGAATTAACAAATTGTATAAGAATTTTTTTAACGCTTATACGTATATACTTTAGAAGTTACGATAAATCTGCATAGTAAGTCTGCAGGTTTAAATCTCTTCGACCTGCTCACTTTGTCATTTCAAACTAGCAGATGATTTGTTAATACATTGGGGCGCATTGTAATTGTATAAGTCCTTCATCGTAACTGACACTACATTTTTCTATTTCTTCTTTGATGAAAGTACAGACAAATCAATAAAAAAACCAATTAGGGCAGGCTGTGACATGTGTTATACGTTTGGCAGTACTGAAGTGTATTGTCAGTCTATGTCAAATTCGAGATTAGTAGGTTAGGTTTTGTTTGTTCTTTGACACAGACTGACGTAAAACGTCAAGTGAGCTTTTTGTCTAGAGGTGTGCCTAAATATTTAGAATCTTTGACTTGTGGGAATTCAGTCGTTTAGCTTAATGGGTGTCAATTTTAGATCATTTCCTCATGGCTAGCTGCCAATGTAACAAAAATTAGGCCTGTAGGCCTAATTAATTCAAAACTAGATTCACTTGAGTATATTAAAAACTGTACCAGACACGATAATGAAGTCGAGTTTGATATCAAAATACGCGGTCTTTGGTCAGGTAGAACATGATGCAAATAAAATAATTCTAATTGCCAAGGAGAAAACTTGAAGACAAGTTTACTAAACCAGAACTAGTAGTCCCCCCCCCCCACCCATCTAATCGCCGGCCAACGCGATAAAACCGCTGTAGGCACTGAATTCGGGGAGTCTAAATAGCCCAGGCATGGAAAGCAATATTTAGTCGATCTCTACTCAAGCGAATTTATTTTTGAATTAATTAGGCCTACAGGCCTAATTTTTGTTACATTGGCAGCTAGTCATGAGGAAATGATCTAAAATTGACAATTGACAATTAAGTATTACCATAAAACCGCGAAGTGACGGCTATGATCCGATTACATGGAAAAGACGTATTTAGAAGCTATAAGAATTAGTGTTTCCACTTTTCGTCCGTAATTTTATATCGCGTCAAGTTTGAAATTAAATAAAAATGCACAATATGAAGTCTCGTAACCAGTAAGAGACAGAGATTCGGTTAAATCATAGAAAGTAAGTAGCACTTTCAGACATGACCTTCTGAACAATCAAGATTCTCAAATTTTGTTTAATTTGTACGTCATAGTTGAAATATATATATTTTTTGTTTTAGACAGCATGTATTGGATTCCAAGAGACTTTTCGTAATAAATGTTAATAATAGGAAATCGTCGGGCTCTAGCCTCAGAGATCAAGCAATTATGACTTGAAAGACATACCCTTGTAGATGTTGAATGACTGCAATCTTAAAGATGAATGCTGATTTATAAATTGAAATCTACTGCTTATATTTACAAAATTTTACATAGCACAAAAGAATTATTAACGAACACCTGCTAACCTAGTAATATTTTACGACTTAATTCCTAAACGTAAACACAAAATGGATATTTAGCAAAATTCCGAGTTAGTTTACATGTTTGTAGATATATTTTGCTGAATAGTGTTGTGTAACGTTATCGGTGACCTAGTATGTCGTGCCGACGGGAATGCTGAGTTGCGATTGCAGCACATGCTTAAACTTATTAAATCAACTAAATGTTTTTCCAATGTTTTTAAATAAATCCATCATAATATTTTAAACCGAGATTAACTGTTTGTTTTGGTTAATTATTACAAAACAGGATTGATTTAATTCCTGGAAAATGTTTTTGTATGAATTATATCAATAGAAAGAGACAAATAAGCTCTGTTCAAAGCTGTTAGAGCAACCCTTCAACGCGCATTTAAAACAAAAAAGATAATACCAATGCGTTGAAATATATAAATGAGTAAACTTCTCTTTAGGAAAGCTTTAATAATGTCACCGTACTTTTATTCCGACTTCATAATCTATATAATACAACTAACAACAAAAATTCAAGATGTACACGTTTCAACTGTAGAGTCTAAGCCAAGCAAAATTTGAAAAGTTGGTTAGGTATAATACCGCGATAGCTCTCTTTTTCGTTCATTTAATCCTATCTTCCATCGTTTACGGTATATCTGTATACGTTTTTCCTTGGACACATTACAAAAGTAGCGATCGGATCACTACACTCCACCTAGGATCATCTTTAATAACGAGCTGGGTGATGTGGTTAGTATCGGGCTTCAACGACTGCCTTACTTCCCTATTCCACAGCAGCGGGTACAAAACCCCTATTTTCAAAGCGATTGGATGGGCCGCTCGCCAATTGCCAGGTATAAGTATTGAAATCCTTATCTTCAACACCCCAGTTTAAATCTTTGACACATTGCATTATATTAAAAACATAGGATACAATTTACATAATTACAAAATAGTAGGAGTTGAAATAATATTAATCGAAGACTGGTAGCAATTATCTTTCTCCCACGTTTTGGTTGGTCACATCATATTTCATTAAAAACGTACAAATTAACATAAATTACATAATTAGGAAGTATGAAGAGTGTTAATCTAAGCGAAGATTCATAGTATGTATATCCAATTGCTCTTCTCTCAACATTTTTCCATATTTCGATACAACAAAGAGCCATTCAATCCTACAAATTGCAAACTGTAATTTATTTCCCGTAACTGTATAGAACGAAATACGATATTGCAAGTTCTACAGAACAAATTATTCCTTTCGCATTGATGGACAAATTAAACAGCACTTTTGTTTCAGCCCTATCATTCATTTTAAGGAAATCCTCCGCCTTTCTCTCGTTTATCGCTCTACACATTTCCTTACATGGAGCATACCTTTACACAATAAAGCTCTAGTACGGTATTTATATTTGCTTTTGGAGCTCGTATCAGGCTGACAGTATCCCGCGGGCAAAACTGACATGTGTGGGCGTCACAGTCTAACATCCAGTCTTAAATGTCAATGCTTATCCGGTGCCGGCGGGAATGTGAAGGGGGTGGGTTTGGAATCTTCGAGGGTGAGCGTGCGGATCTTATACGGAGTGTGGGGTAATGTCAGGCTGTGGATAGCGGCCTCAGGGGTGCACTCCCACACCCTACCGTAACATCAAATGGTCCAGAACTAGAGATGCGTGTACGACGAACACCGGCTTAATTGGACAGATAAAAACAGTTTCCTTGGAGCCCGCGTCGCTTCAAACGAGGAAACGCTAGGGTTAATTTAGATTACGCCGCAGAAAGAAAGGAATTTTGACGTGGCAGCTCCGAGGTGATGACCAAGCTTCCAATCGAAATTGAATTTCGCACGCACGCACCTTAAGCATCGGTGGAGCCAAATGGCCTAGAACGATATGCAAAGCCCTTCGGAGACTCGGCTATCTCTACTAGAGATATAACAGTATAGGGAACCTCCCTTATCTATAAGGAAACAAGAAAACTTAAGGACTTATTAGGAAATAAGGCAAAGGAACGCAAAGAAAACAAAATTATCTAGGTAACGTTGGCACGGCCTTATCAGCATGTTGTGCAAAAATCTCAACAAAGGCCTTGAAAATGAACAGTTGCAATTTGCTTCCAGTTTTCAAAATAAAAGGGTGTCACTAGAACTTCCACAACGAGCTTCGAATATAAAAACAAGCATCGAACAAAGATAAAACTTCTCAGTTCTCACTAGAATTTTCATATTTCCTTGAAATATTTAGAACTGAAAAGAATTATATTGGCGAGTGAAGAGATTAGAGTAATTTTGCATGGTAATGTAACTAAAAATCTAATGTTTCGGCTAAAACGAATACTGGCGACTTTTAATCTTCACATTTGAAAAACTTCTGAATATCTCTACAACTGCAACTTTATTTCAAAATGTAAGAAAAAACAATAAAAACAACAAATACAGTTTTTCATTTTTTAGTTGCTTAATTCCAATCAGTTTAAAGTCAGACATGGCCTTCATATCAAATTACATAATTTTTCTAGGTTATATCAGCGCTTAGGAGGAACTAAAAACTATAATCTACATATGAGCCTAAAACTTTCACTTATGATTTATAAGTAATTATTTGCATACTTAGAGAATGAAGTTCAACTTTTCATCACGAATGTGGAATTTCATATAAACCACATGCCTATTTCTCGTATTTAGGATTTCGACGTTTTCACTGCCGATTTAAGAAAAATAATTTTATGTAATTTTCAATGTTAGGAAGAATACCAATACTAGTAAATACTAAAAAATTAATATTGAAGTATTTTTCTACAAAGGAATAGTTGGAAATATTCAAACACTAATAATAGAACAAATATCGTGATTTATTTCTTTATTCGAAAACGTGATATTTTAAATAAAATTTGCAAATACTGTCAAAATATAGTATGATCAAAAATTATTTTCATTTAGTATGGCTATGGAATAGTTTCCAATTTATGAATGCAGCTATAACTCACTTAAAAATCAAATGTCAAGTTTGACATTTGAGTATATACGTAGATTGTTTGATCATGTTTTAGATGTTTCAATATTACCTGAAGAAAAAGCGTTCCTGTAAGTAAGATTGGTTTCTGCAACTTTTTACTGACATTCAACATGTTTACGTTAAAATGCAATTACAAATTATTGAGAATATAAATGCAATATTCACACATTAATACCATTTTTCAGAACTGCCTTCATGATTACTGTTATTTAAACAAGTGCATCTTTTCCGAATATACAGTATATAGTATTATTAAATTACCTATAATGTTGTTTAAAGAAGCATAAATCGTTTCTTATATTAGCTCTCTATTTTTTATAGATAGATTAGCTTCACACACCGGACGGACCTTTAGTCTTTCTTCCTTTACCCTCTTTAGATCTTACTCTTCTACCACTTTAAGACTTTCTTCTAGACCTCTGCACCTCATTTGCGGATTTTTCACGCTTCCCCTCTGCACCACCTATATTAGAAAAATTTCTCAATTTGTCTTTATTGATTAACTGGATCGGTTCCTACATCGAAATGAATAAATAGTCGTTTTACAATTGCACAATATCCTGTGGCGGTTTAGCAGTAGATTGTCTGCAACTGGAATTAGGTGGCGCCTAAAGGTTGCAAAACATCACGTAGCAGTCAAATTTGTACCATTGCAGTTAGATGGCGGCGAAGTAAGCAAGCCCGATCAAGGAGTAAATTTTCATAATTATGTAAAATCTTAGTTTCTAAAGACAAGCAATCAAACGAAACAAGTATTGCACTCGGCAAAGTTCGCTCCTTGACGCCTTAATAGCTCGGCCAGGAATGCTACACAACACATAGGCTTATTATTGCATTCTGAATGGGAGGGTGACGCTTTAAGGAAGTTGCCAAATCACTTTCAGAGGGAATCTCATTTCTAATCAGACGCCTTTCGCTCAACCAGGAACTCTACGTAACGCACAGGCTTATCGATGAAGGAGGAGGGGTAAGGACGTAAGTAAGTAAGCCCGATCAATGTTTATATATGCGGTAATTTAATTTTAATTATTTTATTTTCGATAAGTAACAACGTTTGAAATTGCAATATGATTTAAGTGAATACTGAATCTTAGTCTGATTCTACAAAAACAAAGTTTTATAATTGACGACGCATTGATGATATTATTCATCGTTTTTATTTAATACACGAATGTTATAAATCAATTTCTTTTAAATATAATCGTTTATCCCTTTTATGTAATTGCGTGCACAATCACGATTATTATACGTAAATACTTTTGTTTAAAAGTATATTTTCTTTACAAATCAAAAATGTAGTATGAAAGTTGCCCGATTTTTGAAACAATGATATAATATTTAGAATATTCGATTTACTTAAATAAATAATTAAATGTATACCACTTAATGGTAACGTTATGGTTGCCTTGAGATGTACACTTTACTAACAGAAAACTGTATGCCTTGTTTCTATGTAATTTCTAAACTATATTAGATGATTGTGGTCAAACGTTTTAGAAAGATAGCTTTAATATTGAAGCATTACACAGATATTAGATAATAAAATAAATTAAACGTGACACATCAGTGTATATTTGCTAATGTAATACATGACCGAAAAAAATCATTGCCAAGATTTTTGATAGCTTGTCAGTGTATCCCGTTGAAGTGCACAGTGATTTTATTTCATTCGATCATATACTTCCTTCCTTTGCACTTTTTGATCATAAACTAAAGATTTTAACCACCCCAAAACTACTAATCGAGTTGATTGACGCCCGATGATGTGACGAAGGATTAAGAGACGGCCTTACGTGGTGGTGAAAGTTATATTTGGTGTTTTGCCGGATAGTAATTATTGGCCTAGTTAACTAATTCGTCGGCAAAGGTCGGGGTTCCAGCTAAGCTGCATAAAAAAACTATAGGAGAGGGCGCCAGATCCTCGACGTCGACAAATCCTTGGGTCGGACCTCCCAAAGGTAAGAGATAAGCCCAGCAAACCAAATAATAGCAAACCAATAACTAGTAACAGCATTTATTTCAACAACTGGTTCTATAGTGCAAACACATATGATAACATGTAAATTTATAAAAATATACATATACATAAATAATCAATACCAATTCATCCAAATAGCATAGATCTGCACGTATAATTTTATACGGGCGAACTGCATAAACAAAATTTACTTTACAGCTATATATGCGTAATTTAAAAAAAAGTTAGATTAAAGCGACAGCAATCAAGTCAATGCTCAATTTTGGGCCGACAGCGTCGGTGTAATTCCAGTGAGCAAATAACTATGAAAAACACATGTACACAATAAGCACACAAATTAGCACGCACCCTGTTAAGCACGGTGTCGCAGAACGGAGCGATGCAAACGATAAGCTAACCTTAACCCCGATTGTTAGCTCGATCTGACATTATGACAGTATCCAAAATTTTGAAAGGACGAAATACCTTCGGATTGCATGGGCATACAGGGTCGAAGAGATCTCTATGATACACTCATTATGCTTATTATGATAGTTCAAGTAACGACGTGAATGCGCTCCTAACAGCGATAACTAATACTTCCGGATTGCAAATTACCTTTCGATTCATTAAATTTTGGTCGTTAGGTTATCGCGAGCGGTACGTTAGCCACAAACTTCCCGTACGCGATGGTGTTAATATATATAACCTCAACAGCTGAGTTTTGTGTGCACGGGCCTAAACATATCCAGCAGCAGATTCCGTTGTTAATCGAAGCCAGGCCGAAACTTAAGTAAGTTCAAACGCCCTAAGAAGGCTTAAAGGAATATCTGAGTTTTATAATACGTTACAGGGAGTTCAATCCCTAGGCAACCTTTGATACATTCGACGTTGTCGTAGTGAAACGCATCTCAGCACCAGAGTAAGTAAATTAAACGTAGCTACCGACACCGCGAAAGTGGTGTGCAGGTAGGCGAAGCTACTAAGCGCTTCCAAGGAGTGGGGCGCAGAGTGATTTTCAATTCCCTTGCGAAATCCAGGGGAAAGTTGGCTAAAAGCGTACAAAATTTCTAGGTAACCCCCGATAAGGATATAGGAGCTATCGTAAACTAACCTTGGGTTAAAAGGCAGCCAAATGTGGACGTTCGGGTGGCAAAAGCTGGCCCAAATAATTCCGCCGAGGCGTTAGACATAAGAATTCAAACAAAACCAATAATTCGAACGTAAAAACGGCATTTGTGCTTCTATATCCTCTACAACCAATGCAGCCTAGCCAAACCAATTGGCTTTTTGAAGCACTACGCCGTAGGACACCCAACTTGCTTGCACGAATTTTCAATGAAAAATAACGAGGAAAAATCCAGCCACATGCCCACCAGTTCAGGTTTTAATAAAAACTCCCCAAAAATTTTGGTAAGAGGACGCAGAAAAAAAACACTCAAAAGTTGGAGTGTTCTCATAAGATACCTAACATATTTTTTTAAGCTAGAACTTTGTTAACAACTCAAGCACATAAGGTTGCCTACCCGGTTAGGCACGGTGTATTGAGGATTTGGGAAAAAATTAAATGCGAATAGTAACATTTAGTTAATTATTAGAAATATTGCCTGATAAACCACCTATTAATCGTAACGAAATGCCTAAACATAAAATAAAACTAGCTAATTTTCTCTAATGCTTACGAAACTACAAATTAACCGTAACAATGACCTTGTTGACCATTCTCTAGATCCCTCTACCAGTCCTGCGGTGAGGAAATACATATTACTTCCTCGTCTAAAAGACAACGGAAGTATTTGTAATCGCAAAAAATTACCTTCCGAGATTCCTTCAGATCTTCACGTTTCAGGGTACCTGGATGACGAAAAACAGGTTTGTCTGTCTATCTGTCTACCTGTCTGAGTGACTGTCTGTTGCTGATATAACTCAAAAACTATTTGCTGGAGCAAAGCGATATATTGCATGCGGATTATGCGTCTACATGGCATGAACTGAGAAGATTTCGATCAAATACATACAGGATGATCACCTTTCAAAAATAAATTTTTGTCTATTTTTGCATTAACTGAGAAATAGATAAAAGTATTAACTTGCACATACCTCAGGCTTTACCCTTGACAAAATGAAACCCAGCAGATACAAGGTATTAAGGCACACTCTGTCGGAGGATGAGATCGACGGGTGCACTGCGCGCGGCCTGCTTCCCGTTGTAATGGCTTCCGTAGGGAGATCGAATACCATCTGTAATACTTTTTTATTTGCAAATTGATGTAATTTTCATTGCTAAATGCGAACTTAAAGACTGAAATTCGCTACTTCAGAAGCATAATCTGCTCATAGGATGTATTTTTCCATCACCTTATACAATTACATTTAGTGGTACAGAAACTAACAGTTAACAGATGCCAAATCATGAAATAATAAACATCTTTCACTACATTCAAATATAATATGAATAAATATTGTAGATGCTTAATTTACGAATCATTTTCAGCAATATCAGTTGTGAGTTTACAGTCGCCGTCGCTGATATAGATATAATATGCAAGAATGATATAAATTTTGGATAAAGCATTACATGCTACCTAATGCAGAGAATTAGAAGTTCCAAATGTTTAAAGCTGCGTGAATAAAAAGAAAGCTTTTGTTTTACATTGTATTGTATTTATATAAACAAATTGATTTGTAAAACTTTCAAGGCCATCCGTGAAACTTTTATAAAATCACCGAATTGTTTTCCGTCGCCCCAATTTATAAAATCCAATTAGGTCTCGAAACTTTGCCGAAGTAATTATTTGATTATCGATTTTACACGGCTGTATTACTCCTTGAACGAATTATAAGTCTGCGATTCTTCAAGACGAATTGCTAGTAAAAACAGAAATAAGGAATAACTTCAAAGCTCCGATTAAGAAAATTAAACCGTAGCCAACGCAAATATTAGATCGCGCAGGAGCATGACCTAGGTATACAATTATGACAAATAGTTTGAAATTAAGTGTGACGAAGTCGCGGTTTCGAGGTCTAGAAGAAATGTGCTAATGCAACTTTAATTACTTCAAAGGTACAAATTTAATTTAACCGGCATTAAAACAACCAAAAACGAAGGCAAATAGAAACGCTTTGTGTATAAAGCAATACAAATATTAGCTGCAACAAATTTCTTCTCCCAAGTATTTATAAGCTCCAACAAAAGCGCAAGTTTAAAGAAAGTTTCGAAGTAGGGAATAAAACCTCCTGCTCTCTTTATAAGGCGCTGCACGCCATCCTCAAATTAATTGCTTTAAAAAGAATGTCTGATACGTATTCATTATTTTAGCGGCTACGGAATTTTAAGTATCATTAACATTATCGGGATTTCTGGAAGTTTTGATAAATTAATATCGGGGATTAACATTTTTAAGTAGTCGTTCATGTATTTAGGGGTTATTACATTATTGTATTATAAGCGTAGACGTCGATATAATAAAGGGCGGGCATCTTGTATATAAAATACATTCTGAAATAAAAAATAATTAAAATTGTATGTATTTACTGGACGTAATATGCTCAATACACTTATTTTTTCGAAAACTTTACTTACGAAAAGTTAACAACGTTACAATTATAATAATATGGCACATTTAGGTCAAATAAGTGGAAATTACTAATATTTTCAAAAATTATAAAAGCACCATTGAAAGATGAATAATAACTATCTAGACTATTCTAGACCAATATTTATTGATTAAATTATAAATTTACATAAAAGAAGAGTTAATAAATTATAACAATTTTGCCAAGTAAAACGCATTTATTACAATTTGAAACATGTGCCAATATGACATAAACATCCTCATTACATTTCGATTTCATTGAGTAAAACTACAAAATACATATAGTAACACTATAAGCAAATATTGACAAAATTTATTGCGATATTATGCTTATAATTACATATTTAAACATATAAATAAATTACAACCGTTACTCGTTATTAAAATTTCTTTCAAATAAACTTACATGCTCTTTATTCCCTTAATCAGATTGACTTTACTCAATGTATTTCTGGTTATGTATTTTTGACCCGATATAATCACTATATATGATTAATTAACTCTTTAAAAACTAGCCCACTGAACAAATTATTTTGACATGATACTTTTATTCTCAAGTTGGGACGTGCATTGTGATCATTCTCAATTCAAAATTATTTTATGTTTAAAATTAAAATCGAGTATGCAGATTGCTTTTAACTAAATTACACACGGACAGTTTATCAAATATTTTACTTCAATTGAGCCTATGAATACTACTTTCCTTATTTCCTTATGCAATAATTTTAAGGTTACAAAACTTATTAATCTTGTAGAACCATGTTAACTTCCACAGACGAACCTCCACCTATTTACAGCAATGCATTCAACACCCAATAATCTACCACACATACAGCCGTCCACCTCCAACTTGTCCACAACAATGATTGTTTCCAGATAATTACCCACTGTATTAAACTTTAGAATCCTATATAGCTCTGCTATATCTAACTCTTTATCTCCAATCCATCCACTGCAATGGTTACATATGAGTAATGACCAACGATGTATTATTTTACTTCTTCCATATGTTAGTACATCAAACTGTACTTTAAATTGTACTTTATTTAGAAATAATCCAATTTAAATTAATTGAATATTTATTATTTTCTTTACATACCAATATCATATTTTCAATGAATAATAAAAATCTGGCTTGTTTTTTTACCTCGAGTTATCTCCTAGCATTTCACTTAGTTGCAAAATGTATATGGTTACTAATTTTTATATAAATAGTTCATATTATTACCAATTTCAACAAATATAATTTTAGCAATTAGATACTATTTCTTGCATTAAAGTCATCCTTTATCTATCGACTTGTAAATGCCTTTGTAAGGCTCAACATTAAATGAAGTTATTCAAAGAGAGTACATATAAAACTCTGCTGGAGGCTGTGGTTTGAATTTGAAACAATTCTTTAAAAACCGTTTAACCATACACATATTTTACAAACACTAAATATATGTTTCGACAGCTAATCTGCCATCTTCAGTAGCCTTGGAAAGAAACTAACACGACAAAGTTGACCGAAGATATGCTCTTCACTAAATCACCACTGACGATGGCAGCGATTGTTAAATATTTGTGTGGTTAAGGGGTTTTTAACGAATTATGCCATTCAAAGAGAGTAATTATAATTTAAGTCCCACATTAAGCAAAGAAGGTTAAATTGGTTGGGCCATATGTGGAGAATGGGAGACGAAAGAATGACAAAAAAGTTTGGGAAGGAAAGATGACCGGAAAAAGAAGCAAGAGAAGACCGAAGAAACACTGGAATGATGAAGTAGCGAGCGACCTCGGAAAAATGACACAAGATCGATGGAAAATATTTGTGGGAGAGCTACAATGACGACCGTAACACCTCCATACTGCTTATGCGGCAAAAGAAGAATTAAGTAAGTAATTATTAAATATGTTGTATACAGAGCGGTAAAAGAACTTGCATAATATATTGTTACTGCTCTTTTCCTCAGCGCACATGGAGTTCATTCTTATATATCTTGTTCATACTCATGCAATCAGCAAATTAAAGTAACTTCTTTAACAAAAATGTGCCAACGTTGTTTAAGTACGAATACCATGCAGTGAGCTGTTGCTATGAAACATGGTTTATCATGTTAACGTTCTCATTGCATTTTTTTCAAAAATAAACTTGGAGTATTTTAATACTTGATTAAGGAAGGATTTTGGGGTAATAGGAACTAAATAATGTACTTATTTCTACTTCAAATATAAAAAAAATGTAGCCGCAGCTGTTAAACTTCAACAGCCACAACTTTGTATATGAAATGAAAAATTTAAATTTAAATTAAAATTTATTATTAGTTGATGCAGGCCTACCGCTTAGACTATAGATAATTCGCTAATTTTTTATCCTCCTGTATTGTAAGTTTTATTTATAAACTAAATTCAGATAACTGAACTTGTATTATTATTTATCTTTTCGTTCTAACTACAGTATTTATCATTGTCTTTATGCATCCATTCTTATTTTAACGTCGTATGTGTAAGTACAGAATCATAACAGTGTGATGTAAGTACTCAAGTTCTTCTGACACAATTTAATTACCTGCCATTTAGACCTTTTAAGAAGTTTAAGTGATGTCAGACCTAATAAATTCTGTGTCAATGTTTTGGGAAACCTGGCAACAATAAATGCAAAAAAGAAAACTGAGAAGAACTTCTGAAGGAACTTAATGAGGAATATATCACAAACAATCGAGGTTTTTGAAATAAAATAAAAAGCTATGAAAGGAAAGAGAAGGCAAGATTTGAAAGAAATAAAATATACAAATATCGAGATGAAACTAAAACGAAAGAAATATTGGAGGCATGAGAAGACCGCTATAGAAACTAGTGCGAATTGGAAGAGGAGGAAAAAATAGAACCAAAAGGAATAAACCGAAGAGTACTGGAGGAAGAAGCACAACTAGAAAAAGTAGAAAGGGAGGAAAGGCACGCTATAGGTAAAATCAGAATAGGAAAAGCGAGTGCAAATGACAACAAAGATGATAAAATAATTGCAGCCGAGAGCAAGAAATGAACCGGAGACTCAAGAAAAGGTCTAAAAAAATAAGTAATAATTTGCTTACATAAAAAAGAAGACCAAGCCATTTATGAAAATTACACAGGTATATGTCTATCATCAGTATCACATAAAGTAAACAGTACTTATTTATTTATTTATTTATTTATTTATTTATTTATTTATTTTATTTATTTATTTATTTATTTATTTATTTATTTATTTTATTTATTTATTTATTTATTTATTTATTTATTTATTTATTTATTTCTTTATTTATTTATTTATTTATTTATTTATTTATTTATTTCTTTATTTATTTATTTATTTATTTATTTATTTAATTATTTATTTATTTATTTAATTCGCACTCAGCCAACAGCCGTTAGGCCAATTATAGGCGTCGCTGTGCAGTTATGAGGACTTCCAACCCCACTAACGACTGTCATGATGTTGTATGACCGCCGGGACCAACTTTTTTCCGTGATAGCCGTACCACGAGGCGCCGAGAGATGCAGCCGTGTAACTCCCATCCAAGTTCTGACCAGAGACAGCGTTGCTTAACTCTGCTGATCGAACGTGGACGCTTGTTCAAGCTACACCACTCGGGACCCGATACGATAGTATAAAGAAAACTAAAAGAGTATATAGAAAATAAACTAAAGGCTAAACAAGTGACCTTCAAGACCTTTCGTAATAAGCAATTTAATAGAATAAAGAAGGGTGATCCGAATCACCTAGAGCCTATACAAGAAAGGCAAACAATTTTTATTATACGCGACAACTGGATTAAAGAACTAAGGTAAACGTGTATAACTCAAGCACCATACCAACGATACTATAAGCAGGTGAAAGTTGAGTAGTACAGCCGAAACACGAAAGTAGACTAAGTGACAGTGGAAATAAAATATGTTTGAAAAATAGCAAAGAAGACAAAATGATAGGGGATTCATAACAAATAAATAATACAAGAATTGGAAAAAACATTTATAATGGTATGAAAATATATTGGGAATGGATTCAAATAGATCATCAAACAAGATAATAAAGATAGGAAAAGTTAAAAGGCAGAAGAGGGACAGACCGCGGAAAACATGAACAAAAGCGGTAGAAGTCATAGGCAGTAAACGAGGAAGAAAAATAAGATAACTATGGTTGAGACATTAACCTTCAAAGTCTGTTGCATCGAAATTAGTTTGGTAATAAAATTATGTGGGTTGGCTCTATCTGCTATTAATACTTGGAGATAACTCCAACTTTGCCATATGTTGGATTTCAAAAATCCTATATTTTTATTAAGATCTTAGCTACCATGCTAACACTTGTGGTCGTTAACCCTACAAGGAAACTCTTCCTAGATTTTGAAGAGCAGGGATAGCCACCTACCTGGCTTAAGGGCAAAGAGGACTCATAGAACCACAACTTTGTTGAAAATAAGAAAAAGAGAGTTATAAAACTTCTATACTACTAACTGCAGCACAGCAGCACTACAGCACATATGGTTTTCCATGTTTTTGGAAGCTATTAGCACAAGCCATTATAAAAAAGATAAATGGGGCCACCCTCTTTAACAGCACCGTCTCTGCCTCTCAATTGCTGCATGCATCACATCACCTTAGTTTTGAATGTGGTCTAGTGTTAAAAATTGTATGTCATTCTTTTAATATGAAATTTATTCAAAACATAAAAGTACAACAAAACTGTGGGCGTACGATTGTTTTATTCTACATAGTAGTCAATGTACTTACATTATTATATATTTTTCTACACAATAAGGGGCCAGATAGTTTAACAAGCAACAATCTTGCTTGCAGCTATAGTTAGAGCTATAACTGCATTAAAAAGTAGTACTTTTGGGAAAAAAAGGGAAAACATCTTTCCATGATGTTGGAAAAATGGTATCAAGATTGAAACAGTCTACTATAGTACTACAGATAAATCTCTCTCAGCTTTTAATACATCTCCTGTTTTTCCTTTCCTACTTCTGATCTTGTTATTAATACTGCTGTTAGCCCCTAACATTTCCTTCAAGAGTCGCATTTTTGAAAGTTTTGCATATAGGTCACTGATTTTTCTTTGGTTGAAAAAATTAAATATTAAACCTCCCTATACGTAGTACTATAGATACATCTTTCTTTGATTTTTATATATTCTCTGTTTTGTTTCCTACTTCCATTTTTATTATTGATAGTACTTTTGACCCCTAACTTTTTTAGGGGCCACATTTATAAAGATTTACATATGTATAGCTCGCTGATCCCTTTTCGGTTGTAAAAATTAAATATTAAACTTTTCTATACATAGTGCTACAGATGAATCTCTCTTTGATCTTTCTGTTTTTCTCTACTACTAGTTTTCTCCTTGATAGTACTCTGCCCTATAAACTTACCTTCAAAAGTCACATTCTTGAAAGATTTACATGTCGCTCCCGGATCCTTCTTTGATTGAAAAAAAAATCGAACTGCCCAATACATAGTACTCTAGATGAATTTTTATTTACTTTTAATACATCTGCTGTTTTCTTCCCTTCTTCTTCTACTTCTGGTTTTGCTGCTGATAGTATTCTTTGCCCCTAACAGTTTCTTCAGGAGTCACATTTTTGAAAGATTCACTGATCATCCTTTTGTTTAACATATATTAAATATTCTTCTTCAGTTAGCCTCTCTCCATCGATTCGATGTAGGCCTCTTTCAAGTCTTTCCAGTTTTTCCTGTTATGGGCTCTTTGGTACCAGTTCAGCCCTGCGTATCTTTTCAGGTCGTCGTACCAACGTTGTGGTGGTCTTCCCACGCGTCTTCTCTCACCCCAGGGTCGCCATCTTGTTATTTTGTCGCTCCACTTATCGCTATGTCGAGCAACATGTCCGGCTCCCTGCCACGTAAGGGAACATATTCTCTGGGTTATATCGCTAACTTTAGTACGCTGTCTTATCCATTGGTTGGTTTTATGGTCTCTAAGTGATATTCCTAATATTTTTCTCTCAATTGCTCTCTGATGTACTTGCATTCTGTTTAGTGTCCTTTTATTTAATACCCAGGTCTCACATCCGTAAGTGGTAACGGGGAGGATGCACTCATTATAGATTTTTGTTTTTAGTCTTGTTGGTAATTTCATTTTCATCATATAATTTAGTTTTCCGTAGGCTGCCCAGCTTAGTCTTATTCGCCTTTTTATTTCTGTATCTTGACTACCCTTCTTGAGCGTTATTGCTTGTCCTAAGTATACGTAGGCGTCCACTACATCAATATGTTTTCCTTCTACAATTAATGTATTTGAATTTGTTTGTTGGTTTGTCATAATTTTGGTTTTGTTTGTATTCATTTCAAGGCTGATTTTCTTTGCTTCCAAGTTCAGTTCTTCTAACATTTCTTTTAGTTCATCTTTATCTTGCGCAAATACGATAACATCATCAGCAAATCTCAAGTTGTTTAGTTTTTCTCCTTGTATCGTGACTCCTCGTTGTTCCCAGTGGAGATTCTTGAAAACATCCTCCAATACCAGCGGGAATAATTTTGACGAGATGATGTCGCCTTGTCTGACTCCTCGTTGTATTTTAATTTTATCTGTTGTTTGGTGAGTTTTTATTCTCATTGTAGCTTTGCTGTAGATGCATTTGATTAGGTCTATATACCTCTGGTCAATTCTGGCATTCCTCATTGCATTCATTATTATATTAAATTATATTATATTATATTAAATATTAATCTTCTCTATACATAGTACTACAGATGCATCTTCCTTTGCTTTTTATATATCTTCTGTTTTTCCTTTTTTACGTCTAATTTTGTTATTGCTAGTGTTCTTTACCCTCAACCTTTCTTTCAGGTGTCACATTTTTGAAATATTTACATAAAGCACATTGGTCCTTCTTTGGTTAAATAACTTAAACATTAAACTTTACTACACATAATACTACAGATGAATCTTCCTTTGCTTTTAATATACCGTCTATTTTTCATTTCTACTTTCGGTTTTGTTGTTGATAGTACTTTTCGCTCCTAATATTTTCTTCGAGAGTAACATTTTTGACAAATTCAGGTATAGGTCACTGACTCTTCTTTGGCTGAAAAAGTTAGTTATTAAACTTCCCTATACATAGTACTACAGATGCATCTTTTTGTTATTTTTATATATCTTCTGTTTTTCCTTTCCTACTTCTACTTTTGTTATTGATAGTACTCTTTACCCCTAACCCTTCATTCAGCAGTCATATTTTTGAAAGATTTGCATATAGCGCACTGATCCTTCGTTAGTTGAAAAACCTAAACATTTAACTTTTCTATACATAGTACTACAGATGGATCTTCCTTTGCTTGTAATATACCATCTGTTTTTTATTTCTACTTTTTTGTTGATAGTACTTTTCACTCCTAACATTTTCTTCGGGAGTCACATTTTGAAACATTCGTATATACGTCACGGATTCTTCTTTGGCTGTAAAGATTAACTATTAAACTTCCCTATACATAGTACTACAGATGCATTTTCCTTGAATTTTTAAATATCATTGGTTTTTTCTTCCTAAATCTACTTTTGTTATTGATAGTGCTCTTTACCCATAACCTCTTTTTCAGGAGTCACATTTTTTGAAGATTTACGTAAATGCATATCTCACTGATACCTTTTCCGTTGTATCAATTAAATATTACCCTTTCCTATACATAGTACTACAGATGAGTCTTCTTTTACCATTAATACATCTTCTGGTTTTTCTTCTCTACTTCTGGTTTTGTTGTTGATAGTTGTATTCGCCCCTATATCTTTTCCTCAAAATTCACATATAGTTCCTTATCCTTCTTTGGTTGGCAAAATTAAACGTTAAACTTTCCTATACATAGTACTACAGATGACTCTTCCTTTGATTTTAATATACCTTCCGTTTTTGATGTCTGGTTTTGTTGTTGATAGTAATTTTCACCCCTAACATTTTCGTCAAGTGTCACATTATTGAAAAATTCAGATATAGGTCTTGCTTCTTCTTTGGTTGAAAAAATTTACTATTAAAGTACCCTGCATCTTTCTTTGATTTTTATATATTTTCTGTTTTTCCCACTTCTAGTTTTGTTATTGATAATACCCTTTACCCATAAAGTTTTTTTAGGAATTACATTTTTGAAAGGTTTGCATTAATGCATAGCTCACTAATTCCTTTTCGGTTGAAAAAATTAAATATTAAACCTTCCTACACATAGTACTACAGATGAATTTTATTTATTTATTTTATTTATTTATTTATTTAACATTTTAATGTGTATTTAACATATATACAATTTGTCTTTAACATATATATAATTTGTAACAGTTACCAAGGTGCCTAATTGACTGAACAATTGTCTGCACCTTATAGACTATATATCTTCCTTTGCATAGGCTACATCTTTTGTATTTTCTCCTCTACCTCTGGTTTTGTCTTTGATAGTTCTCTTCGCCCATAACCTTTCTATCAAGAGTCACATTTTTGAAAAATCCACATACAGATCGCTAGCCCATCTTTGGTTGAAAAAGTGTAACATTAAACTTTCCTCTACATAGTACTCTAGAAGAATCTTTCTTTTTTTTTACTACATCGCCTGTTTTTTTTCTTATCTACTTCTGGTTTCTTCAGGAGTCACATTTTTGAAAGATTCACATATAGCTCACTGATCTTTCTTTTCTTGAACTAATTAAATATTAAACTTCCCTATACGCCAGCGTGGCTCTGATGGTTAGAGCATCGGACTGCGGCGCGGAAGTCTGGAGTTCAAATCCCAGATCGATGCCTGGCGGGCGGCCTACCCAGTCGCTTTAAATAATTGGGGACCTGCGTTCGAAAGAACAAGGGGTAATAATGCGGTTGTCTAATGCGTGGTGCTCACCACATCACCACGTGTCATGAATTTGACACGCGACAGCCGGGTGTGAGAGCGAGGATACGGAAGCTCTAACCTTCCGCCTTGCAGGCCAAGCTCCTTCATGGGGTGTTAGTGCCTCACCATTATTATTATACATAATACTACAAATGCCTCTTTTTTTATTTTTATATATTTTCCGTTTTCTGTTTCCTACTTCTAGTTTTGTTATTGATAGTGTTCTTTGCCATTAACCTTTTCTTCAGGGGTCACATGTAGAAAGATTTATATATGCATAGCTCACTCATTCCTTTACGGTTATAAAAATTAAATATTAAACTTTCCTAACACAGCACTACAGATGAATCTTCTTTTGCTTTTAATACATCTTTTGTTTTTTCTTCTCTGCTTTTGGTTTTGTTGTTGATAGTGGTCTTTGCCCCTAACCTTTTTTTCAGGAGTCACATTCACATATAGCTCACTGATTCATATTTGGTTGAAACATTTAAACATTAAACATCCCTATACATAGAACTAGCTACAAATGAATCTTCCTTTGCTTTTAATATATCTTTTGTTTTTCATTTTTACTTCTGGTTTGGTTGTTGATAGTACTTTTCGGCCCTAACAGCACACTGATCCCTATTTTGTTGAAATTAAACCTTAAACTTCCCTATACATAGTATTACAGATGAATATTTTTTTGCTTTTAATACGTTTCCGTTTTTTTCTTCTCCACTTTAATTGTCAGCCCTTAACATTTTCTGCATTAGTCGCATTTCTGAAAAATTCGCATATATTTTTCTTTGGTTGAAAAAACTGTTCTACCTTATAATATGTACAGGTTTAGCGAGCATTAACAACACTGGTATACAAAATTGTCCCAGGGCAAGTAGAAGTGGTTTCTATATGTATGTTAGCGTCCAGACGAATTCTAGCCTTAAGACGAATTCCCAGCCCTTCAGTGGTGTTCATTTCTTGACCCCCGGGTCACCCGCCCTATTAATCACGCCACAAAATGATCTGCGAGACGTGTTGTCCAAAATATGGAAAGAGTATTGTATTACAATTTTAGAATGCGGCGTGTGGACATTCATTCGTCTCCTGGGCTGGCCCGAAGGTGCCAGCGCAGATCCTTGCGTTATTAAAATGCAGTGTAATTCGTTTAGTTAATAGAGCTGGTGCGATACTTTGTTTTAATTGATGCTTTAATTAATCGTTTTCGCTAATATCAGAAGTGGGATTGCCTCGCGTTTCACATGAAAGTGAATTGTAATCGTGATGGAATCAAGGGATGCTTTAACCGCTGGTTTTCGTTGTCTGCGAGAAGTTCCGGGCTCGGGCTGAATTTCGACCCCGAAGATGCGGACGCTAGTTGGTGCTGTGTTAAATTTCAACAGCTGGCCGAGAAATTTCGCTGGTCTTCTCGCGAACAGGTGGCTGTAGCCGGAAAAAGTTTTGAAATGTGGCGCTCGAGGATGGTTTGATGATTGGAGCCTAGAAGGAAGAGATTGGGATGCGTTTAAGCTAAGTACTTAAGTTAAGAAATCTGGGAAAATTTAAAAATTGATCTACAAATTGCGTTTCCTCGAAAACGTAATGCTGGTCTTAAGTTATCAGAGTTTAGTAATTTTAAAAGTGGTTTGTGTCCTTATCCTTATATGAGGACTATATTACGGACAAACATGAAGGATCGTGTTGAAAAGTATTTAAATAAACTTAATTGCTAAGAATTGCCCCATGACCAATGCTGATAGCATATCTGTAAACAATTCGGTTTTTGATTTGGATCAAAATCCGGAGAACAGGTCGGGTCGTTAACATATTTGTTAAGATTTTAATTCTGGCCGTTCTGCCGTGTGGAATAATTTTTTTGTTAAAGCAGGCTGTTAATGTAGCAATTCTTTAAAATAATGGCGAAAATAGCTAACTAAGTCCATTAACTGCCGAAGTTGTTTTACATTTTTCGGAACTGGATAATTAAGTAAAGCTTTGTTTTTTTTATCAACTTTAACGAAAGTAGCGCAGAACAAAAATAATAGAACCCGTCACCTTAGTAATGCACTAAGAGTTGGAAGCTTATCTCCAAGCAGTAGCTATTAAAGAACAAGTTATATTCTATAGAAAAACGTGTTTTTGCGTTAAATGCGGACACGGCGTTACGTCCTGTTGGGCCAAAGAAAGGGTTACAAAAGGTTACCAATGTAAATCTGTGTTCGAGGAATTTTACAACTCCTTTTACGCTTGTGTTAATTAAGCACATACTTGTGTATTTCTTAGTCGATTCCCGCGCGGATTGTTCCCTGATAACCGAAAAAATAGCTAAACAAGTTGAAGCTCATTGGACTCCGTGTCATGTCGCATTGCAGGAATTAGGGTCGAGTAGTACTTTTACCTTGACGCGCACAATTTTGATTGTTTCTTGTAAGGGTGTCACGCTGAAACTCGATTTTCATATCGTACCGAATGACGCCATATCTCACGATTTTGTGGTTTCTAACTCACCTGAGTTTGACATAGGATGTACTCTTCAGGGTGGCGGGCGTCAGTGATTATTTTATTAGATCTATTTGACGCACATTTGGAAATGTTCACAAATAGCAATAAAGTTCGTAGTGTAACCTGCGGCGAAATGGCTATAAGCAAAGAGCATATACTATAAGTTAACTTCTGACTGATTTGTTTCTTACCACTCATATCGCCCGTAGTAGAACGACAGCAAGTGCGAGAAATTATCATTGAGCTACTCCAAAATAACAGTATTCAAAAACGCTCCTCTCCGTTCGCTAGCACTGTGCTGCTTATTACAAAAAAAAATGGTACAAATCGCCTATGTGTTGATTTTGTGCTGTGAATAAGATAACTGTAAAAGATTTTGACTGCCATTAAGCTTTCCCAATTTATTTGTTAGGCATTCACTTTACTGTCATTACTGACTGCAATTCCATCAAAGCCAAGGCGAATAAAAGACATCTTGTGCCCGTTGGTGGGTTTACTTACAAGATCTTTCTTTTACCTTGGGATATAGAAAAGGCGTAGCAAGCCCTTATCCGGGAAAAGATTGGTTAGCTCCACCCCATTGATAAAAGCCCAGTGCCCTTCCATACCATACGATCCGATATTGCCGGACCATTTCCTCCTGGTTCAGATGCTTTCCGCTACGTGTTTATAATTATTGATGCGTTTACAAAATTCTTACAACTAATTCCGATTAAAATGTTGACGGCCAATGAAAGGCTTCGGGTTTATCGTACACATCTGTGCACTTTTGGAACACTTAGTTTGGTAATCACGGACCGAGCCTCCAATTTTCGTAGCGCGTCTTTATCGAACCTAGTTAAGGAATTGCATATTGAACACCAAATGGTCGTTACTGGTGCGCCGCGCGCGAATGGTCAAATTGAGCAGTACGGCGTACGAGGGTAGACTTGCTAACTATAGAAAATTTAAGAAGTCAGAATGGACGAGCGCATTGCAAAAGGTGCAATTAACATTAAACACCACTGTCCAGAAAACCACTGGATTTTCCCCTCTTTATACCTGCTCCACCCACCCCCTCTTCTGTAACGGAGTATTTTTTTCTATTTTCGGTAAGTACTACCTAGTCACGAATGGTCCGTGTTAGGGAGTTACTTAGTTGTCTGAAAGTTTGATTGATTGTTATTGTTTGCTTGATAAGTACTGCAAAAAAAAATATTGCGACAGTGCATGTGTTTGGTAGTAGGGTAACAAGCCATAGTACCCTCTGAGCATTGCGAAATGACAAGTCGAGTGAGAGACCGCTGATCATTTCGGAGTGACAAGGTTCGTGGCCTCTGAGTACCAAGTACAATGTTAAGAGAGGCATGTGCTTTTGTTTGATAGTAGGGTAACAAGCCTAGAATACCCTCTGAGCACTGCCGAATGACAAGTCTAGTTAGAGACCTCTGAGCATTGCGGAGTGACAAGGTTGAGGGCCTCTTAGTACCAAGTACTATAGTAGGAGACGCATGTGCTTTTGTTTGATGGTAGGGTACCAAGCCTAGAGTACCCTCTGAGCACTGCCGAATGACAAGTCTAGGTAGAGACCTCTGAGCATTGCGGAGTGACAAGGTTGATGGCCTCTGAGTACCAAGTATAATGTTGGAGATGTGAATGTTTTGGACATATGTTGACAGGGTAAATGTTTGAGAGTTGAAAAACTGATGATTGTGATAACTGTGTCCTCTGAGCACTATGGTGACAAGACAAGTCAGTTCGACACGTGTGAGTGATGAGTTCTTAAGTACCTGACATGAGTTACTAAGGTGTGTGTACGGCGAAGCACGAGCCGTACTATGTTATTTGTTTAGCAGATCTGGGTTTTTCGAGAGCGAAAAACAGTTCAGGATTGGCCGTGTTAGCGTCCAGACGAATTCTAGCCTTAAGACGAATTCCCAGCCCTTCAGTGGTGTTCATTTCTTGACCCCCGGGTCACCCGCCCTATTAATCACGCCACAAAATGATCTGCGAGACGTGTTGTCCAAAATATGGAAAGAGTATTGTATTACAATTTCAGAATGCGGCGTGTGGACATTCATTCGTCTCCTGGGCTGGCCCGAAGGTGCCAGCGCAGATCCTTACGTTATTAAAATGCAGTGTAATTCGTTTAGTTAATAGAGCTGGTGTGATACTTTGTTTTAATTGATGCTTTAATTAATCGTTTTCGCTAATATGTATTTTTACTTCTGAATTCAAAAATGTTATCAGAATTCTTCTATCACCCTTAATTTTCAAGTTACACCCTGTTCAGTGTTATACCTATACGTTATGGAAACTATACAATTATGTTATGGTATTACGCATTTATAATAGGTACATGAATTTTAAAAAAATGTATTGATTAAGCATTTAGAAATGATTAGTTTCTTATGAAAGAAAGTCTGCAATGGCATAGAACAATGCAATTAGTCATAACTGCTGGATGATGCAATTCAAAAAATGAGTCAGAAGATGGCTTTCTTACAGACCTTGTTTGTCAAAGTGATGTCACAAGCAACATCTGATTTGATTATAATGTCTGAGTTACTGGCTCAAGCCATTGTCAGTTTGTGGTCAGTGTTCACTATGTTGGCATCTGTACATCTTTCGTGTGTATGTGCTGATATTACAATTTCAGTGTAAACGTTTCTCAGTTACGACGTATTCTAAATTTTCATTTCATCTTTTAAATTCAAGACATGTAGTGAATATTTTTTGTAACGTTTTTCCATTGTGTGATTTTCCAAAATGCCTAGAAATTGTGTAAATGCTCGGACAGCTTTTGCTACATTTAAATTTCAAAAACGTAGTGTTATGAGCTTTATCTTGACTGCAAAGTTGGTGACCAAGACAAATATTGGGCCCCTCACCTTTGTTGTGCTACTTGTGTCAGCCTCCTTAGAAGCTTGTCAAAGCGTTATCAGCACATGAATTTTGCTGTTCCGATGATCTGGCGGGAACCCAAAAGATCATGCCATCGATTCCTACTTTTGTCTGACTAATATTTCGGGCATTAGTTCAAAATCAAAGCACACTATTTTATACTCTAATTTACCAATGATACCTGTGGCTCACAGGGAAGAACTGCCTGTGCCTAAACCACCAGAAAATAACATACTTAGCAATGATGAACAACACAAAGATTTGGCAGAGGATAATGATGATGTAAGGGTTGATCTAAACTATGAAGTTTCGTGTTTGTCTGGTAAACCGCATTTACTAACACAAGGGGGGCTCATTGACCTTGTAGGTGATCTGAATTTATGTAAAAAGGAGACAGAACTTTGAGGCTCACGATTAAAAGGTTTGAATTTCTTCCACCACGAAACAAAGATATGGAAAAGCGGTATCAGGGCAAGTTGGGTCCGAGCATGCTAGCCGACTATTGTTGGACTCTAAATCGAGAAGTTCATGATGAGACATATCACAGAAAATCAAACACACACAAACTACTTTTTAGGTAAGCTTATACGAGTCCATAAAGTCTTGCACAAATTCATTTAAAATTCAGATATTTCATTATCGGAAAAACGCTCGAAGATGTCAATTAGTATTTTTAGTTGCGCATCCTTTAAAGTAAAAAGTTAGTATACAGGGTGTCCCATGTAAGAGATATGATGTCATGTAGGTTTTTTTTAAATGGAACATCCTCTATATTGTATCATTTTCGAATTCTACGTTGAAAACACTTTGTGTATAACCAACTATATTTCTAAATTTAGCGGTTTTCGAAATATTGACGTTTGCAAACATTGATATTGTTTTTTCTGACTTCCGGTCAAAACATTGACATTTCTGTTTGAATCGAAAAATAGCATCAAGTGATAGCTCATAGAAAACTGAGATACAAAAGTGCAAGCCGTTTCGCTTTAATTAAAACCGTCTGGTTTTTAGAGCTGCGTAAATGTTCCAAATCTTTAATGTTCAAACGTCAGTATTTCGAAAACAGCTGAATTTAGAGATATAGTTAATTATACAAAAAGTGTTTAGTTTTCTACTTACATTTGAAAATGGTACAATATAGAGGGTGTTCAATTTAAAAAAACCTACATGATGTCATATCTCTTACCTGGGACACCCTGTATACTAACTTTTTACTTTAAAAAATGCTCAACTAAAAATACTAATTGAAATGTTCGAGCGTTTTTCCGATAATGAAATATTTGAATTTTAAATGAATTTGTGCAAGACTTTATGGACTCATTGTTATTACACTTAGAATGCATTTAAAATGCATTATGTTGTAAAATTAAAAGAGTTGTCTCTAAGAATCTGTACGTAATAGAATACTTCTGTAGCCATATTTGAATTCAGAGTGAAAAATGCTATTAGATTCACCCATCTTCACTTCTGGTACAAAAAATAAATCAAATGTTGTATACCAGTGCACTCTATTAATCAATGCTTTAGTTCAATAAGCTCTCAAGTAATATGAATCAATTATTTGGAAAGAATCAGTATGCTATACATTTTTGTCTATTTCAAAGAAACCATCAGTTCCTCACTTACTGCAATTTCTAAGATTTTGATTTTTGAAAGAATCTTTGCCATTTCGTTTTTTTCATATTCAACTGAACGTGCCATATGATCCGTGCGAAAAGTTTAATTTTAGAAAAAAATACATTTGGCAACAAGTTGTTATTCTTGAAAGCAAACATGTGAACGTAATACCTTTGGAATTTCAAAATAAATAACATACACGGTAGAATATCAGTTTACCTGCTACATTGTCTTACATGGGGCTTACAGAAGCGATTAATGCCGAAATGCATTGTATTTGCACCGGTTTAACTGCCGAAGATAATGTTATCTCATGCGAGTCAGCTGCCGGATTGTCACAGCTCGTATACGATGATAATTCCAATATTCACAACATAAATTCGTGTTGCGTTTTCCGCTACTGTGTAAAATTTTCATCCTAGAATATCGAACTAAGGTTTAGATTTTAAATACAAGTTTTTCCGCTTAAAACAAAATAATAAGATTGCAACTTCTATTATAGATGAATTGTATAGCCACTATTTTGGCTTGTAACTAGTATAGTAAAATAATGCATAGAAACAGATTACTTTCTTGCAATTCGATAGTTATTATAGTAACGTTATTAATATATTTTTAGGGACTTACTGTGCTAATTGTTTCAATTTGTCATTGTCACTGACGTATCCTGTCTTGATTAGGTATTTTTGCTTGTTTGAACTTTAATTACCATCGCATTATAGGCATCCCGAAATTATGTTTTCCCCTAAATGTGTATTCTAAAGTATGATCAAAACTTATTTTCATCTAGTATGGCTATGGAATATTTCCTAATTTATGAATCCAACTACGTTTCTAATTAAATGCCAAACTAAAAGTCGGCCTAATTTATAAGAAATTGCAGAAGTTATAACAGCTACAATCTTAAAATTGCAAAAAAATTAATTTCACTTTAATTTATTAGATCATAGATTTGTTATGAGTAGAGTACCTAGAGGCGTTCTGGGACACTTCCGGTGGTTTGGAACTTGGCTAAGTGTCACGTGGCGGCCTCTGGTTTGAAACTTGGCTAAGTCTAGTCGAAGGTCACGGGTCTAGCCGGGGGTCACGGGCCTCGGTCATTGGCCTCTGGTTTGAAACTTGGCTAAGAGCGTCTGGGATGCAGACATGTCTATTCTTGCAGGATGTTATCATATAGGTAAGAAAGGGGGGCAGCGCTGCTATTCGGCTGCCTTGTTTCAGCTACCATCTCAAGGTTACCCATATAGCCTTGCAGGCTACACTAGCGGGTAAGCAGACTGTTAGACAGGCGGACAGGTAAACAGACAGTTGGACTGGTAGACAGGCAAGCAGACAGACAGATAGACAGACAGACAGACAGGTAGACAGCTAGACAGGTAGACAGGTTGACGATAGACAGCCAGGTGGACAAGTAGACTGACAGGTCCAAACCAGTTCCCATGTAGCCTTGCAGGTTTCTGCTTGCCACGTCTTCTTACTTTTTCCTTGCAAAGTAGATTAAAATTGGTGTGGAGGGGGGTGACTTATTATTGTTAGGTATATAATAAAAAATTTCCAGATTAAATTTAGTATTGTGAAGTAGCTGAAACTGTGAACATGGGCTCCTCTAAAGTATATAGTATTACCCAGCTCTTGGGAAATAAAATAAAACCAACTAACGAGAGATTCGGACTCTGGTTATTAGTCTCCAAGTATTCCGACATATGGATATTTTCCATAATTGTTATATCCGCTATTATTTACAGTAAATGCGGAAATCGTATAACATCCAGTTATATCCAAATTTTTCTATTGATTTTTAAAGTAATTTCTTAAAATTTCTCTCATTTCTATTAACTTGTGTTCTTTCTCGAGCAAATATTTGTATTGTTCTTTTATAGCAATTGTATTTTGCACATATTCTACTTTTCGTTTTTTCAGATTTATTTCTTCTAGCTCTAGTTCTCGTTTCCTTGCACTTAATATATAAACAGATGAGAGTGGTTCTATTTCTTTAATTGCATGCGGAGTAAGTTTGTTAGTTATGTTGGTTCTCTTCCTTAAAACTTGGGGAATGACATTATTCGTTTTGATTAATCCCATACCTTCGATACTTACATCTTTCGAAATAGTAGAGAAAATGGTCGTGGATTTAGAAAAAAATGTTTCTCCAGCTTTAATATAACATTTTTGCCTAATATTTATGTTGCCTGTATTTACATCATTTTCTACAATTTCTACATAATTAATTGGCAGATAATTAAAACTAAAAGCAGAAAGTGCATAATTTATCATCTTATTTCGGTTTTCTAGATTATCGGGTAATTTAATTTGTAATCCAGTCAACTTTCTTGTGTTCCTATTTCCCCAATAAACATATTGTAAGACATTATTAAATACAACACAACAACTATTCTGCAGAGTATTAGTCAATTTAGTCCACATTTTAGCAATCGAGACAGAATATATTGGAGCATCTTGGAAGTACATTTTGCTGGTTTCCAATAAATTTAAACAATCTTTTAAAGGATCAAATCTATTGTGTGCATTATAATAATCTCCAATAGTATAATTATATATTGTTGCCTCCAATCTTGTAATTCCATGTTCCTTAGCGGAAATAGACGAAAATGTTTCCTTTAAACGGGTATCCGGGCAATTGATAAAGTCGATAATATGATTACCAATCTGTTTGTTAACTCCTGGACTTGTTATTTGACATACAAATTTGTTGTATATTTTAACTCTAGCATTCGAATTTAACCATGTTAAACAATCAATTCCAACTGTTTTATCATTGTCTACAATCACATTATAATTTTCCTTGGACTCTCCTTGGTGACAAAAGTTATGGTTAGTAGTCAAATAGTGGCCCATTTCTATCTTGTTAAATATTCCTGCAAAATCTTGCGTTATATCCAAATCCAAAAGGTAGTAATCATCTATTTGGAGCTGTTTTAAAATTTCTGGTATTTCTTCTAACAGGGTCTGCACATTAACATCGGCTAGTTCTACTTTGTACGGAATTACTACTGGATTTTTATATTTTTTGTTAATATTTTCCAGACCTTCCTTTCCAATAACTTGTATAATTCCTCTTGCCATCCTGTTCTCACTTTGTAGAAGATAAGGTAATTTTGCTTTTACTCCATGTCTAGCAGAAATAAATTTAGAGAATTTCCCCCGTAAGTGACTATTACAAGCACCGCATATCTCCTTCTTAACAATAAGACCACTTTCTCCTTCGCAATCTACAAGGTCAATAATTTTAGCCAACATTATATTGTCGCAAAACGGTTCTGTAATCGGCATAAGTAAATCTAAATTGCTGTTGGTAAGGAGTTGTTCGTCTTCTGTATAATTTATATTTCCAAAATCTGTAATTAAGTTGTTGTTGTCGAGATTTTCTACTAATAACCAGAGTCCGAATCTCTCGTTAGTTGGTTTTATTTTATTTCCCAAGAGCTGGGTAATACTATATACTTTAGAGGAGCCCATGTTCACAGTTTCAGCTACTTCACAATACTAAATTTAATCTGGAAATTTTTTATTATATACCTAACAATAATAAGTCACCCCCCTCCACACCAATTTTAATCTACTTTGCAAAGAAAAAGTAAGAAGACGTGGCAAGCAGAAACCTGCAAGGCTACATGGGAACTGGTTTGGACCTGTCAGTCTACTTGTCCACCTGGCTGTCTATCGTCTACCTGTCTACCTGTCTAGCTGTCTACCTGTCTGTCTGTCTGTCTATCTGTCTGTCTGTCTGTCTGCTTGCCTGTCTACCAGTCCAACTGTCTGTTTACCTGTCCGCCTGTCTAACAGTCTGCTTACCCGCTAGTGTAGCCTGCAAGGCTATATGGGTGACCTTGAGATGGTAGCCGAAACAAGGTAGCCGAAGAGCAGCGCTGCCCCCCTTTCTTACCTATATGAATAAATCCAGTTCGGAAACAGCAGAGATGACAACAACACCTCTGCCACAATAATTGACTAGTGTATAATATATATTTGTAATAATTTTATACATGTACATTAGACAAATAAAATACAATTATATTTACAATTGTCGTTTTATTACACCGTCGTGTCCATAAAACGTTACAGGAACAGCTGTCTACCTGTCTGTCTGTCTGTCTGTCTGTCTGTCTGTCTGTCTGTCTGTCTGTCTGTCTGTCTGTCTGTCTGTCTGCCTACCTGTCTGCCTGTCTGTCTGTCTACCAAATTTATAGACACTGATAATGGAGGTCATTAACTACATCTGGTGTAAAGGCCCCATACATTTTAGCAACCTTGTACACTCCCAGATTTTCCACTGATTATAATTTGAATTTCCCGCCAAAACCTAGACAGAATTTGATTTTACCGCCAAACCCTCATATAGGTAAGAAAGGGGGGCAGCGCTGCTATTCGGCTGCCTTGTTTCGGCTACCATCTCAAGGTCACCCATATAGCCTTGCAGGCTACACTAGCGGGTAAGCAGACTGTTAGACAGGCGGACAGGTAAACAGACAGTTGGACTGGTAGACAGGCAAGCAGACAGACAGACAAACAGTTATACAGGGAGACAGCTAGACAGGTAGACAGGTAGACAGCTAGACAGCTAGACAGGTAGACAGGTAGACGATAGACAGCCAGGTGGACAAGCAGACTGACAGGTCCAAACCAGTTCCCATGTAGGTTTCTGCTTGCCACGTCTTCTTACTTTTTTTCCTTGCAAAGTAGATTAAAATTGGTGTGGAGGGGGGGTGACTTATTATTGTTAGGTATATAATAAAAAATTTCCAGATTAAATTTAGTATTGTGAAGTAGCTGAAACTGTGAACATGGGCTCCTCTAAAGTATATAGTATTACCCAGCTCTTGGGAAATAAAATAAAACCAACTAACGAGAGATTCGGACTCTGGTTATTAGTAGAAAATCTCGACCACAACAACCTAATTACAGATGTTGGAAATATAAATTATACAGAAGACGAACAACTCCTTACCAACAGCAATTTAGATTTACTTACGCCGATTACAGAACCGTTTTGCGACAATATAATGTTGGCTAAAATTATTGACCTTGTAGATTGCGAAGGAGAAAGTGGTCTTATTGTTAAGAAGGAGATATGCGGTGCTTGTAATAGTCATTTACGGGGGAAATTCTCTAAATTTATTTCTGCTAGACATGGAGTAAAAGCGAAATTACCTTATCTTCTACAAAGTGAGAACAGGATGGCAAGAGGAATTATACAAGTTATTGGAAAGGAAGGTCTGGAAAATATTAACAAAAAATATAAAAATCCAGTAGTAATTCCGTACAAAGTAGAACTAGCCGATGTTAATGTGCAGACCCTGTTAGAAGAAATACCAGAACTTTTAAAACAGCTCCAAATAGATGATTACTACCTTTTGGATTTGGATATAACGCAAGATTTTGCAGGAATATTTAACAAGATAGAAATGGGCCATTATTTGACTACTAACCATAACTTTTGTCACCAAGGGGAGTCCAAGGAAAATTATAATGTGATTGTAGACAATGATAAAACAGTTGGAATTGATTGTTTAACATGGTTAAATTCGAATGCTAGAGTTAAAATATACAACAAATTTGTATGTCAAATAACAAGTCCAGGAGTTAACAAACAGATTGGTAACCATATTATCGACTTTATCAATTGCCCGGATACCCGTTTAAAGGAAACATTTTCGTCTATTTCCGCTAAGGAACATGGAATTACAAGATTGGAGGCAACAATATATAATTATACTATTGGAGATTATTATAATGCACACAATAGATTTGATCCTTTAAAAGATTGTTTAAATTTATTGGAAACCAGTAAAATGTATTTCCAAGATGCTCCAATATATTCTGTCTCGATTGCTAAAATGTGGTCTAAATTGACTAATACTCTGCAGAATAGTTGTTGTGTAGTATTTAATAATGTCTTACAATATGTCTATTGGGGAAATAGAAACACAAGAAAGTTGACTGGATTGCAAATTAAATTACCCGATAATCTAGAAAACCGAAATAAGATGATAAATTATGCACTTTCTGCTTTTAGTTTTAATTATCTGCCAATTAATTATGTAGAAATTGTAGAAAATGATGTAAATACAGGCGACATAAATATTAGACAAAAATGTTATATTAAAGCTGGAGAAACATTTTTTTCTAAATCCACGACCATTTTCTCTACTATTTCGAAAGATGTAAGTATCGAAGGTATGGGATTAATCAAAACGAATAATGTCATTCCCCAAGTTTTAAGGAGGAGAACCAACATAACTAACAAACTTTCTCCGCATGCAATTAAAGAAATAGAACCACTCTCATCTGTTTATATATTAAGTGCAAGGAAACGAGAACTAGAACTGGAAGAAATAAATTTGAAAAAACGAAAAGTAGAATATGTGCAAAATACAATTGCTATAAAAGAACAATACAAATATTTGCTCGAGAAAGAACACAAGTTAATAGAAATGAGAGAAATTTTAAGAAATTACTTTAAAAATCAATGGAAAAATTTGGATATAACTGGATGTTATACGATTTCCGCATTTACTGTAAATAATAGCGGATATAACAATTATGGAAAATATCCATATGTCGGAATACTTGGAGAAAAAAATGGGTGTAAAGGCGTTTACTTCTTAAAAGGACATTACAAAAATGTGTTTTTAAGTATTTACAACTCGAGAGAAAAACTTAAAGAAGAAGGTTACATTTTAATTCCTTTTAACAAATCGGATATAATATGTTTACCAACCGAGGAACCATTTATATCATTTAAAACCGGAATTACAACATTTAATGGACACTCATTCCCGAAGGTTGAGGAACTTAAATATTATACGGAAGTGCTGCAAAATATGGATAATAATAGTTCATCTTGCCAAGAAGAAATAGAACAAATTGACCATATTACTATGCAAGAAATAAAAGGTAGTATTAAGGTTACACAATGTCATCGGTTGGAAGAATTAGAAGAAGGAACGGAACTAATTATTAAAGCAATTAAACAAAAACAATTCAGACAAAAGATTCGTTATATTTTACAGTTTGAAAACCTAGAACAGTTGTACATATCTAATTACTGGTTCGAAAAAGAAATACAAGATTCAAATTTAGATTTAAATTACAGAATAAAAATTAAATTGGATAGAATTAAGACTACTGTAAGTAAGCATAAAGAAAGGGTTGTGTTCTGTGTGTAAATTGTACGAATGTTTGTAATTTTGTAATTTGTAAGACAATAAAATGTTTTTTAACCGATTTATTATTTTTATCACCTAAACTTGAATTTCCTATAGTAAAATAAAAAGTAAGAAGACGTGGCAAACAGAAACCTGCAAGGCTACATGGGAACTGGTTTGGACCTGTCAGTCTACTTGTCCACCTTGCTGTCTATCGTCTACCTGTCTACCTGTCTAGCTGTCTACCTGTCTACCTGTCTACCTGTCTAGCTGTCTCCCTGCCTGTCTGCTTGCCTGTCTACCAGTCCAACTGTCTGTTTACCTGTCCGCCTGTCTAACAGTCTGCTTACCCGCTAGTGTAGCCTGCAAGGCTATATGGGTGACCTTGAGATGGTAGCCGAAACAAGGCAGCCGAATAGCAGCGCTGCCCCCCTTTCTTACCTATATGATAACATCCTGCAAGAATAGACATGTCTGCATCCCAGACGCTCTTAGCCAAGTTTCAAACCAGAGGCCGCCACGTGACACTTAGCCAAGTTCCAAACCACCGGAAGTGTCCCAGAACGCCTCTAGGTACTCTACTGTTATGTATCAGGTGGAGATACGATGTTTGATACCTATTTTTATTTTTGATTGTAATATGAACACATCTATTAATTAATACTGATGTAAAGTAAACTTATTCCCTGCGTTATGGCTTTAAACTATACACTGCACCACCTAATGAAAATTTTCGTTATTTTCCATTTATAAGATCTACATACACGATTTACATAATTTGTGTACAAAGTTATATTTATTGTATATTCAAAATGTCAGTTCTTACGTTCAACTCTTAAAATATTTCCCTATGAACTAGTATATAACCTTGACACATTGCTTTTTTCCAATTCGCCTAAACTTCTGTCACAGGTCTGAAACTAGCAATAAATCTGCTCATGAAGAACCGTTCAGCAACGATCAACTCGACCAGAACACCAACGTATTCTAATAACACCAAATTGCTCACAAAAAATACTTCATCTATTATATGAAAGTATTCGACTGTTATAAAAGGCTGTAGTGAAACATATGTTATAGAATTTTAACGACAATTTGCAATATGCTTATCCCTCAACATGTCATTTGGGCTGTTCCGTTTTAGTAAACATTACATTTTCCCTCAGAATTGATCGTCATTGCATTACAGAAGAATCACTAACGGGCATATGTACAAAATACCAACGAAATGGGGTCTCAGCCTTTAGCAATAATTTGCTAAATAATGTTTTGTACACGATCGTTTTTCCTTCGTTATTTTTCAATTCGCATTTCTCTTCCTTTACTATTGAAACGAAATAAGTTGCCAACCTCGTTAAAATTCCCAAACATACGTAAATATTAACCAGAAAAGAACCTACGACTAACTGACTTGCCAAACGGACAGGTTAAAAATACCCTTGTCGTCTACATTGGTTGACTAATGAGAAGGTGTAAAATTCCTATTATTTAATTTTCAATCGTTACAATTAGTTGACTATCTGCTAATCTTTGTTTTGCAAAATATATCGAAATATGTAGAATCTAATTCATAACATGAAATGCAGGCTGTCGTGTATTTCAACCCACAAACTTCTGGGGTTACAGAGGACGTTGAAACATAAAAAAGTTATATACATAAACTTTTCCCGCCGATTTACACTCGGTGTATCTTACACTTTTCTAAAACGGGAGTTACAATTATTTTTTGTCATTTTGCTGAAGGGGGTATTAAAGTGAAAATTGTTCTACCAATAACATACTTATGTATAAAATGTTTCTAAATTTTTTAATGTCATTTTAAGAGGTTGAAATTAGCAACCCTTATAAATGTACTTATTAGAACTATTTAACGGAGATTAATTTGGTTATAAACGAATATTGAACGAAAAGCCTGATTAATTTAAAAGCGTTTTTGATTCTTGTAGTTTTTTCGGACAGCTAATATTTTTTGTGTAAAAAATAAAGTAATTATGATGCAAACCATTTTGTCAAATTTTGTTGAATAACATGATAAAGTATTTTTTACATAAAAAATATGAGTTTAACGAGAAAACTGAAAGAGCTAAAAAGCTTTTGATTGAATCAGGCTTCCTAGAACATTAATCGTTTGTCAATTAAAAAATTCTAACATAACCACCTCCTTTATGAGGGTATAACTCGACGGGGAGGGATTTAAAAGAAAACTATTATATGCAAAATATTTGTTTCAAGGTCCTCTATAACCCCCAGAAGTTTGTCAGTAGAATTATAGGGCACCCTGTATAGGAGAAAGTGCATGCAATTATTAAAGGTTCTGAAGTTTATATAGTAAGTGTTACTTTAAAAATTATGAATATAAAATTACTTGCTGAATTTCACGTATTTTCTGCTTTAGTAGAGATATTTTTGTACAGCTTGAAATACTATATCTTGCGTTTAAAGAAAAACTCATTTAGGGTAGGCCTTGGATAGAAATAAATAGATCACCTTTAATTCAGTTTAGTTCTAGCTTAGTTAATTTGATTGGAGTTGAATTAATAGGAGATTTTGTGTTGACCAGAAATGAATTTGAATAGGAAACATTTTCGGGCTATGATTTTTTACGATTTCGAATCATCATTAACGCTTCAACAATATGAAGATCAGCTTTGAAATGCATTTGGAGAAGAAGCTTTATCTATGGCAACAATTCATAATTATTATAGCGAATTAGAAGAAATTGGTTGTTTCTTAGATATTCATTTCGTGAGGGCCCTCAAGAACTGCTGTTACAGTTGAAAATTGGTATAAGTCAAATTCAAAACATTTTACATCAACAGTTAGATATCAAAAAACCTTGTTTTCGATGGATTCCACATAAACTGACTCCCGATTCCAAAAATAACAGAAGTACTAAAAAAAATGGGCGTGTTATAGTTTTTATTAACTATTAAACTAGAATTAACTAATTGCAAATAGGTAAATCTGTACTGTATTCTTGGATATAACACTTAATTGAAATAATTGCTATGTAAGTTATTAAATGCACTGTTGTCAATTTAATTTTTAATATTTTCAAAAAAAATTCTTGATTTTGAATTTTCAGAGTTCTTCGGTTTTTTTACTTCGCATAATTATTGAAGTGCTTCTATTCGTATAATTAGCTTTAAGTGTGTACTGTTTTCCATCATGATACTACATATTAAAGATTGATAATCAAACGTTACCTACGATATTTTCGAAAAATGTATCACAAAGAATATTTTATTTTTTCCGACTCAGAAACTTTCATTTGATAACGTAACATGGAATTAATCCGCCATTTATGCAACACTCTGTATATTTGCTGTCAATCATAAAAAAATTATCAAGAACTAATAATTTTTAAAAGTCCAAAACTCATACGTTTTCTTTATTACCCTCAATTTCACATTTATTATTTTGCTTAAATTATTGTGGTTTTACGTTTTATATTTACAGCAGCCTTGCTATTTTTCTTGGTTTTTCGTAACATTACAAAATTAAAAATATTAATCAAGAAACGTTTCAGGAAGAGAATCAGTTTCCGTTTTCAACGAAAAGATGTTAAGTTTTCCTTGCTAATTTTAATTGTTGAAAACGGAAACAGAGTCGCCTCCCGAAACATTCGCTAATAATATCAAATTTTACAAGCAGAGCAATAAAGCTTTAATATTATAATTTTAATAGCACTTTTGTCAGTTAGATCTATTTACAATTTTATTAAACTTTTTTGTAATTTAATTTAAAAAAATATTTCCCATTTAAAATACCATAGTATTATTCTTCTAAGAAACAATTAAATTATTGAATTTGGCATTTTTGAGTGATAACACACCTCTAGAAATCATAGTTAGCCATGACACAATTAAGACTTTTGTTTCTGATTACAACTATAGAATTTATTTGGATTAGTTACGCAAATGAGAAAGTCGTAAGCGATTTCCCCTACGTATCATACAAAAATTACAAGCTAAAAATCAATGAAATGGTTCTATGTACGACTGCATTATAAAGTACTGTTTATGACATAGTTTTTCTTCTCTTTACTAGTACTATAAAGTACGTTACTTTATTTTACTAGTACTACAAAGTGTTTTTGCGACAGCTGTTAATAAATGCTTGTCAATATCCATCCAAGTTTTTCTGTCAAGGAATAGCCGTTAAATTTATAAGCTCATTTTTTTAATGTTCGCAG
This sequence comes from Agriotes lineatus, assembly GCA_940337035.1. Classification (NCBI taxonomy): domain Eukaryota; kingdom Metazoa; phylum Arthropoda; class Insecta; order Coleoptera; family Elateridae; genus Agriotes; species Agriotes lineatus. Next base: position 85,317,909 of record OW679197.1, on the reverse strand, counting down.
TCAAATAGAAAACTTTGTATATAAATCGTACATAATCTGACTTTATTCACTCCTCTCCTTTATTGACCTCACTCGGCCATAAAGCGACTCGTAAAATAAAGTCCTACACTATGTAGTTGTTATATAAATAGCTATTATTAGGTATTAAATTATTTAAAAGTATTTCTTCCACACACTTTTCCAAATTAACTCGTAAAAGAATAAATCAAATAAATAGGGTTATTCGCTACAGATTTTTGTGCAAAGTGCATATATATGATATTAAAGCAAGCTTGAGTTTTTTCTCCATTTAACTGTTTGCTTTCTGCTTCTTCTTTCCAGATTTACCTGAATTTAGAGAGCAATTTAAACATGTGAATTGTATGCCAAACTAAATTACAAGTTCTTTGTCGCACGTGTATTATAATTCCAAATTGTGAAATATTATGTTCTTAAAGCATCGCTTCAACAGCAAATTGTAATTTTAATTTAATATAATAATAAGCCTTACAAATAATTTTGCCTAAGAAATAGACATTTATATTATATTTTATACAAATTCCATTTAGCTTTATGCAGTCTGATCCCTCTTTAATTTTTCAATTTTAATTCACTAAAGATGTTGATTTAATCATTTTTGTAAATATATATCGTATCGTTTTAATTGTTTGCATGTTTAAACAAATTCACTGTCGTTTCCTTTAACAAGGGAAACTCCTAGAATCGGGAGCTATTAATTAGCAGCGAGGGCGATGCATTATGGGGGAGCAATTTAGGGCATGTGAAATAGAAGAGAACGGATATCTGCGTAAGTAGCTGAAAAAAGGTTTTTCCCGCGAGGTAGCATTTCGGTAAACACGGCCGAATGCGAAGGATTTGCAGATATCTTTAGTCGAATGTGAAGATCAAACGTTGTATTGTAAAGTTGCAGAAACTCATTGCTCCATCACATTCTAAACGAGCGTGAGTTTATCTTGATGGCAGCAATAAAATACGTCACATGCAAATGTTCGCTCGCAACATCCAGGGTGTGGTCACAGATGCCTCCTCCAAGGCTTAATTTAGTTTCGAAGTAGTTTGCAAACCCTCCAGAATAAACTAGAGATCCATAAGAAGGGCGAGCGAAATTGGAAAATTTATGTCTACAGAAAATAAAGAGGGTTTTGCTAAGACTTCATAATGTATTTCCGGCTACAGTATATAACCTTTTAAATGTAAAAAGCCTTGAAACTTTATCTGAAGATAATCTCATCCTCTACGTTACAATGCCATGAATCTTTTAATAGATTACGTCATTTCGAAAAGGAGGATGTGTCGGTGGCTTGAAGCAGAAACACTGCTGTTTTATGTGTTAATCTCAAGGGCCGCCCGATTATTTTGACCTAAAAAGTTTTTACAGGGTGAGTGATAAATGATGACGTAACCTACTTTGGAACTTAAATAAAATCTGCTATAATCATTTCTAACTAGACCTCATTACAGCAGGCGTTATAAGACAGTACATTTTACATGATGTTGGCAATATAAATAATATATAAAACGTACATGTAAAATACTTTTGAAAATTTATAATTATTACTCGGTATTTTTTCAGATGAGTAAATTAAAAATATAGTAAATATAAAATGTTTTGTCAGTTTTTAACCATACACCTGCATGACTTCCTTTGTAATCTGATATGTTGAATACCAGCAAACTATACTCACAAATATTTAAAATCTAAATATTTTTTAATAAATAAATAACAATATACACTAACATTTACCTCTCATAAACATCGCTTTTATCAGGTCAGTTTAACTATCTACTCTTAAGCACTCGAACATTTTAAGGTGTTTTGTTTGCATTCTCCATCACCGAGTTATTGTTTGTTGCCACGATTAACACTTATGTTCAAAATAAATTTGTTACAATATTAGGCTACTTGTAAAATATAATTGCAATTATTTGTAATGAAACAAACGTTGTGTTTTTCTAAGACATTTTCAAATAAATAGAATATTGCTTCAGACAACAATTCGCGGGTCGAAAAGATAACTCTCAAATACTATTATTTTATATTCACGTTTTAGACATTCCTATTAATAAAAGCGCCTTAAAGTAAATAGTAGTTTGTATACCAAGTCACTGAAGTTTAGCTTTTTATCACGAATGTGGTTTTAGTTACCGAGGCCCGTAGGACCAAAACAAATAAACCACATGAGGGATAAAAAGAAACTTCAGTGCCGAGCAGTACACTATGTTTTATTTGAAATCGAGAAATCGTGAAATTACAACATTTTAACCAACATTTGTAGGTTACGTTAACGTCGGTTGACGTTTATCTGGCGCCTCGTCATCTACAAAAAGTCGTAAAACAATGGATTACTTTGCCGATTTCTCGTATTTTAATAACGATTTCGAGGTACTTTAATGCCAATTTCAAATAAAAGTAAATTTTACTTCATGCCTATGCACTGTAATGCCAAGGAAGTATTAGTATATTTAAAGAGTCAAAAAGATTTTTCCAGTACTTCACGCCTATAATTATTTGATACATTTCTATTATTGATATTGCATAGCGGTCAATGCAATCAAAATGCTGACCCCCACCTTTTTTTATATTTTGGGTGTTACAAGTTTTGTTCTAAGGTATGGTTCTTCTAATAGTAATTAATGAGCTATCCAACTTTATTCTAAAAATATTTTGATTCCGAATTTACACATGTATATTTAAAAAAATAGAAAATGCAGCTTACAGATTATTCCTTATTTAACTGAAGCAACAACTTACATTAAGTAGCTAGAACTTAATTTTTTGCAAATTTAGTAAAGAGAACGTGCTGTTGTAAGCACACGACAAATAACAAAAATAAACGATCGCAATTACCCTATAATGGTATAACACAAATGCTCAAAATGGTATCAAAGTAATGTAGCATGCTGTGAGAATGCTTAATTATTTTCAATTAATATCCAGATATCTAAAGGGTATCATGGGATAACAAGTGTAAGGGAATAGCTGGTGGCAGTAAATATTAGCAACCAGTTGGTTGTTTACTGCAACTGAAAAAAGTTTCTATATTTTGAGTAATCTCAGTCTAATTAGTCACGTTAAAGGTCTAATATCCCTTTAATTGTGAGAATAATATTGAAGTTTGGTACGTGTAAGCAAGAATAGCCTTCTGCACGATCAAAGTCTGACCAAGAAGTCACAATTATTATTCGCATAGCGATTTGGAGATTAGTAGAAAACATTTCAAGTGTTGTTGGTGTTTAAGTCATCAGTTAGTGCTAGTGTTTGTGTTTGTGGCATGCTGCACTACCGTTTAACAAAATATTAAACGGTCACGACAGCTAAAACGAGTTTTTATGGGTCTTCGACATCTTAAAGGAGATGCTTGACGACTGTGATCAGTTTGGAGCTGATATAGAAACACACTTCAGGTACGAGTTCATCTTTGACAAGGTTAGTGTATTTTAATAACAGTTTGGTACGGCAAAATTAGAATAAAACATTGTATTTTAGATTTAGAGAACATTTAGAATATTAAGTTTTCCAACTTTGAATTGATTTGAGTACTCGACGTTTTCGGCTTTTATATTTAGAAATTGTATTATTTTTGCTCTATTTATCTTTAAGAAAGTTTAACCTCACATTTTTGGAACAAGTAATTTAATTAAATATTTTGACAACCTTTAGTTTGATTATTAAATGTAATGTCAAGCCAAACATATTAATACACTATAACAGGTTCAATTTCCAGTACTAGATAGTGTGATTTAAAAAGCAAGTCAAATTGATAATAATTTGATAATTCAAAATACAATTCTAAAGATATAATTTATATTAACAATAACTCCTTCAGCTGAAAAGGAAATAGAGTTCTTAATTGCTAAATAAGCTGGCTAGCCGAGTTACATTTAAAAAGATTTAAATGCCATATATATATTATTATTGATACTACTTCTGTTCAATAAGCTAATAGGGTAGATATCTTAATTTAATTATTATACATAAAAACCCGAAAGAGGGGTGGTGTAATAACTTTAACTACGAAAATTGCTGTAATACCTTTGTATACATACCTATGCTATATCATACTATATCCCAATAAAAACAAATAGACAGATACTAACGAAATTTTTGTGCAACCGTGCTGAAAAGTTGATTTTTGCAGACGTAACTACAGAGGCAAAATTCGTTTTGGCGGCCGTTACAATTTCGCGGCCGTTGTTATTAATAACGGCCGCGAGAACGTATTTCCAGGCCGCAAACTTTTCGACTCGGTTGCATATAAAATTGATAATGTGTTGTTGATTATAATATACATTGAGACTGCACAAAAATGTGTATGCCACATTCGCGAAATGTTTGGCTTCCTAGGAATAATTCGACTTCATCCCGCCGACCAAACACTCCTCGGTATACAAATAACTATTAAATCACTCAAGACAAACTTATTACTAAAAATGTAAGCTTGGGGTAATTTTTGACCCCAATTTGGACATCCGTGGGTATTTACTTTAGCAAGCCCCTATATATATATAATATTTATCGCGAATAGTTAGTCATAATCAATATTGGCTTCAAAACTAATTACGTACCTGGGCTACCATGTTTTCGCTAGTATTTATATACGAAAATAATGATATTGTATTGGCTATAAAATTAGTAAAAAGATACAGTTTGAAATTGAACATTGGAACATACAGAGTGATTAAAAAAGAAACTACGAGTACATCTAGTTATCTGCCTTTGAAAAGTTTTTGCATGTAAATTTTGTATATGCTGCCAGTACTTATATTTAATTATAAATAGCTAGAGCTATCAATACTTAAGTATACTTAACCCTAGACCCACCTGCGGAATCTGAAATAATAGTCTGCGCCTGCGCTGATTTAGGTAGCCAAGCTTCTCATTACCTTCCAAGTTAGCAGTGAGACGTGTGCAGGTGAGTAAGGGTTGTTTTTTTAACTTATTCGAGGTAACAAAAATAGTTTAACAGTCGGATACGATGCCACGTTGTGCGGTACGATATAGAATTTACAAATAAATGTACCTACATTTCCAAACACATACATTTTTTGGTTCTTTACGAATGTAAACATATTTTAGAAAAACGCGTTTACAAAATGTGTGACAGAAAATGTTTTTAACACAGAATGAATTAGAAATCACTGTATGTGAAATTGAAAATGATGATAATGATATTGTTGCAAGCAGCGAAAGAAAAAATAAATATTTTGAAGAAAATTATATTATGGAAGATATCGACTTTAATTGACTAAAAGATGCTGGTGAAAATGATGTAAACAAAACGGAAAGCACGAAATAAATGTGAACATTGTTATACAAATGTATGTGCTAAACATTGTCTTAGCATTTGTTATACTGCAAATAGAGCACGACGCGAAGCGGCGTGCTTTTAACGTCGTTAGTGCTTTAATGGCACTTATCCACGTGTATCATACGCTATTTTTCTACGATCGTACCATAAATATAAAAACTTACTTCGGTGACACGTGTTCCGTCACACTATGTTAGATATTCTAGATTATGTTGACATTGAAATTTAAATATAAACTGCTCAACAATTGAAGTGGCCCATCAAAAAATGAACATACAGTAGAAAAATAATTTAATAGAAGAACGAAATAGTATATGTTACTATGTTTTAATATAGTTTCATTGTAATTAACAGTAATTTGGAGTCTTTAACACAATTAATTATAAAACAAATAAAGTAACAAAAAAAAATTTTTTAACGCAGTTTTTAAAGTAGTAGTATCGAGTGGGACCTCCTCTTACTCGATGTACTTCCTGACATCGTCTGGACATACTATAAGAACACAAACCGCATTAAAACAATGTAAATAAATTTTATATATAAAAATACCTTTACGATTAAAGTAATAAATATTAAGTTTTATAGCCTAATAATGTGGTGGTGAGGGGCACTAACACCCCTTGAAGGAGCTTGGCCTGCAAGGCGGAAGGTTAGAGCTTCCGTATCCTCGCTCTCACACCCGACTGTCGCGTGTCAAATTCATGACACGTGGTGATGTGGTGAGCACCACGCATTAGACAGCCGCATTATTACCCCTTGTTCTTTCGAACGCAGGTTCCCAATTATTTAAAGCGACTGGGTAGGCCGCCCGCCAGGCATCGATCTGGGATTTGAACTCCAGACTTCCGCGCCGCAGTCCGATGCTCTAACCATCTGAGCCACGCTGGCGCACTGCCTAATAATGTAGCAATCTTATTTTATTTCTAACAGAAGCTTGTATCAACAAATACTACACTTGACAGCTACATACGATATTGTTTTGTTTTAGAATAAACATGGTAACATAATTTTTGTTGCTGGGCCACTTCAATTGTTGAGCAGTTTAGTATTTAAACACGTCACCCATGGCAACGTGCGAAAAAGACGTAATTCGCTGGCTAAAATTAAGAGTGCTCTAAACGTCACTTTTGAGGCTAGAAACTGTGCAAAAGGTTGTCATTCTGACTCGATCGTAAAAAAAGTTTATATCTTATAGAGGTACAATAAAAAATATATTTTTGTTTGCTTAGTTTTTGGTGTAGAACCTATTTTACTTTTGATATTGTTTTCAACACTAGAAAGCCATGTAATCTGATTTATTATTTCATTTGAACAATTTTGATTTTTTTTCCAGAGGATTATTCGTAGTAAAGAAGAGTCAAATAAATGAAAATTAAAACTAGTATGTACCAAAAAATATATAATTGTTTCATTATAGAGTCATATACGACGCGACATTGCGGGTAAGGCAACATAAATGCCACGTTCTGATTCTAGGTTTACGCTCTAACTAGTCTGAGAACCATATGAACACATTAAAATTTGCATGCCAAAAAAATCAACGGCAACTAGATGTAGTTCTTCTTTAATTACTCTGTGGAAACTGTCAGAATAGTGAAAACATACTACGCAGATCATATGGTCTTAACAACGAAACACGAAAAAACAATAATTAAAAATTTTGAAAAGTTAAGAAGAAGTAGAGAGAATGAATATAAAAATCAAACAAATTAGAACAAAAACAATGGTAACAAGTAGCAATGCGAAAAAACACACTATGTGATTAGAAAGAAGACCACCAGAGCAAGTAAATAAATTTTAATATTTATGAGCAGTAATACGCAGGACTAGATGAGTAGTAGAAAGAGAAGAGGCAGTCTCTTTGATACTATAAAAAACACCATCATAATAAAAAAAATAGTACCAAAAGAAACCAAGGTACGAATAGATAAAAATGCTACTCTAGCTATAGTACTATACTTTATGGTTCGGAATCATGGCTAAGTTAAGTAGTACGAAAATGTGATGAAATGAGGCAAAATGATAATGGACAAAATAAAAAATAAGGCAAACCTGTATACCGGGTGACAATGAGACCACGGCCATGCTTATAACTTCTTTATTTATGAATCGATTTCTGATTGACCGATAGATATAGTCAAAATGGCCGACTTTCGGTTTCACCGCAAATGACACCAACTTTGATTTTTTAAATGGGTCATTCTGTATATTTGATGTTTTTAGGAATTTACAAGTCAAATTACATAAACTAGTCTCGCCAAATTTTCATTTTTTCAAACAGAAAAATATTTTTTTCAGCTTTTATTTTTTACGATAGAAGGCTATGACTTGAATAAATGTGTTCTAATTTACTCCAGCAACTAATAATAATAGCTATTATCTACTAGCAACATGATATTATACATTTTCGTCATAGAAACAAAATATGAAAAGCTACTCATAACTCCCAAGGAACTTGTCAAATTATTTCTCCCTCAAACTCATGGTAACAAGGCAACTACAATTAACATCTTAGCAACCATACAATGAGTCAATCCTTGATGTTACTTACATATTCTAATTTTAAATGTCATTATGACATTTTGAAATTTCATACTATTTTTACGAATATGCTAGTAGATAAAATATTGTATGCACCACGGGAGATATTCATGTTCTTTACCTTCAGTTGACTTACATACCTCGGGCCAGATGCCCTCGGTCTGTAACACATGTCAACCTCAGGGAAAACATACTCATATCTCTCTTAATGCATAAATATCTATTTTATCAATAAAGTCAATAACAAACCCTTAACAAGAGAACAAAATTTACTAAACACGTTTTTTAAGAAAAAGTCAGTTTTTTAAATTGCACCTACCAAGGGCCATCTTGCCATTAAACAGCAAATTTAATTACCAATCTAACGATATGCATCATGCATCTTTATAAATGGAAGAATAATTAATTAATTTTTTTTAATATTTCTGTGTAATACCTAATGTGGCTGTCTAATGCGTGGTGCTCACCACATCACCACGTGTCATGAATTTGACACGCGACAGCCGGGTGTGAGAGCGAGGATACGGAAGCTCTAACCTTCCGCCTTGCAGGCCAAGCTCCTTCATGGGGTGTTAGTGCCTCACCAATACCTAAGTAAATTTTTCCACACTGTTGCATATAATTTGAGTCGTAGATTGCGAAAAACATAAATATATAGGGTGATCCATTTAAAAAATAAAAGTTAGTGTTATTTCTCGTATGTCAAATTTCTTCCAAATGCATTCATAAGTAACGAAGATAGAAGCAAGGCCCAAGTCTCATTGTCACTCGGTATAATAGTACCAATAATAAAGGACAAAGTAAAAGAATGTGAAGTAAGAATAGATAAATAAAAAGAAAAACCAGATATAGAAGAAATGAGAACTGCAGTAGAGAAGAGAGATATAAAATGCGAAGAGGCGAAACGAATTGGACAAATAATGGAAAGGAATGTGGAAAAGGATGCCAGAAGGTTAAATCGACTAGACCTATACCAGCTTTGCATTCGAATTGGTAGAAAGGCTTTAGAATTAGGATAGGATAGGATATGATGTTTCTATAGCTGAACTATACATACAGTGTGTCTCACTTTAGACGGCAGGAGGAGTATAATCAGAAAAAAGATTTTTTTCTGATTATACTCCTCACAAAGTTCTACTTTTAGAGTATGTTATTTTCCCTTCAAGGTAAAATGCTAGCCTAGTACGATTTAAAATTAACAGCAAAGTTGAAGAAGTCATATTAAGGATTTTTTTATAAAAAAATCTTGTTAATAAAAGTTTTCAGAATCGCTCAAATAAGCTAAATCCGAATTTTCATTAAAAACAAAGACTTTTGAAAATGTCTCTCTCACATTTTCTTTCCAAAAAATTCGAATAATAATCTCACATATTTACAATGATTTTCTATTTTATTCTTTTAATTGAATAGTATAAAAAACGATGCTTAATTACTTAAATAAACAGTATTTTCAACTAAATCGCCATTAGCACGTATACACTTTTCTATTCGTTTTCTGTTGTTTCTGACAACCTTTTTCAGTTTTTGTAAACTTATGTTTTAAACACATTATTTTTAATAGTTCCCCATAAATAAAAATCTAATGGTTTGATATCGGGGAATCTAGGTCGCCATGCGATTAGGGGACTGTTACGACCTATCCATCTTCCCGGGAAATTCTCATTTAACCATTCCCTAACCACAACTGCATTATGTATAGGTAACCAGTCTAATTGATAGTACATTTTCTATGTATTGCAACTGGAAGATCATGTAATGCATCCCATAAATCGTTATTTAATTTTTTTGAGAGATTTTGATTTTGTTGTTTTTAATGAAATTTCGGATTTAGCTTATGTGAACAATTCTGAACAACTTTCATTAAAAAAAATTTTTAATAAAAAAATCGCTAATAAGACTTCTTCAATTTTTGTGTTTGTTTTAAATCATAGTAGAGGCTAGCATTTTACCGCGAAGAGAAAGTAACATACCCGAAAAGTACAATTTAGTGAGGGGTCTAATCAGATTAAAGAAATTTTTTAAAGCGATAAAATATAAAAAAACTACTGGGATGGTGCCGTCTAAAGTGAGACACACTATATATTTGGGCAACATTTGTAACGCTATACTATAAAATAAAATTCAATACTATATCAATCGTATCACAACTCCGCCATTTTGAAAGATAAAGTAAATATCTTCTTGATAATGTGGTAGAGGACCAGTGATTTTGAAGCATATGAATACAAACAAGCATTCACTATGATGTCAACATAAACGATACATACCTACTATATAGTGTCACTTTCTTTTCAAGCGAAAAAATGTGCCTATATGTATATATCTTTGTCTTTGTCTTTGCCGACCAATCCTCAAGCAAAATAAGCGTCAAGATTTTAATTGTCAACACATCTAATTCACATCAATGTATCCTATCAATTGATTTCGAAATAATGAGCACATCAAGTTTTTCTTTGTTCGTCTTTTATAAAATGCTTTGAGTATATTAATGACTTTCTTTTAGAGCCATAGCTTCATTACCACATGCTTTTATCCACTTCTCTAGTATTGCTTCATTTTTTGAAATTTATAAATAATATTGTATCGATAAAAATAATAACCGCTAAAGGAACGGTCGCTTTTATAAATGCTTAGTGTATTAATTTGTATTTATCTAAAGAGCTACTTTAATAACAGGCGTGCCCTTTTTGTTTAAATATTACGTGATGACCAATTACTGGTAACTCTTTTCGAAACAAATTTAGGCAACTTTCCCAGAAAATAATACAAAAGAATTATTTTTTTGTGAGACACCACACACTATAAACTTTCTCATCATATTTATAAGTTTTGTTTACAACTTACAAGTCTTTTCAGGGAAATAGGACAATGTAGTTCCTTCAATATGAGAACTTACCACCTTATTTTTATAACATACTTATTTTAATAGGTGCGCTATATTTATACATAATTAAGTATAACGAATTACAACAAATAAGCATATTAAAATATACACAATGGGGAGTATATTTCATAGATTAGGTACTTAAAATGTATTTTAAACATTTTTTTGATATCCGTAACGTTTGACCACCAGTGTATATATGTGTCATTCATAAATCGTTGTAGTAATCACCAACATACGTTTTCAAACGCAAAAAAGCAAAAAAGACGTGTGTTATGCTTACAATTGCAAAAAGAATAAAGGGCTTAATATCATACAAAATAATAAATCATCTATTAACGCTTATATCCTTCAGTTATAGACCGGGGAACATACGTATGACGACTAACCCTGTATATTGATAAAAATGTGCTTAAAAGAAATTGACCACTAAAATATCAAGGTGAATCTGTCTCTGACCATGGCAGTATTCGTAGCATGGTTACAAAGTCCGAAATATTAAAATCTAAACTTCTACACAATTTTTTTTTAAATATTCTAGAAGTCTTAAGTTGTAAAAAACGTACAAATTATTAAATAGTTTTTTAGTAAAGTTGTCGTTTGTGCACATACAGAACCTAAAATAAATGTAATGCGACTGATGAGTAAAAACCAAATAAATTAATGATAGTTTATATTAACTGGGTTCTCTTTCAAAATTGCATGTAGTATATTACACAACAAGTTTAGAAAAGTAAAGTTTTACTAAACGAATATAGCTTGATTGAGTACGAGCGAGCAAAGCGAGCGAGTAACTTAAAAAGCTATACATATAAGTTTAGTAAAACTACTTTTCTTACGAAGTGTGTATACTATTTTTTAGAATTTTGTATTAGTATTTATAAACAAACATTTATATAAAAGCATTATACCACATGTTCATTAAAAAAGGCGGCTGTGGAAATTCAAACGTATGAATAGTATGTTGGTGGCACTTTGTGTGTCACTTTACTATATGGTAATGTCACTGTCAAATTCGAGGTCAGCAAACCTTAACCTGCTGACATTTCTATGCACCAAAGTGTCACTTTATTAAACGATCTTGAATTTAGTAAAATAACGAATTATTATACCAAATGCGAAAAAATAATGTTACCATTTGATTTGAGTTGTAGTATGTGATAGCTAGTGCTCATTTATTTATTAAAATTTACATAACGTTGTTTGTTTAAGTATCAAGTGTTAAAGCTCTAACTGGTGTATCCTTCCAAGCAAATATAACTAATAATATTAATTCACCTCAAGTACAATGTATTATTTATACCTATAGTTAGAAATTATGGAAAAATATAAAATGCATTTAATTTGTTTAATGAATACTTCTATTTAAATTATGCTATGCAAATTCCATCTTATACTTATACAAGAAAGTCTACGACGACTACGTGTTGTGATTGTTGTATTGAGCAAGTATCAGTTGCTGTCTTTACTACGCCAAACCAGAATTGCATACCTACACCTTGTCCATAACAAGCCAACAACTGAAACATTCGATTGCAAGGCAAAGCATTGCAGTCTCGATAATTAAGCAACATAGCCGCGGTCGACACTAGGACGGATGAGCCGTATTTCGGAGAGCACATTAGTCAGTTGGTATCTGTTGTTATTTCGGCGACAGTCGCTAGGTTACGTTCACGCAACTTGAAAACTCTGACACCAGGCTTGCCACCACAAGCTAGACGACGCTATTATTAAAATGTATAATAAAAAAACTCTTATGTTGAAGAAAAGCAGAAAACGTATGTATATATTTACCCATTTATTAATTACTCTTAGTTTTGTTGGTTTCCTTGTTGCAATTACTTATTTGAAAGAGAAATTAATTAGTTTGCACCTACAAAGCAGCTTGTAGCGTTTAATAACGTCCTTTAGCAATATAAAGTAAATAAAAAAAGGTAATTCTTTTGATCTCGTTTGCATGGCTACAACCTGTTACACAATGAAAAAAATACTTGGTACTTAAACAATAGTTCCGGTAAAATAATGAAATCAAGAGCAAATTCCAAACGTCTCCCTAATCAGCAAAATCTTAGTCTCCACAGTTTTGCTATCATAAAAGAATCAGCGACCCCCGAGTGTCTTTAGATGCGTAAATAAGGTAGAAACCTAATTAGCGGCAAAGGAGTTGTTATAATTCTCGCCTCTCAAACTCCTCTCCAGAATGGATGTGTAGGTAATTTATTTGCGCTCTATAAACGCGACCTAGTCATGTGTCAGTACAGTAAATGCCTGTGAATAAATAATTATCAATAAATGTTATAAGCCCTTCGGTGGCGTAATTAGGAAATTGCACAGTGATTGCAAACCCACACAATTTCTCACTTGAATATTGAATCAGTCTCGCAACTCCCATCTAAACAAAGTTACGTGAGATTACCAAATTACTCTCCCTTCAAAGCCTTAATCGGCATGCTAAAATATTTCTTCCTGCCCTATATACAGACATTAGAAGCTGAAGGTAAAAAACTGAAGACAGATATTTTGCTTTTAACGGAAGCGCACATTATTTTCGGGGGCTGTAATTTAAAGGTCAGGGTCGCAAGCTGAAGAAAATCTTGACACAGTTCGTTTGCTCCGTTTTTTGTGATGCGAAATAATAGGCTGGTGTCAGATTCTGGGGTGAAAGGGTTACCATATACAATAAAAAACACCCTGAAGACAGGGCTGGGGTGACGCGCATGCATTATTATGGGGTGGGAATTTTTTAAAGGGTTATACACACCAAAAAATATGCAAAAAAGGGTACGGCTCATATTGTGTATCTACTTGATATATTAAGGTTCGTATGCAAAAATAAATTCGCCCTTATTTGCCAAGCTGTAGGGATGCTGCGCGCTCTGCGTCCGCGGGATTTTAATATATGGGATTCTCGCTTTGTTAACGTGTATGAATGGTTAACTAGATGTATTCACAGTCACGAATACGACTGTCATAACTCTGAATGGTAATCAATGACGAATTGATGGTTTGATACGGCCATTGATTCTTTCTGTCTTTTATCGAGATTCGCTGCAGATCCTGTTCGATATAAATCATCAAACTCTCGTGACATTTTAAATTTGCTTCCGTAAGCTGATGTTACTATTTTGAATAATGCGCATACTTTCAGAAGAGTATTTTACAGTCCAATTAATGTAATGGAATTTTTATTCAAGTTAACAAGAACAGACTAGCGGTAGTAATTGTAACCGAAATTGTGATTTTGTAATATGATACAAAACAGAACAATGTAGTGTGCTCTTCAAAAACAATACATATAAATCACTTTCCCTAGAAAATTTAGATGATTTTTATGTATTTTCACAAATTTTCAAACCATTTGTATCTGATTTACTTTTACCTACACAATAAGCGGAGTTTTACATCTTTGTACAAAATATTACTTTATGAAATAGACATCAAATGGCGTGGCACACTTTTGATGCAAAGAATATACAGTATGAGGAAAACGAAAGCTCATCAAAGATGCCTTTGGAATTTTCAACTCATGTGTATTACAACACCAGAAAATTATACCTAATCCTTGTCACTGGCATTTTATAGACAGTGGCTAATTTCGCAACGTGATCATAACCGTGATCAAGACTTCCTGTAGTAAACGCAATGGACATATTTCCAAAGCCTACAGAAGAAATCGTAATCTCATTTTGTAACAAATGTCAAATGACAGCTTTATATTTTCTGGTGTTATAATACACATGACTTCAAAATTCCAAAGACACCCCTAATGAACCTTTTTTTGCGCATACGATACTACATACACGTATATTACTGGCACAGATTAATTCGATTTTTCGTAAAAAAAAATTATTATTATTATTATATATTTACCTATTTATTAATTACTCTTACTGCCGGTCTTATAAAGGCTACTAATCTGACGTTAACTTTAATTCGCTGTTAAAATAAACAAAAGCTCATCAAAACGTCAGTGCTTATGACGTTTTATTCATTAGTAAACAAATTTTGATGAGCTTTTGTTTACTTTAACAGCGAATTAAAGTTAACGTCAGATTAATGGCCTTTATAAGACTGGCTGTTAGTGTTGTTGGTTTATTTGTAGCAATTAATTATTTAAAAACCAAATTAATTAGTTAATTAGAACTGTTTTTTTTATCATACGATACTATATACACGTGTATATCTGGCCCAGATTACATCGCATGTTTTTTCTTAAAAAACTCGAAAATGGAAAAATAATATAAAGAAGATTAGATTCCCAGCATTCTTAACATTATTGTTGGACTGTATATAACAAATCTATATAAAATGAACTATGAACATAGCTTATTAACTTTGACTTCTTCGCTTCGAGAATAAAAATAATTATAAATTCTATACAGTGGCATCACAAAAACTAGCAAAAATTTGCGAAATTGAATAAAGGTGGATATGTTGTTTAGCGATGCAATCACAGATCGCATGCTGGCTGGCACGTAGCAGTAAAGTGCCACCATGCCATTAGATGGCGCTAACAAAATTACACACGCAAGCACGCATGCACAGCCTACGTTTATACACAGTGTTTATAAAATATTGTCTGGCCAAGAGGGCTCTGAAAGTATATGTAATGGGAAATTTTGCCATAACATTGTTTTATGACCAATACTAATTTTTAACCTTTAAACAAATTTTAGTCATTCTGTAAGGATATATTTTTAACCTTTAACGTAACCAACACAATCCATCAAACCATTCAGTTAAAACTAATGCAATTAAAATTATTTAAATTATGACAATGGGAACAAATTTGTTTACAATATTTAGGTTAAATGTAGGAAATCTGCAAAACTGCCAGAAATAAGTTGGCCAGTAATAGAGATACCGACAAAATCCATAGCACATTCCACCATGCTTAAAGGGCGTCATCATTCATAGACCTCTTGACCAGACAATCCTTTATACACACTCTGTATATATATGCATTGGAAATACTACTGTTTGTATGAAATTACATACTTTTCAACGTCTTACCAAAGCTCCCAATCCCCCAATATCAAGCAATAGCTGTTTTGTATGACGCATTGTATATGTCAATTTATGACACATTAGTAGAAGTATTTAATTGGATTTTTCAATTTCCTGAGTGCAAATAGCTGGACTTACAATAAAAACAATTCTGAATTTTTTATGACTCAGTTTCTATCAGAAACACTCCTAATTATTTATTATGCCTCTTATTATTATTATTAGTGGTGGTTATGTGGTCTTGTGTCCGGTGCACTGCAGCCTGTTGTGCTCCCAAGTGTTAATGGACTTTATAGAAAAATCTTCAAAGAAGTTTTGCATTACCTACAGGCTACAACATAACAGACAAATACTCGTATTATCAAAAATTTTATTGAAAAGGGATGGTACTTTCCATTTTTCGAAGTTGGTGTTAAAAATCTCTACTTGTGTGTAAAAGCGAGTGCAGCTGCGCGCGTACGTCACCGATCGGACTTGCTTCAGCCGAGATCGAGATAACTTTTTTATGTGACGTGGTGCCCTCCATTCTATACTACAGCGACAATCTGTTGTGTTACGTAGAGTTCCTGATCGAGTGGTTAAAGCGTTTGACAAGTACAAGTTTGAAACTTACCGATACGGCTGCATTTTTTGTGAATTAATATAATACATTGCTAATTGCTTTGTTTAACTATTATTCATTTTAATACAGGAACATATCCAAAGAACCGAAACGTAAGTGCACCATCCAACCTAACAGAAAGACTTACAGTCAGTCTTATAAATGCCACTAATCTGACGTTAACTTTAATTAAATTAAAATAAACAAAATCGCATCAAAATGTGTTTACTAATGAATAAAATGTCATAAGTGCCAACGTTTTGATGCACTTTTGTTTATTTTAACAGCGAATTAAAGTTAACGTCAGATTAGTGGCCTTTATAAAACCGGCCGTTAAAGTGGTAGAAGTAAAAAAGACTGAAGGTACGTCTTATAACGAACGGGTTAAGATATTTTTTTTTAAATTGTGCGAGTTACTAGTAACAAATAATACAGTTTACAAAAAAAGATTACCAACAAGCTGGTTTCATGAATATATCGTTACTGTAATTTGGTTATCTATCAATATTATTGACAGGACATATTTTAAGAAGAGGAAGATGGCTCAGCACTGTGTATAAGGGGGAATAGAAGATACAAACGCTAGAAGAAGACCAAGGCCAAAATTACGTGGAAACGAAAACAAAAAGTGGTCCCAGGGAGTAATGGAAATCTACGACAAACCAGTCAAAATACTGAAGACTAAAGAAAGAGGAGAGAAATATTCTAAAACGATTGTTTTATGTGCTCTAATTAATTAAAAGTACAAAAATAATAGAAAACAAATTTCAAACCGGTAGGTATGTACTATATATACTGCTCAACAAATGAACTGGAGCAAGAGGAAGAACAACAATAGTTTACTGGGTCTCCTCGGAACATTTAAAAAATTTTGGCAACGATTTGGCATACTCGGTATATAATGTGCTCTCAACATTTGGGTAAAATTCAAAATTTTCCAATGATAATATTTTATTAATGGACTCAGTTTCATTTAAACCAAATTATGAAAAGAAATGCTTTCCATAGTGCCACAATCTTGAAAGGTTACCAAAAATGCCTGACAATCCTTTTAGAAAATATTTTTAAAAATTGCACCAATATATGCAAATGGTCCAATTCATTTCTTGAGCAGTATATAACCAAAAATGATTGACCATTTCATCAATAAACTGATAAGATAATGTTAGAAAATGAATTCTCATATTTTTAACTTAGGAAATAATTTAATTATATAACATTTTGTATTAATTCCATTATAAGTTTGTCCCTCTTCCTTAAAGGTTAATTTTTAATTATTTTTTTAAATTCTTCTATTTAATCTGTAAAGAGGGAAAATTTAAAATTCGGTAAAGACATTGACATGGGTGCTATACGTAGAGTAAGTGTTTTAAATACTTGTGACAGCCTTTGCCTTTGAAATGCACATCGCTTTATTTTGAGGTATCGTTTTTCTACTATACGAAAGTAGTCTTGTGTCTGTTTATAAGAACGTGCTGTATTACCTCCTTTTAATAGAGCGCATTCATAAATTCAGTAAAATGAATGACAGTGAATAACCTACGTACAATAACATAACCTCCAATTCAACGCGTCATTACAAGTAGGTGTTGATTACCATTTCTAGGAAAAAATGATAATGTGGCAATGTGTTAGTGTCTCAGAATAACCGCCTGTGATTGTGGATAAAATGCAAAGAAAACCATAAAACATTGTGACCTTCGGTGAACACACGTTGATGACACAGAAGGTTAGCGAGAAACAGTACCAGTTGACGTGAAAACGAAAATGTGGAAGACACCAAAAGACTGTCCCAGTAATGAGGGTTTTTAATGAAAAATAACACAATAACAAAGGAAAATTTTTAATTTTGTTGAAAGGGTTCTTATGGTCAGTATTACGTTGATGTTCGGCGATGTTTGATAGTGAGACGACACCTGAACTGAGACATGGTTTGTGTGTATTGTATGTCCAGTTTCGCCAATGTACACACCATGATAGGGGAAAGGGACTCTGTAAACACTTTTTTTTTGACATACTACTCAATTTATCCGTTTAGGTGAAGAGACATTTTGTAATATCACCGTTTTGAAACCACTAGTGCCAGTTGCAAAGATTATAAACAGGTAAAAGTATAAATAGCTGGTGGAACAACAATTGGGAAATATGTTGTTCCTAATAGAAAAGCAATTTTCCTATAGGACGTGTCTTCATTCCACACATTGAATATTATGCAATAACCCCTCGAAAATATCTAGGCTAGTTGAAAAGTCAGAATATTTAAAGCGATGCTATAATCAACATAATATTGCTAGTAGTAATGAAGATATGGTTGCAGACTGAGATAATCTTAGAAAATTGCCAAAGACGGCTTCTGTACTTATACGAGTGCACAAAATCATTTAAGACAAAAGCAGGCAATTTTCCTATTAAAAAGTAAAGGTTACCATTACAATAAATTTTCAGCTGTTTACTTTTAGCACATGTGCTAAAAGTAAACAGCGGGTGTTGAATTTAGAATTTTAAACAGGAAGTGAGGTTATAAAGTTATTCCAGTTACTTCTTTCGTTCGAGGTAAAGTGTTTTTTAAATAATTAAAGCATTATGTAATGAATAAAGTAAAATGTGTACTATTATAATTACCTTTAAACTAATTTCGACCGTTACCTACTGCAGAAACAGTCACCTGCGCCGTCACGGCCATTTTTTTACTGTGACATAAATTATAACTGTCATAAATGCAAACCTTTGTTAAATCGACATTTATGGATTAATAACAGTACATTTAAGGCCGTAGAAAAATTATTGTGTGCAAACTCGTGCATATACATCCACTTTTAGCACTTGTTGCACAAATAGTTATTTTAACAGTGCTTTGCGTTGTGTTTACATTAAGTCACAGTCACACAATACTGCCTACATTTTATTTTGCTATTATTATCTTGTATACGTATACGTTGCACTCCAGTAGTCGAAATCGATTAGTTTTTTATATAAATACTCTCAAATAATATTTGAGTTCTTTTCATAAGCTAATCTCCATATTTTAGGAGTTTAAAAAATATATAAATTTAACTTTGCAGTTTCGTTCGCTAAAGAACTGCGCTCAAAACTAGCAAAATATAATTATGTTTACTTATGTGTTTAGTCAAAACTTTTTTCAATATCCGAAAGCTATTGGCTCGAAAACTGCAAGTAGAGCACGTTTATGCAGCGAGTCAGTGCAGTTGTGGCGAAGCACCCCTCGAAAACACCCCAGCAGCAACGCTGCTTGTTTGGGCGAACAAACACAATGACAGGATTAAAATCTCATCCTATTGAAGTACACAAGATGGATTATTTACGCTGTAACACCCGTGGAGCTACCATCATTAGTGGTTTTGCTATTAGAATTTTTTATAGCGGTTTAACGAACTTTGTTTTGTACCTTTTTTGTATATCGCATTCTGACACTTTACAATTACACTTAGACACCATTGTCGTCAGTTCAAATTTATCCGCGGACGAGTTGTAAACTTCGAAGTTAATTTAGTACACACGTTTGCGTAAAACCTTTTTAAAGATTTAAACAGAAACCCATTGCTGATGAAGCGTTAGCGTGGGAAATGCGAAGTGAAACGGACGGGGAAATTAATAAAAACTCAGGGAAATCCCTTACAAAAGACAAGTTGATTGAACGAGGATTTTGCTTTTTAATTATCTCGAGGACTTGGATTTTTATAGGGAGTATCCGGAACTTCCTACAGGTTGACGAATTAATCTGGTGATATTGAGAGACAGGTGATGTAAAACTTTATTAGGTATCTAGTTTATCCAAAAAGATTTATCACTGAACTATCAGAGTTATGGTAGTGTTGCGATACGTCTAACGTTGGGGGTTTCACTTCGATCCGAATTTCGCGATACACTGATTTAGAGTTCTACTTGAGAAATTAAAGACTTCAGTAGCTTGAAATATGTTTATTTACAATTTATTCGGAAGCGATCTATCCGCTACCGAGGTCAGTTAAGATCTGCCTTCACCAAAATTACCGCCTTTACAGGTAAACTTGTAAAAGCTATTTATATTATGGAAACCTGCAAATTGTTGCGGTCCCACGCAAAGAGGCACGTAAAAGCAATAATATTTACAATTCATGTCCGGCCCTTTTTCTGGAAGTACCTGTGACACTGTTCGGCACGTTTTCCCAGGACAAGTATTTTGCTAACTTCGTCCTTATACAAAATTACATTTGAGTTAGACACTAAGCTAAGATAATATATATTAATTACTGAAGTCCATTCTCAATATAGTCTTAGAGTTTATCATGTTACGGTTAGGATTCCTAACAGTTGCCCCCCCCGATAAAATGTCTGTTGGGGTTAAACACACTCGCGTTTGATCGCACACAAGACGCACTGTTTTACTAAGCAATACCAGCTGCATCTCGAGATTTATAGGTCTATATCAACTAAATCTAATTTAACTACCTTACATGAATAATTTTCAAGTATTCTGTCGTAGTCGTCAGTAAACTCTCTCTGCTAAATTAATTACACAAAATAACGTGATAAAGAATCAACATTGGAACACTTTTTCCCTGGCTTGTAAACTACAGTAAAATTTCGGGTTTGCAATATTAATGACCAACGCAAAAGTCTACCGTTTTTGTTACTCATTTGATTTAGCCACTTGAGTGGGCAATGATCGGTTTCGACCGTGAAATGGCTTAAAAATAAATATGGCTTTAATTTTCCCACAGCCCAAATTAAAGCTGCACACTCTAGCTCACTCGCGCTATATGCTTGTTCTCTGTCAGTCAACTTTTTGCTCAAGTATAGCACCGGATGTTCTTCGCCTTTTTCATTTCGTTGCGAAAGTGTAACACCCATCCCTCTCTTAGAACAATCAGTTTGTACGATAAACTCACTGTTAAAGTCAGGTGCCCTTAGAACCTTACCGCTCATTAACTCGTTTTTCAGCCGTTGAAATGACGTTTCCTTCTGTTCATCCCATTCCACTCTGGTTTTTGCATTTTTGCGCAACGCATCTGTGAGTGGGCTCGCAATATCTGCATACGTTGGAATATAATGGTGATAGTACCCTGTTATTCCCAGGAATGCTCTTATGTCATGTTTCGTCTCAGGTCGCCGAAAATTTTGAATAGCCGCTACTTTCGCCTCAGATGGCTTCCTGTAACCTTGGCCAATTTTGTGTCCTAAGTACACAACCTCGGCTTTTCCCCATTCACATTTCCTCGCCTTGATTGTTAATCCTGCTTTATGCATAACATTAAATACTTGGCTCAGGTGTTCTAGATGCTCCTCCCAGCTATTTGAATGTACCGCGACGTCGTCCAAAAATGGTTCAGCAAACTCACCCATTCCTTCGAGGATGGTATCCATCAACCTCTGAAATGAAAATGGTGCCGATTGCAAGCCGAACGCTAAGGTCACTGGCTCAAACACTCCTCGATGTGTGATAAAAGCGGCGTATTTACTAGCCCTTTCTGTCATTCCTATCTGCCAATAGGCCCTAACCACATCAATTAGACTGAGGTACTTTGCCTTGCTGCATCTCTCCACACATGCTTCTATATTTGGAACTGGGTGCTGTTGCGGCACTGTAATTGCATTTAGGGCTCGGTAATCAATCACAGGTCGTGGTTCTTTTCCCTCTGCCTCTACAATTATCATAGGTGACGAATATGCACTGTTACTGGGCCGTATTACTCCTAATTCCAACATTTTGTCGATTTCTTGGTCGATAATTTCCCGCACTCGCTTCGAATGAGAATACGCCCGTGTCCTTATAATCTTCTCTTCTTTTAGCGCGATGTCATGTTCGATCAGATGAGTTCGCCCTGGCCGATCAGAAAATAATCCTGGAAATTCGTTTATTAACTCCTCCAACTCTTTCCTTTGGACTCCGGTCAGTTGTCCTACTCCTTTCGCTTGATCAATCACTTCAGAAGCACTTAGCATTTTTGAGTGGTCAATTTCCAAGTCAGGAATTTCGATATCAATTCTATCTTCCCCTGGTTGAATTAGATTGATCGCGACCACTTCTGCTTGCGCATAATATGGTTTTAATAAATTCACATGAACTAAATTTTGCCGTCGTTTGCCGGAAGGTTCTTTAATAATGTAATTCGTTTCTGATATTTTTCTAACGATTTCCTTTGGCCCTGTCCACTGCATTTGTAACTTGTTTGTCCTCGCTTGTTGATAAAGCATTACTTTGTCGCCAATATTGTAATTTACCATCTTCGCATTCCGGTCGTAGTAAATTTTCGACCTGTTTTGCGCCTCCAACATTGCGATTTCTGCAATTTCCTGCATTCGCTTTAACCTCTCCAACAGGTTTAAAACATAAACGACCACTGGTTCGTTGGTTTCTTTACCAATCCACAAATCCTTTATTAAATTTAGTGGTGAACGAATTTGTCTCCAATACACCAGTTCTGCTGGGCTAAACCCATGCGCTGCGTGTGGAGCACACCTCAAGGCGAACAACGCTTGATCTACATATGTGTCCCATTCGTTCCCATGCTCGTAACACAAGGCTCTCAAGATTCGCTTATAGACTCCATGGAATCTTTCTACCGCATTTGATTGTGGGTGATAAGCTGAACTGTGAATAATTCTTATGCCGCACCTATCGAAAAACTCAGATGTTAGATTACTTGTGAACACGGTCCCCAAATCCATCTGAATCTCCGCCGGAAAACCAACTCTAGAAAAAATATTTAATAATCCATTCACCACCGACTCCGAATCTGCCACCTTCAATGGGATTGCATCAGGGAACTTCGTTGCGCTGCAAATTAACGTTAACAGATAACGATTTCCCTTCTCTGTTTTGGTTAATGGTCCCACGATGTCAACATTCACTCGCTTGTAAGGCTCTGTGATTATAGGAACTTGGCACATGGGTGCCTTCTTTCGGTCCGTCGATTTCCCAACTCGCATACAGACGTCGCAACTTTTCACCTTTGCCTTGACGTCTCGGCTTAACTGGTTCCACCAATAGTGTTGTTTTATGCGGTTGATCGTTTTATTCCTTCCAAGATGCCCCATCCACATATTGTCGTGTGCAATCTCTAGCAATTTCTTTTGTAATTGCTTTGGCACTATCACCTGTTCATAGCTCCGCCCAAGTTTATCCGTGAATCTTCGGTGTAAAATTCCACTTGCGATATAAAATTTTGCTCCATTAATTTCTTTCTTAGAGTCCGCCATGTCGAAATACTCTTTTAGTTTCGAATCCTCCAATTGTAGTTTCCGTAAATTTGTTGGTGTTAATTTTGTGATGTCGGAAAAATCCACCTCCGATTTCGGCACCGAAATCAGATCGTTGCTTTCTTGCCTCGGGTTTTCGTGTTTCACCTCCTCTAAGACAGTTTCTTTTTCTGGCTTGTTTCCCTCTACAGCCTTCTGCATTTCTACAGTAGCTTCCTTCTTAGCTTCCTGGAATTTTTCTTGTTCCAGTATTTCTTTAGCCTTTGCTCTGGTTAGCGCAAAAACTTGCTGGATTTCCCCATTCTCCTTATTTTTCATCAGTTCCCATGTTCGGTTTGATAATAAGTAAGAATATCCACCAGGCAGATAATTTGTAACAGCTGCTTCTGTATTCACTTGAATTTTAGGCAAATTCAGTTCAATTCTTGCAACCGGTAGCGCTTTACTTTCCTGGCTTAAAACCCCTTGGACATTTACATACTTTCCTGTGTAATCTTCGGGTTTTATTATCCTTGAATGCACAATATCGTAGCTTGCGGCACTGTCTCTAAGAATCATGCATTTAATGCCATTTACCTCGGCGTTCATTGTATATGGGTCAAAGAGCCGTTTTAAGTCGCTACCTGATTCTATTGTTGTCAATACAACTTTCGCTTTCGGGCACTCCGGAGAATTCTTAAAATGTCCTAAGCCTCCACAACTGTAACATTTAACTGGTCGACGCCTGTCAAAACTACTTTTGTCCAGGGCTACAGGGTTACTGCCCTCGCCTGCCGTTTGTTTTGGTTCTAAATCCTTCTGGGTTGCTGACCCAGATTTGTGGTCTAATCTTCCCTTCTGTGTTTTAAAATTATTATAATGTTTCTCCGAACCAGGACCTCTTTTTATTAGGTAGGTGTCTGCGTGTTCTGCCGCTTCTTCCACCGTTTTTGCCTTATTGCGGTCTTCCACCCAAAATTTCATTTCTCCAGGTAATGCACTATAAAATTTTTCTAAACACATGAGTTGCACCAATTTTCCGAAGTCGTCTATTTCTTCGCTCCTGATCCACTCCTGGAAGTTTGTTTTTAATTGATAGGCAAATTCTGCATAACTCTGATCCGCTTTTCGTTTTCCATAACGAAATTTGGTCCTAAAAACTTCTGCAGTCAGCTGGTATTTCTTAAGCAAACTAGCTCGCACTTTGTCGTAATTCTTGCTGTCTTCCTCCGATAAGCGGGCAACAACTTCATTCGCCGCTGTTGATAAGACGCTTGTCAACCGTATCGGCCACGTTTCCTTTTCGAATTGTAGCTGGACACAAATCCTTTCGAAATTTGTTAGAAACAATCCCATGTCGCCATCGTCCTTAAACGGTTGTAATTGCTTCGTCATGTTTAACGATGTGTTCTTAATTGCGCTGCCATGATTTATTCCATTTCCATTCTGAATTGGAGCTTGAGCCTGCGCAATTTTTACCTGTGCATCCAATCTAGCTATTTCTAATTCCTGCTCTATCCTAACTAACGCTAATTTTTCTTCCCGCTGTCTTGCTTCGAGCGTTTCTTTTTCTTCCCGTTCTCTTGCTTCGAGCCTTTCTTTTTCTTCCCGTGCTCTTGCTTCGAGCCTTTCTTTTTCTTCCCGTTCTCTTGCTTCGAGCCTTTCTTTTTCTTCCCGTTCCTTTGCTTCTTGCTTTTCTAACCTGCCTTTCTGAGGATTTCCCTCCCAGATATCTATTTCAATCCTAATTTCTCCTGCTGTATAACTAGCATTAACAAATTCCTGAATTATTTCTGCCTTTCTCTTTTTCTCAGGCAGCTCAAACAAATTAGCAACGTATTTTAATTCTCCAACGGTAAAAATATTAAATTCAGAACACATGGTTCTATCCTTGTATAAAAATTTATAAACGCGAATAAATTTCGTCCTACAAGCCAAGATTTCGCGAAATGCGTAAACTCTTTGTCCCGATTGTAACAATAACTATTTTACAACCTATTATTCTTATTTCACGTTCACTGACAACTGTTCCAGCAATACTTGAAACCAATAAAATCAAAATTCTACTAAGCAACACCTTACTATATACAATAATAAGACCAATAAATTCTCGAAAATACAAACAAGTATTACTTACATATGCACTGCAATTCCTGGTTTCCCCGTGTTGTCGTCCTCGTGTTGTGTTGCCACGCCGCTGTTTCCAGACACCGCCAATGTTGCCGACGTTGCCTCAGCCTTGCACGCCTTCCGGTTGTTCCTGGGTTTTCCTTGACGCCGCCCCAAGTGCTCGCCGTCCCCTGGTTTGTCCTCGCCGCAATGTTCCCTTGCGCCGTCACCAGTTGTACTGCTTCACGGTTGTCCCTGGGTTTATCTCGCCGCCAAACTGCTCCTTGACGCCGCTCCAGTGCTCACCGTCCCCTGGTTTGTCCTCGCCGCAATGTTCCCTTGCGCCGTCACCAGTTCTACCACTTCACGATTGTCCCTGGGTTTATCTCGCCGCCAAAATGATCCTTGACGCCGCCTCCCGTTGTAACCGTCTCCTGGTTTGTCCTCGCCGCAATATTCTCTTGCGCCGTCACCAGTTGTAGATCCTCTAATCTTCCAGCGTTTTCTTCTCGTAATCCGTTCGTTGCTTCAGGACCAACGTCGAAACAAAAGAAGTTCTTTTGTAGTGGGATTTATTAATTGGACACAAATCACCACCGCTTGACACCACTGTTGCGATACGTCTAACGTTGGGGGTTTCACTTCGATCCGAATTTCGCGATACACTGATTTAGAGTTCTACTTGAGAAATTAAAGACTTCAGTAGCTTAAAATATGTTTATTTATAATTTATTCGGAAGCGATCTATCCGCTACCGAGGTCAGTTAAGATCTGCCTTCACCAAAATTACCGCCTTTACAGGTAAACTTGTAAAAGCTATTTATATTATGGAAACCTGCAAATTGTTGCGGTCCCACGCAAAGAGGCACGTAAAAGCAATAATATTTACAATTCATGTCCGGCCCTTTTTCTGGAAGTACCTGTGACACTGTTCGGCACGTTTTCCCAGGACAAGTATTTTGCTAACTTCGTCCTTATACAAAATTACATTTGAGTTAGACACTAAGCTAAGATAATATATATTAATTACTGAAGTCCATTCTCAATATAGTCTTAGAGTTTATCATGTTACGGTTAGGATTCCTAACAGTAGTTTCTGTTCAATCTGGAGAATTTCTTGCACATATATTGCGGTAAAGTAACAACTTAAATTCTGATACGAACTGGCACAAGTAATCAGAATCAGGGGAGAGATATAAAGATAAAATACATTGACTTTTCCCTACTTTAATATCCAAAGAGGCCGAAGGCAATCATTTAAATTTTTAACAAAGTACAAACTGATCACATTATCACATTATAACACTTGTTGAAATTGCATTTATTAAAAGGATTGTACACATAGGGATACGCGTTACAGAAAAAGATCTGCAACTGCTGCAATTCGTAGTTTCTCAAACTTGCTTTAATTAAAGTGAAACATATTTTAGTGTACTGCCTACATGCTCTTGAAAAACTTGAAACATCAAAAGGCTGATGTGGCAGAAACTCACTAAGCAAAGGTCGTAATAATCTTGTCCACTTTCGCAAATGTACTCGAATGAAACTAGGACATATAAAATGTATATTTTTTAGGTCAAACCGTATGTGTGCATGATTCAGCGTAGTGTTTTATATCGAAACTAATGAGGCCTGTGGCAAAAAGCTTACATATCAAGGGAAAAATCTCTACAACTCAGATGAATTATGAGTGAACCATTAATATGCTTACAGCAGCCATTCATGTACTATGTGGGTTTGAGCAAGGCACAATGGAGACCATCAAAAGATTTCTATTGCTAAAAGGCAGCATTTCCATATGATTTCAGAGATAATATTGTTGACATTAGTTTTTTCTACAAAAATATGTGTTTCTGATCTACAAATAATGAAGCTGTCCAATTTAAACCAATTAAATCTATAAGTAAACGAATGAGAAATTACATAGTTATATATTATACCGATTTTATTTCTGTAAGAATACCTATACTGTTTGAAATAGAACAAATAATTCAAAGTGTAATTTAAATTAATACTAGCAGTTATTTTGACAAATCTTGTAAAACGATACTTCTTAAACTATTATGCATGAATAACCTTACGTCATAGACCTAAATAATAGATGGCACTATTAAAATTATTTCTCTTACTAGTACATTATTTGTTGTTTATACCTATGATACGGAATATACAGAATGTATACAAATTGGCGCAAAAGCTCCAGGTAGCGATATTGGTTCCTTGTACAATTCTGAGTCGAAAATCTTAATACGAAAATGTTGGATTGGTCCTCATGAGCCCTCACGAGCGGTAAATAAAAACAATTGTTTTTTCAGGTAAAGTACCCCTTCTGTTTTATATACGACAAAATGTCATCATGAAGCGTTGTTCAAAATGTAAACTTATGGTCTCATGCAAAATTTCAGAAATATCGGCTTACTTTTATGAAACCATGTTACCGCAAAAGTACTTCATCTAATGCACACTGTTTCATAATAGTACGTTTCATTTCTGACCAATCACTTACCTCAATGCATCGATGCGTACAGAACAATGATTGATCACCCAATAACGACTTTATGATTCATTATTTTGATTATTATAAAACACTACTAAGACACAAAATATGTTATGCACCCTGAGGATTACTTGATTTCTATAACCCTAGGGCGACCTACAAGCTCATGTACGCCCTTAAACGAAAGGTTGACCAAGCCTCGGCTAGCTCTTTTAACTCTCGGCAGAAAATGGCGTGGTGCAAGGACTAGGCTAATAAATGCTTCTGGCTTTTAAATTGAACAGTAGATTGTTACTCACGACAAATAAAACAATCTTAGCTAGCAAAATAAATCAACACCTACCTTGTAAGCTTCTCTGCATACCTCAATCTAAATATAGCAATGCGAACAACAACAAATACAAACAGTAACAGTCAAAAGAATATTTAATATTCAAATAAAAACAAATAATTCAAAGTTAGCGTCATCCAACATACCCACACATTTAAAAGTATATCGGGAGAAAACTGACAGCACAAACATGTTAAAAACTTCAATTCAAAGTAACATTCCCAAACTCGCTAGTTATAGCTTAAATTAAAACTTCAGGCTAGCACCTGTGCAATCGCGATTGAGATTTGAGATATAGTATACAAACTTCTTTCAAAAATTCCGAAATATTTAAGTACTCGCTCTTTAGCGGTAATAAACAATTAAACCAAAAGATAGATTTGACAAGCTCAGTTTGAGTTGCTAAGATCTTAGTAGGAACTGACATAGTTTGCGGCATAATGCTTTTGTAGTTTAAAAAAGTGCTGATAAGGGCATGTACTTACAACTAATTAATGATGAAGTCCAGCGATCGGCAGGGGAGATTCTGTTCTTTGCATTTTTCCATGACGGCTGAAGTCAAACTTGACTGCATGATTCTCAGAATCTCAAGGTCGCCAATAATAAACAGCTAGAGTCAAATTAGCCGACCTAAATATTAAAATGAGATTGCGAAAATAAACTCGCAGAAGCATTCTTGCCGATGATGTCCACGGCCTAATTATTGTAGAAGACGCATAGCAGCGATTTCGATAATCGGAAGGCCCAGAGCAATTCAGCCTAAATAACGAAATTAATACGCAACAAATAAAATTAGAAGAACTCTTACCATAGCTGAATACGCCCACGAAAAACCATGCTGTAAGTGGCTGTCTTGATCGAAAACAAGAACGGCCTCTCGCAAAAATCAATACTATTCGAGCTATTGCACTATTTCAACAGCCTACTCGAATCGAAATGCGACAAAGAAGCCGCAACACGAAAATGTTGCAGGTGTTTATCTCTGAATGCAAACGCTTGCTGCGATATACTTGAATTATTTTGCTATAAAATATAGCTACAAGGTAGTCCGAAAGACGGTGTTATACATTAACGCGCTTTTGAAATAAAATTGAAACGAGGCGTTACACTCATCGCCCTCGAACGGACATATGTCTTCATAACGCCCTTGGTACATAAATAACTATTCTTATAGTTCATACTGTTCTATAATTATTTAAATACAGTTTAATACAGTATAGAGTCTATTTAAACAGATTACCTAATGGTACAGCTATTGATCACATATATATATACAATGTACAATGAACATCTGTACTACAATAAAATAAAAAAATTGTAGTTTCTCTGCATTTTTTATACTCCAAGGTTTAAAATTCACTACAAAATAGTATTTGTTAGACGTGATTCTGAAAGAACTCATTTTCAAGTTGAATTGTAAATAAAGAAGTTGCACAAGAAAATGTTTTGCAGTCTTTAATTAAAAAGATGCAACGCAAGGAAAACAATTTTGCTAGATGGAGTGACAGTTGAAAAGTGTTTTAAGTGTTTGCGTATTATTACAATATGAAGGACATGGTCACGAAGTAAGTAAGTATTGCCGATCGTGGACGATGTGCCCCGATTGCTAACGATGAAAACATGGCATTCGTCGGCAGGCACTCACACAACTAGGCACAACACGCATTTATATAATAAAGATATAAGGATTTGCCCCTATCTTTTCATCTTTTCATATACTACTGTTATGTGCTGTAGAAGTAAATACAAAAATTCAGAAAACTGTTACATTGAAACTATAAAACACACTAAAAAATCTTATTATGGATCACATTAGAATTGTATAATGTGCGACTTATTCATCATTTTCTTCATGGCTTAAACGTAATCGGTCTGTGCAGCTCTCGTGCAAACTGGTCTTTCGATCGTTTCTTTGACCGTCCGATATTTCTTCTTCCTGCAGTCCAATAGTGTAATAATTGTTTAGGTATACGGCATTCGCTCATTCTTTCTAAGTGTTCCTTACAGTTTATTCGGTATTGGTCTAATTGTTCTGTTAAGCTAAATATTTGTAGCTCTTGTCGTATATCTTCATTTCTTTTCTAATCTAGTAATGTGTAGCCTACCACGTGCCACAGGAAAACAGGAATATCATTTCCGTTGCTTCAATCTGTTTTATCTTTGTTTTCGTTAGCGTCCAGTTTTCAGATCCATATAGTAGTACTGGTACGGCCATTACTTTATAAAACTACAAACATGTTTGTCTACTAGTGGTTTTAGAGTACCTTTTAATGGCACCACACGTGAAATTGAATTTATTTAATTTATTCTATACAGTGTGTCGCATTGATGTTATATTGGTGCGATAGACTAAACATTTTTGAATTTTATTTTAAGATTGTGTTATTAAGTCCTGCTTGATTTAAAGAGAATTTTAAGAATATTTTCACCATTTGAAAATAAGTGGGCCTTGACAGTGAAGCGAAAACTATTTTCTTTTCAGGTAAACTACCATTTTGATGACGATACGTCAAAATTTTACTAAGGAAAGTTGTTCAGAATAAGAAATTATGGCCATATACATAATTTCAGGAAGATGTACTTACTTTACAAAACATTAAAAACAAAATAATTGAAGTTATTGATCTGATCTATGATTTTGTTTTCTATAATAACTTTTGCTCATATTGGTTCCTTTGATCTGAAGGCAAATACTTTCTAAAAAATAGTTCCTGGACACCATATTTAACTAATGCACTGCTATTTGCAAGTTGTCTTCGAAGATTTCTATTACTGCTTGATCGTCAGCAAATAATTATGGAACTTTAAAATGATGTTTTAATAGTTTCTGACATTCTTGGATGGCGTGGTCATTTGGTAAATGTAAATATTAAATAATGTAGAACGTATTTTTAACTAAATAATGCACATTAATAAGATTAAAAGATCAGCGAAAAATGTCGAACAGAAAATGTATTTTTTTGGATCCTAAAGTTATTCCTGTGACTGTGAAATTTAACCAACGTTAAAATTTTCACATCTGCAATATACCAGAAAAAATCAAAAACTTTCAGTCGCTTTTAGAAAATAAAAGAAGGTTATTGATATCTTGCTAGAAGTATAGGTTACATGAAAACTTCATTTATGAAGATCAAAATTGGTGCAAACATATACTGCTGCCTCCACTACTTTTAATTGATTCCAAAGTAAGGGACATCACATGTATTGGAAAAACGAAATTTTAATTTTTTTAATGCCCTAACTGCTACTCTGCTAAATTTTATACACCGAACTTCTAAAGTAGTATAAGGGGTTTTCATTAAAAACATACAAAAAAGGGGGAGATCAATACTTATTTAACACAAATTTCAGTCTACAGGTTATACCATTGGCAGCATAGAAGAATGAACGACTGTTGTAATACTGACTTTATAAGCTTAAGTATGCTCGAAACATACGGATAAATTAGTTTGATCGAAACGGAATACAAGATTTATTTTTGAAAATTATTAAAATCGTTCTCTTCTCCTGATAGTGTCAAATACCGCACTTTCGTTTGAGATTTTCCTTCATACTTTACAAATTATTCTCAATTGACATTTTCGGTTGATAGGTTCATTTAGTATTTGGATATTTCTATGTTACAAGTTAGTCTACATATTTTTTATTTCCTTTTAACCTTCGACCCCTTCATACACATATTCAACTGTAAAATGTTATTGAAAGATCGCTACTATTGAAAACAAACTATAAGGTATATGTTTACGTTTGCTGTTCATGCCGATTTTAATGCTTGGACTAGTACATTACAACATTGCTCCTTTGCCGTTTGCAATTTATATTTTGTTGCAATACATATTTTTTGCAGGTGTAAAAATACTATATACGTCGGAGGAGTTTACAATGGCAAGTTTTGCTGCTAATAGTTTAACAATTAATTAATTATTATTAATCGTTTCCTAAAATATAGAATTTTCATTGATTGTAGAAATATGTTATTTTATAGCAGCAGTTCGTGTGTTCAGAGAGCTATTATAATGTTATAAATTCTCTAAAAATGTGTGTAGATGTAATATCGAAGCATTATCCAATCACGTCATAATCGTGTCATTTATTATCTCTCATGGCTTCCAATTGATTTTGCAATTCGTTCTATAAAATATTAAAAATAAATTCAGTTGCTAATAAGAACAAATATTAATTTAAAAATGTCGCTTTTGATGCTTTAAGATAGGGGCAAACTGCCTCTTTTTCGCCCTATGGAGCACTTTACTTTTTAATAAAAAATAATAGATATTTTTATTTATACTCGCTATGATAGTAACTGTACATTTTAAATAATTTAAATATCAGATTTACTACGAAATTACTTACCAATAAAACTTATTTATGAAAAATTGCCAATTTAAAACCGCGGACCAAAAACGCCTGTTTTGGCATTAAGTACATAAATAACTATTATTGGTCTTATATAGGGTTTTTTATTAAGAGGTGTCATTTTAAAGTAATAAAAAACATATTATTTATTAAAAAAGTATCGACACCTTTATTTCAATTCACAGCGCAAAGCCAACTATTAAATGTGGAACGCGATCATTAGTACTGGTCGCTCCGATTTGTGTGAAAAATGGTAATCGTTATGATGACGTTCTGCGTTTTCGCATTATGCAACTAGAACATTGCCTTTGAAGGCTTCAAACGTTTGGGGATTATTAGCGTAGCCTTTGTCCTTGACGTAGCTCCAAAGGAAAAAGTTAAGCGATGTCAGATTGCAGGATCTAGGCAGCCAATAATCAATTCTTGATGTCTCTGTTTTGTAAAATAACACGTCTCCAAAATATGGCTACCATATTTCTAGTAAATTTTCACTATTTATATGAGTTGTAGATTATATCGTTCCATTTTCTTAGTCGCAGAGTTTTTACTTGCTAGCTGTTCAGAAATCTATGTCTGACGGTTAGAAAAATGCCTGGAAATTAAAAATAAAACCTCTTCTTAGGGTGTCCTGCTTTTTCTCCCGCACTATTTAATTAAAGTTACTACTTAAAACAAAATTGTTTTAGGTTTTCTTTTAAGATTTCTACTCAAATTTATAACCAAATAAAATTAATCAAGTCAGTTTGAGTTAACTGGAGTAATTCAGTGAATTACTAAAACGAAAGAAAACAATGATACGTATAACTTGTTAAAGCGTGGAAAAAATGAGTTCATATAGTTTGGTTTATCAGAATAACATTTACTATTTTAAAACACTGCGTAAAATCCAGAACACAGTGTATATCAATAATATTGAGGTGTCTAGAATTAAGTCTTGATGTGCAATTCAAATATTGAAATCAGAGAATTATTTAGCAGTTTTTACAAACACTCCAAACTACGTGAGAAGTAAAAAAAATGTGCCCAGGCAACCAAAAAAAAAGGGTTTCTTCGGCATTTTGAAGTTGCCTGAGTATTGAAATAAGGGTGTATTAAAGCTAGGTATTATTTTGAAAAATAATTGTTGTTTTTTCAACCTTGTGCTATTCTTATTATTGGTGCAGAAAAAAGTTCTGGTCAAATCTATACTCCCCTTGTAATTCTAGATATGTCTGAATTGAATAATTATATGTAGTTACAAATTGGCTTCTCCTCTTTGAGGAGGTTTAGGCGTTAAGACCGTATGGTTGTCAAAGCTCGATTGGGAAATTGTAGTGAAGTTGATATTAGAGTGTTCGTTGATGGAAATGGAAATAGTATATTTTGTAACTGTCCGATTGTGGACATTGCTGCTGAGGCAGGGAAGTCCACTTTTCCTACGCGTTACACATACTAGTTATCAGCTGATCGGAATAAAAGCAAAATACATAACGTTATGGTTACGTTACATTACGTTACGTTTTTTCGGCCTAGGCCGGGAAAGTTATTCCCGAACTGCTATTTCTTGTCGTCTTAGCAATGAGTATATTTTTATATTGTTATTTTTCCTGCCTAGTAATGACGATAACAAACCGGATTCATGCATTTTGCGGCCCGAGAACACGTCCGAGAATATAATTTTTCGAGAAATCAGTTATACAATTTCGATGCTCAACGTTCAGATTTCCAAAACTGTAGGAGATACAAACTCGGTTAAATTAGGGTAAAGTTGTACATTCTAATGCTAATAATATTTAAAAAAAAGAAATGATACCTATCCGCCTCAGTTTTTAAAATGTCCAAAACACAAAAAATTGGTTTCTTATTTTCATGTTATACGTTGATTATTATATTACTTAAAATAAAACTGACTTCACATTATTAAGATACAACAACAATAATAAAAAAACGCATAGTCTACTTGGAGAAAATACATTTTTGTTTATTATTTATGGTGGATAAGAACATTTACTAGAATTTCATTACTGCAACGTTCGATGTTCAATTTCAAAGCATCAATAGTTCGAGGTTTATTGGCATAGACCAACGACTTTAAATAACCCCACAAGAAGAAGTCCAAAGGTGTAAATCACAACTTCTTGGAGGCCAATTAACAGTTCCATTTCTGGAGATTACAGACTCACCAAACTTTTCTCTCTTTTTATAAAATTTTTGGATAATAACCAAACGTTGTTGAATCGTGTATTTTGACATGATGAATTGTCAAACTATACTAACAACAAATGACAGCTAGTGAGATTTCTAAACTTTTTGATATGGTTGCTATGACGTTTTAAAAACATATCGTTCCTATTGGGAAACCCTTTAGATAAACACCGATTTACCTGACCTAAACCTATCTAACTAGTCCGTCCCTGGTATTTAATAATTAATGAAATCCAATCTAGGGTAGTCTAACGTTTTAAAATTAATAACGAATTGCAGAGAACGGGATGACTGCATTCGGCAACAATACATTTAATGCCTTAAATTGCATTTCCGCGTCGAAAGTCTTTATTATACCCCC
Organism: Agriotes lineatus; assembly: GCA_940337035.1. NCBI lineage: Eukaryota > Metazoa > Arthropoda > Insecta > Coleoptera > Elateridae > Agriotes > Agriotes lineatus. The sequence goes on along the minus strand of OW679197.1, from coordinate 85,282,550 downwards.
ATCATATTCAAATCTGACAAAATAATAAAATCAACCCTTCCGTTCAGTACTTTGTATCTAATAATATCAAAGCCCCGTGTGCGAGCAAAAGAACCGGTCATGCGTCAAAAAGTGGGCACATCGGCACATCTACCTGGCATCAGCAATGCAATATCGTGTATAAATAAGGTTACAGATGCGCGCAGACATAATTTCCGTGGCTTTTCATGTCTAGATCGTAAAATAGATACATTTTGCACGAATCCAGTTATCCTTCGTAATCGGATTGCAACGAGCTGGATTTTGACCGGATTTCTGACGTGTATACGTCAGTTGGAACGGAGGTTATTTGATTTAAACGCAAATTTGTTGACAGATATGTATGGAAATTCGAGCAGATTTTCATGACTGAACGAGTCATTTCCTACGTTTGAAACTTTGTTTCAAACTGCGAATATGTGGAACTGTATGAAACGTCAACTTGCGTTATAGCAACTCGAATGTAAGTTTATGGAGCGAGCACATTTTGCTTGTATTCTACGAAATATGAGCAATAGTAACCATACACAGCTTTTTTATGAGTAAGCGCTACTTAAAATCATAGGAAATCGCATTTAACGTCCTTATATTTTGTACTTTTCAACGCAAAATAAAGCTGGAAATATGTACTTAATAGACGTCGTATGAAAAATATAAAAGATTTGAGTGCACTTTTAAAATATTTTCTAAAATTATTATGTTAAGATTTTTAATTGCCTAATTATATTTTCCCATGTAAATTTTATATTTTTCTAGCGTTATCTACTATTAAAATTATTTATATAATCTGCCACGAAAACTGTACAACAAACATAATAAAAATTAAAGTTCCAGATGTAGAATCTTGGAAAAGTCAATCTTAAATTGAGGTTTTCAGAAAAAAAAATCTTGGCAAATATATAAAATTTACAAGAACCTCAAATGTAGGTACTACGCTACAGGGTGTCCTATTTACAATTTTTCTAGATGAGATTCTCTTGTTCGTTGTTTACCTATTACTTTATGAAATTTGATTGTTATTCTTGAATACCATAATTTTGTGTATAATTCCTTATTTGTTACTGATTAAATAATAAACAATCCTACTGAGCTATCGTGGAAATTAAAAACCTATTTGTGGGCTTTTATGGCCCAAAAATGGATAAGTAGTGTAGATTACATTATGTACACACAGAGCTCGTGAACAGTCTGAACCTTAAAAAATTTCAAAAATCTTTTTATTAAAAATTAACAGAGAATAGTAGATTATGTTATTAGGAGTAAAAGTGATACTTTATGTGGCGAAGCTGAAGTTTATTTAGCCGAACGTTAGTGAGGTAAATAATTCAGTTACGCCACATAAAGTCACTTTTACTCCGAATAAAATATACTATTTTATCTGCAAACGTATTCAGGTAAATTTCATTATATAAATTTTAAAAAAAGGATGCAACGGCCGGGAATCGAACCCAGGCCACCCGCGTGACAGGCGAGCACTGTACCCGTGCGCCAACCTCTGTTGTTCAAATAACGCGCTACTGTAATGATATATGAACATACTGAATCACCCGAGCTAATAGCACACGGCCACAGCAGCTGTCACACTATAACCCACGGCCACAGATGCTCCGATCAGCTGCTTAAAGGTTTATTTTTGAAAATAAAAATCGGTCTACGATCTAAGTCTAAAAATTAGCAAAATTTTAAGCCATCATACAATTTAATCGGTCCAGTATCTTCGGAGAAGATAGCGAACAAACATAGAAAGAAAGAAAGAGAGCAACGATTTTGTCTGCTTAGGCAGATAAAGTACGCAAAAGTCGCTATTTTATCTGCTTAGGCAGACAAAGTGACACTTTTACCTTGTCAATAAAGACACATAAGTTGTCACTTTTGTGACGTTTGCGGATAAAGTTAGTTTTTAGCGCACATTAATAATAATATTGTATTCGGAATAATACTGTTGGTACATTATGAAATTACTTTATAATTCAGAGGATTATGGTATGAGTTCGGGTCCATTGATGTCAATTTGACGTATTTGTCATATAACAGGGTACGGACCGATCGTTGTCCCCTCTCACTCTAAAGTTTTAGAAACATCTATGTACCCAGGGCATTATGAAGATGTTTATGCCCTTTCGAGCTTACAAGCCTGAGATCCCGAGGGTTTATAAGTCCCCCGAGGGCTATAAACATGAAGTAATGCCCGTGATGCATAAAACGTTTTATTTTCCACTTTGAATACGCAAATAACTTTAAAAGCTTGCAGGGCAGTCCATAATGCCCTATGACATTATGAGCGAGCGTTATCATTACGCTGCTTTATACACCTCATATCCCAAATATAAACAACAAATAATAGATCAGTGGAAAATAAATGTTATTTATAGGTGGTTGCAATTTTTAGTTTGTTTGGGGGCTTATCGACGTGCAGAGTTAATGATTTATGCGTTGCTGATGTCAAGGAGGAAGGCTCCGTACTGGTCATTTATATCAGGGACACAAAGCTCCCAGGACTAGGATATTTACGATTTTGAATGATTATACCGCAGTGAATTATATTAATCTTATTAAAAAATACATGAACTTTGAAGACCAAAAAATGTAAAAATTAAAAGTTCATTTTATTCTACTAGCTGAGTTTTTTAAAGTGTTACAAGGCGATATCTCTGTTTAAAATATTTTCATGAAATTTTGGTGAGGTAATAGGGAAATTGGGGGACATGTTTAAATATATTTTTGATATTTACCCCCTCTCTCTGTTTATAGTCTGTCCTGAATAAGAAGTTGGTCGAAATGTCCCCCTTCAACTTTCAACCACTTTCTCACTCGTTTTCTAAATGTATTACGTACCCGCTGTAACATTTCAGGTACCACTAATAAGCAGGCAAAGCGGGTTTGATCAAGAGCAAATAAAAAAAATTGTTGTACACAAACGTAGTTTTTACGTAGATTTCAATTTTATAAACAAAAATGCATCATCCTATTTAAAATTCCAAAATTTACCCCATCCCTCAAAACGGAGAGAGGGGGCAAATGTCAAAGATATGTTTAAATATGTCCCCCATCTTCTTATTACCTATCCAAAATGTCATGAAGATATTTTAAACTCAAAAGACATGGAGATTGGAAGAGCGATGCAGTTGCTGAGGGATATATTGCAGATTCGCGAGAAAATAAAAACAAGACTGGCCGAACCCTTGGATCTTTTAGTAGACAGATTAGCATTGTTTCCTCAAGAAGCGATCCTGTCCTTTCTACGGCTAATACATCGATGTCGAGTATCACAATATCTGACAATTCTAGTGGTAGTAGTCATATTAATATAAATAAATCTGAATGACCTTTGGTTGTGTTTATTTCGTTGTTATAACAACTTGATGGCATTCGTACCATAAAGAGGTATTTATCCATGATTTTCTCTACAATAAACATTCTGACTCTAGTCGACGACAAATTCATTTTTAGAATTTATTGATCATAAAATATATTTATTTAATTTTATAAATCTTTTAAATCTATTTGTTGCTATTTTTCCTTATTTTTTTTTGAATGTACCAAGAAATAAATTTACCTTTGTATTGTATGCTCCTTTTTGAATATTTTTCTCAATACACTCTAGAGAATGTCCCTGAAATAAGAGCACAAAAAAGCCCATAAAGGGAGCCAATGAGTTAACATAGTTCCTATAGCTATTTATGTATTTATTAAGTACGCAAACTCGAGTAGAGCCAAGTCTTTAATGAGAGAAGTACCTTAAAACTATTTTGAGTACGTATTGCATACAAAATTCTTTAGCACGAGTTCTGTAAACCACCAAATTGTTTTAAAAATTGGTTTTTAAATAGCGGGATGTCAAAAATTATCTTGGTCAATGGCGGTCATGACTTTAAAATAATATGTCGGAGCTAGTTGGTGTCACTGTAAGTCTATGTCAAATTCGAGGTTATAAGATTAGGTTTTGCATCAGTTTTGACACAGACTGACCCAAAACCTAACCAGCTAACCTCGAATTTGACACAGTATTGTTATGTATTGTATTGTTAATGAAGAAATCGTCTAAAGTGTTGTCATAGCAACTTTAAAGTACTAGGTCCCTAGAGATCCATTTTGCGGCGTGTTCTGAGTTCGCAAAATAGTCATGAGAACTGCTGAATTAAAGATGATTCAAGTTTTAATTAAAAAATGCAGTGTGTCACCTCTTTTTACTTTACTATTGTTGACCTATTAATTGTTCTTAGAAGTATTGTTGATAACCATAAGAACATTACAAAAATCTTGTCAATATTGAACCTATCTCCTTAGCAACTAGGTATATATTTCTGGAAGTCTGCTCACTTTAAAATACTCACTTACAATACCATGAATAGTCAAAGTTATGTCGACTATTTTTGCAGCACAAATATCCATTGCGCTTTGGTACGATTACGGCGTATATGCTAGCACGAGTCCTAGTCGCAAGAGCAATGAACATGAGTAGTAATAGTAGTAATAATAGTAATATTTGTGGGGAGACTCATGTCTAGCAAGTAGGCCTTCATAGGCCCTTTTTGCCAACCCCATGGACAACCTCAAAAACAATCTACTGACTAAGGGAGGGACTATTCAATAAACCAAACTATCTTTTTAAATTAGTTTTCAGTAAATCTAGCAAAAAAACTATGCAATTTCTGTAGTAACCGGAAACTAAAATTGATTTTTCCTAATAAAAACTACATTTGCTTACCTTCTAAGAAGATATATTCACTTATAATACCATGAGTAGTCAAAGTTATGTCGACTATTTTTGCGGTGGTGTCACGAATGTCCATTGCGCTTTGGTATGATTAGGACGAGTGCGCTAGCACGAGTCCTAATCCCAAGCGCAATGGACATGAGTAGTGATACCACCGCAAAAATAATCTACTTAACTTTGACTAAGAATGGTATTCGAGAGACTATTTAATGAACCAAACTACTTTTTCAAATTAGTTTTCAGTAAATGTAGCAACAAACTACGCGATTTCCATAGAAACAGAACGCTAATATTGACTTTTTCTAATAAAAATCGCATTTGTTAAAAATAGTCACTTGAATACCTTCTAGGAAGATATATCCACTGATATTTTTTTAATTGGTCAAGAAACGTTAGAATTCTGGATTTTCATTGGTCACTTTTTGACAGATGACAGGTGAATTGAATAGTCGCTGAAATTTTTTTATTGGTCAAAAAACGTCAAATTATGGATTTTCATTGGTCACTTTTTGACAGATGACAGGTGAATTGAATAGTCAGAATACAAAATTTTTGCAGGAATTGTCACCTTCAAGATGCTATGGATTTTTTTGCGTACTTATTTCTGGGACACTCCTCTACAGTGCATTTAGTGAATGCTACATAAAACATGGAATTTATTGACTTTTTTATGAAACAATAAATACATGTTTTAGCCATTTCTTTGCAACGCACGTGAAAGACGGCTGTATGTAGAAAAGTTCCACCACAGATTTTTTTATCTATATGCAGAGCTTCCTATTCTCCATCTCCATAAAAGTGTTCTGTGATGTTAAACTTTTATATATATTTAACCATTGCAGGAATTTGAAATTCGTCCATTTTTGCAATTTTGTTTAAAAAATCAGATAAATTTGGTATTCATCAATCGCTTCTAGCCAAGTTAGATTAATACATTACTAGAATTTGAAAACTGTGTAACGACTGCCTGTAGTCGGGTTACGAATATATGAATCCACCTTTGCATGTTGTCTCATTTTCATTACCACTATATACCAAGGAATTAATTGCAAAATTGCATAATTCAGTTCGCATACTAATGAATATAAACTCTTCCTTTCTCTTGCAAAAATCTAGAGAAAGCATATTGTTAGTGTATGATAATCTTCGTACTGAATAGGGTCGTAAAACTGACTTCCCAATTAAATCAGATACAAACACAACACTGGCTTTATATTATACTAAAAACCTATCTTGTTTTTTAAGCAATTACCGTACAAATGATAAATAATTTATTATCTAAAATCTAAACTGACAATCCTTATGTAGCAATTTTTGCACGAAACGCCGATAGCAAAATAGACGACAACATGCAATACTGAAAATGGTTCGGTAGTTGGAGAAAGCAAGTATAAAAATAATACACAGATCCATCGTTTATAATAATTTATATAAACAGCACTTTTGCTAGTGGACGTTTTCAATAAATTATATTTAAAAACCAGGTGTGTTCGAACTATCTTATAAATGCAAATATAATTCACAAACCTTTATCAATGGTTTGATTCATTTCAGCGCTACCTCACTATTAACCTTAATTTCCTTAAACTAAACTTAAAAGCGATTACCAATAATTATTCCATTCAATTGCTTCAAGTTTCATGTGCTCATCGTAAGAGTAGGAATACTTATTTTAATAAAACAAAAATACTATCTATACCAGTCTACTTTTCATCTCGCTCATTTAAATAAGGATAAGAGGAATGCATTAATTGTTACTGTTTTCGTTGCACTGCGGTAGCGTAAACATGTTTATGTAATTTGCTTTGAACAAAGACAAGTGTGCGCATTCTCATAGCAACAGCAACACAAATTCTCATTAGCAGCATTGCTGCTACGGATTCGCAACTATCAGTTGGAAGATATTCCGAAAATAAGAACTAAACATACTGAATTTGCTGCCGCTTCAGTCTGCTATTAATACAGGAAAAGGATATGTAAATATGGCACTCAAAGCTGTCATGTCTTAATTATCAACACCGTTGTAAGCAACTTAATGCTACAGTAAAATAACGAAGACCGCAGGTGAAGAAAATTACAATTTAAGAAACTTTTACTGCACGCGGTATTTGAGAATAGTAAAATGATAAACATTCAATATTAAATTACTAAAATATAAAACCGAACTACTGTTTTTCTGGCATTCAAACGGTAGCCAAACTTGCAGCTCTACTACTAAATAGCCTATAGCTGAACATTTTTGGGTTCTGTTCTAAAGAATGACATTTTACCAAATAACCACAGAACGTTATTTAAAGACATGTTTAGAATGCGGGTGAATGATCTTCTAGAGTATCAAGTATGAATAATCCAACATGCTGCAGCTGAAAAGCGAAACTGCTAATGCATCTAAATTCTAAAAAGGGGTTCCTCAAAGACATATGGGACATCGTTTTAATTAAAAGTGACAAATAAATACACGTATTAGTAATTTACCAAAGTTAGTAAGGTATTTTTCACCGTTAAAATTTTGAAAAGTTATTGAACAACATTCGCTGTTTGATATCTATAATATAATTTTCCGCCAATCGTACTAGAACTGACACATTATTGACACAATTTTGTGGAGCAAAGTCAAACATTCCATTACACCAGCCGTTGCTAGGTAATTTACAATAAAACTGTACAGGAATAATATTCCCGGCCTAGGCAGGGAATATTTTTCGAATGTAATTATTGATAACTAGTGAGTCACCCGAACTACGCTTCGGTTCGCTAATTGAATTAAAAAAAGGATGAAAGAGATTCCCTCTCCAAGGGGGCCCTTAGGGCTCCGACCCTCTAAAAGGAACCCCTTGGGGCTCCGCCCCTCTCCAAGGAAGCCCCCGGGTCTCCGCCCCTCTCCAAGGGGGCCCTCGTGGCTCCAACCCTCTCCAAAGGGGCCTTCGGGGCTCCGCCCCTCTCCAAGGAAACCCTCGGGGTTCTGACCCTCCCCAAGGGGGCCCTCGGGGCTTCGACCCTCTCCAAGGGGGCCCGCGGGGCTCCGCCCCTTTCCAAGGGGGGCCTCGAAGCTCCGCCCCTCTCCAAGGAAGCCCTCGGGGTTTCGCCCCTCTCCAAGGGGGCCTCGGGGCTCCAACTCTCTCTAAGGGGTCCCTCGGGGCTCCGCCCCTTTCCAAGGGGGCCTCGGGGCTTCAACTCTCTCTAAGGGGGCCCTAGGGGCTCCGCCCCTCTTCAAGGGGGCCCTAAGGGCTCTGCCCCTTTTTAAGGGTGCCTTCGGGGCTCCGCCCCTTTCCAAGGAAGCCCTCGGGGCTCCGACCCTCTCCAAGGGGGTCCTTGGGGCACCGCCCCTTTCCAAGGGGGCCCTCGGGGCTCCGCCCCTTTCCAAGAAATCCCTCGGGGCTCCAACCCTCCTCAATGGGGCCCGCGGGGCTTCGCCCCTCTCCAAAGGGGCCCTCAGGCTCCGCCCCTCGAGGCGTATTCACTCAATCAGGGACATGGCGTCTGTAATTGTCTTGACGAACACACACGTTTAGATCGTTCTCCTTTATTATATAGAGGATTTAGAAAGACACGTTTTCTTAATTTTTTAATTACTCGTTTCGATTGGCGGAAAAATAGTATGTGTATCTTGGACGAAAAGCAACATTCCCAGACTCCTGTGTTGTTGGGCTCGGCGTTCTCCTCGCCCAACAATATTCACAGTCGTCTGGGAATGTTACGCTTTTCGTCCTAGATACACAATATACTATTTCCTTAATGTGTGTCTGTGGCACAAAATAAAATCTCACGTTCCGGCTTCGCAGATGTTTATATTTGTTTAGGTTTTGTTTTTCTTATCTTAGCGCTCGGCTCGGAGCTTGACCTTTCGCGTATCCTATTTCACGTGCGCGCCGATTCAAGACTCGCAGCGCGTAGCGCGCGGTTTGTTAGTTTAATTTAAAAGGTGACTAAACATAGCAATATACTTACTTAACCCTAAATCTTTCTATCTTATCAGTGTTAGGCTAGACAGCGATATGCTAAGCATAAAAGCATCATACACACATTCAATCTCGGATTGTTTATAATAGTAGATTATATTATAAGTGAGAAAAATGCATCATTATTTAAGAGTGAGAATTTTGAATCGCGAGTGCCGCAGCACGAGCGATACAATTTCTCACGAGCTTATAATGGAATTTCGCTCACGTGTGATATACGACGTTTTATCTTACAGTAGCAATTCTTGTGCCTAAATAGTTTGCGTCGTCAGAATATGTCGCGAAACGGACAATAGATAGTTACAGTAGCATCTTTTACCATACATTATACAATTGTTTTGATGAAGTTTTACTCACTAGTGAGTATAAAGGGATTTATACTCACTAGTGAGTAAAACTTCATTTTAGTCACTGAAAACAGTTGTATAATGTATGGTAATAGGTGCTACTGTAAGATAAACTAATTTACGTAACATTAAGGAAGACAATAATAGACTATCTCAATAATAATGAAATTTAATTAATTCCGCAACTAATATGATAATGTAAAATAGATTTAACTGAAAATAAATCTTAATACTAAAAAACAGTTATCAACTCTGTTTTCAAACCTTTAAAAATCCACTTTTTGAATTTGTAACTGCTAATGCTAGAACAAGATTAGTGTTCCATGAGCAAAGTTTCAACTTGGTTGTTGAAAGTATAAAAAATCACTACTTCCTTTGAAACGTTAGAAGCGCTATTATATCTCTTAATATTGGAAAATAATTAAAATATGTAAAAAAACAGAGTGGGTATAGTTTTGAAAAAAATCAATCATTAAGAGTGTCGCCTATATTATATGAATCACGTCATAATTTTGTATTATATATTACCGCTACGAAGCACGTTGGCCCACGGCTTCTATAAATTTTCTGCATCCATGTCTATTCTGCGTTATCTCTTTCCAATTACGCATTTTCAAACTTCTTAAATCTTCTTTGGCGGAATGCATCCACGCTCTTCTAAACCTTACTCTTCTTCTTCTTGGTCAGTGTAAATTAAGTTTTGTCACCTCCGTATCTACTTGTAGCAGTCTACACACACTACTCAAAAAATTAAGGGGTCCCTAAAATACACTACAATGTAGGTGTTACAGATCTTAACGATACAAGTTTGATTATGAGCATCAAAACGAAGCGGTGGGCCTAGTTTTGCTGCAATCAAACGAGTCTCGTTAAGTGTCATAAGCAAACGTGAATTGTTCAATATTTTTTCTTCATCAATAAATTCTGGTTGAATGTATTTTTTTATATAGAAAGAGTGCCATTACCGCACTGAGTTCGGTAATATCTATCCATTACCACACTGAGTGCGGTAATAAAGCTCTTAACGATACTAAAATTAATTTGGTTAATAGTCTATAAAAAACCGATGAAGATAATGATTCTTAACGTCATTAGGCCGATATAATTATAGGAACTAACAGACGTTGTTGAATTTTGTAATTCGAGGCTATAGCCGGGGTTTATAATCAACGAAGTCCGTTATTTTCGTATCGGCCGTGTGTCGTTAAGATTGTTTGTAGAATAATAAGAAAGAAAGAATAATTTATTAAACACAATTTAAAAATTGCGTAATCCTTAACGGCCGGCGGCCGTTATGAGTGATTTTGTTCTTTAAAGATCACGTGGTCCTTGACGGCCAACGGTCGTTATTATTTTTAACAACCGGCGGCTATTATGAATTACATTTCATGTGTTTGTTTAGTTCAGTTAAAATACAATAACGGTATAGTATTGAAAAAATAATTAGATAACTTGCTCACTACTTCCTGAATACCAATCTATAAATACTGAAATTTCATCAACAATCCTTTCTATGTATCCAATTTTCCATCTTCCTTCCAACCTCTACTGTCTCACTTTTATTTGTTCCGTGTTATATCGTTTCATACATTTGTTTTTCATCGCCCTTGTTTTGGCATTTCTTGTAATAACCTATGCCTCTCTGTGGATGGTCTATGTTCGAAGAAGGTACTCAAAATCTGTTTTCTGTTGCAATTAATTTTCTTCCATTTTCTTTACTATTCTCATGTTTACTCCTCCCACTCGTAATGTGCTAATACAGTGTGTTTTACTTAACATGAAGATAGTGATTTGGAATTTTGATGGCTTGTACAGACCCTTACGATGACTTAACGTTTTTTGTAGTGAAAACAACAATCACTTTTTAATTTGTTTTGGTTCTACTTAAAGTATTGCATGTTTTGATATATAGCCTTTCGGGTTGGTCGATACTGTAATACACCCTTGTTTTGTGCGATGCATCTGACAAATTATATTGATGTTATTTCAATATAGTAAATTGACTTACCTTTGTTATAAAATAAATGTACTTCTGTTATTATTGTTTAATAAATCATATGAAACGTATAAACTACTCACTTTGACATTTATTACAATTGATAAACTTCGAGATTTACCGTATGTCAATACGAAATTAATTCCAACCACGACTAACTCATGCAATGAGACTCCTTACCGCCAGACAAACGAATATGTTTATATTAACAATTCTTACGTATTTGTACTTTTCCTCTAGTAGACACTGTAGACAGTAATTATAATCAGAATAATATTATTTATTTAAAATAAATGATCAATTCAAGTACCCTCAAAAATATTTCTTATGAACGTTTCAAAACCCGACAAGTAATTTCGTTTCATTTGATATGTACAAAATAAAATTCAAATAACCTTCAAAAATTCAATTTTAATGACTTGATCCAAAAATATTTTAAAATTATATTATTTATTATACCGATGGGGCCACAATTATATACCATGAGATAAAAAAAAATGATTCTGAGCAGGCCTTGATATGTGTTCTACGTTTGGCAGTACTGAAGTGTATTGTCAGTCTATGTCAAATTCGAGATTAAAAGGTTAGGTTTTGTTTGTTGTTTGACACAGACTGACGTAAAACTTAACCTGCAAATCTCGAATTTGACATAGACTGACAATACACTTCAGTACTGCCAAACGTATAACACATATCAATGCCTGCTCAGAATATTTTTTTATCTCATGGTATAACAGCAATGAGATAACATGAACAAGAAAATAACACGTATTGCTTGAGTAAGAAAGAGATAAATATAGTAGTAAATATTCAAGTAGGCATGACGCTTATTTTAATTATGACATAAGTCAGCTAAAGATGCCTACTAAAATAATTTTATCGTATGCTCATCTCTTTCTTACTCAAGCATTCTATTTTGTTGTTCAAGGGTTCATTTCAAAATATAACCACCTAAAAATATCCAGTACTTGATTTAAGCTTTTAATTTGCCAAAATAAATTGAATTACTTACTCTATAAACAATTTCAAGTTTCAAAATGTTTGTTTAAGCATTCTATCATAATGCATTTTTAGCGCCGATTTCAAAAATTTAAAAATATACAGGGTGTTTGATTTAAAAAAAAATGTGTACCACTACGTAAAAATAGGAGGCCATGGCTTAAATTGGTTTAGGTCAATTTGTAGGTAATAAGCTGGCATATAAAAATTTAAAAAAAAAAACGTTTTTTATATCTCTATTATTAACGAAGTTACGGACTAGCGGTCTACAAACACCCTGTATGTTTTCACATCCCACTTTCACATTAAAGTCCCCTTCGATTATTTTCATATTATACTGTGAAACTTCCTGTTGTTTGTTCTCTAAATTATTTTGTTGGAGCATGTGCTTACATAATAAGATAAGTGTCATTTTCCTGGAGGTTATTTTAATGCTCACTCTACATATTTTCTTAGAAACTGCTTCAAATTCCAATATTTTCTGACATATATCCTTTCTCACTGCATCATAATCTTTCTAAACTTTCACCAAATAATAACCCCCTTCTGCAGATATTCTATGTACATTGTTATAGTACATGTCGTTACCTTTACAAACAATTTCATTTTATTTTTGTGCGAAATCCCTTTCTATCGAAGCACAGTGTCAATGTTATCACATTTTCAAAGTCCCAAGCACTTTTAGTTTTTGCAACATCTGCCTACATTTATTCGTCTCTATTAACAATTAAATAATTGTTTTAAAAGTAATCGTTCCAAATGATTGATGCTACTGTTTAACCCTGCTAAAACATTTTTTCGTAACCATTTTCATAAGTTATGTGTTAAAACCAGGTTAAAAAATCTGAGGCAATTTGTTCGAGCAATAATCCACTTAAAGTGCTGTAATCAACAATTCAGCAGTTTAAGGGTCACGCGAGACATTCCATAACAGCGGCAGCATTTCTACTGTGGAGAACATATTTCGGACAAATTACACAACAAAGACTCCTCACAATTTACTTTTTCGACAAGTAACACACACAAACTACAGCGTTGTTATGGATTAGTAAACTAAGGACATTTAAACTTTAAAACCCTATCACAGTTTCTAGATTACAAACAAGTTTATTTTCAATGTGTTTAGCATATTATATAGAATTATTTGTATATATAAGCAACATGTTTTTAAAATAAAGTAGTGTTAATCTTAAGGTCATACTCATTTTAACATCCACGAGATTGATTTGATTTATAACAGAACATTCATTATTATTTTAAGTATTTCACACTGTATCATATTATTCATGTTTACGTTAATGATTACAGATCGAGAAATGAAACTTTACGGTACTGAGTCCGGTAATAGATATTAACGATACAAGTTTGATTATGAGCATCTTAACGAAACGAGTTTGATTGCCAAAAACGAGGCGATAAGCCGAGTTTTGCGGCAATCACACGAGTCTCGTTAAGTGCCATAAGCAAACGTGTATTGTTCAATATTTTATCTTCACCAATAAATTCTGGTTCAATGCATTTCTTTATACAAAAAGAGTGCGGTAATGTTCATTACCGCACTGAGTGCGGTAATATCTATTCATTACCGCACTGAGTGCGGTAATGAAGCTCTTAACGATACTAAAATTAATTTGGTTAAGGGTCTATAACAACACTGATGAAGATAATAGTAGATTATATAACAAATCAGAAAAGTGATGCCCTTCGTCCTGGGGCCGTCGCGTCAGGCCGAATATTTTAAGCTGATGAGTACAGTAAAGATACTTTCCTGATATAGTGTGTATATTATCCTATCTGAAACCATTTAAATTAAAAGATGAGCAATCACAAATAATTCGAAACGTTACAATTTTTTAGTAAGAATTGTGTTGAACGGACTAATAATTTAGCCTATATTAATATTGCTGATAAAATAAATAAAGAACTTATTGAATTTTGCAGTTATTTATTTGACTCAGGTAATAGTTATTTACGTGGCAAGCTTAGTAAATTAGGCTTTATGGGCTAGATGGATAATTTGCAGGGTGAGCGACGTAGGAGCGAGCCCTGTAATCCGGTAATCGTAAAAATTGTGGTTATAAAAAGATGTGTCTATTTGAAAACAAGTTGCTTGTAAAGTCGTGATGGCAACATTTTACAGACACCGTGACTGTAAAGACTCATTTACAGAGTCGGTTCAGACGACAGTAACAACTTAAAGGCACCGTGCCTGTAAACACTCATTTACCGAGTCAGTTCAGACGACAGTAAACGACCTTTTAACAAGTCAAGAGATAATAAAAGTACGCTGTTTCCTCTTGACTTGTTAAAAGGTCATTTGAACTGACCCACTAAATGAGTCTTTACAGTTCGGTGCCTGTAAAATATTATTGTCGTCTGAACTGACTCGGTATATGAGCCTTTACAGATACGGTGCCTGTAAAATGTTGCCATGGCGACTTTACAAGCACTTTGTTTTCTAATAAACACATCTTTCATTAATCACTAATATTTTCAGCAAGAGGAACTAAAACGTTATACGCGACTCGCTTGCAACTGGGCTATATTTTGAATTCGTGAATTTATTGTTTTTTTTTTATTAAACCAATAATGCAATAATTGCAGTATGAAATAAAACGTGTTACGCCATACCTCCAGTAAGCAATTATAGTAACTCTTTTGTTTATTTTGACGTGTACATAAAATTTCGCCCAATCTTTTACAAACACTCTCACTAGAATGACCATCAAGAAACAAATAGTGACGTCGTTCGAGTCCATGGTTATATTAAAAGTTCTTAAATTATTTTGAAAATATATATGAAGAATTCAAACAATATTTTAAAAATGTAATCAAGAAAAGTATACTTCACTAAGCGGAGGTAACTTTTCAGTTATATTCTGAAAGCAAGATATGAGCATACGCAAAGGCAGCAAAATTCAAAAATGGTTGCTTTCACCCATGGAATATCAATTTTGATAATCTGAAAAAATGTGATGCAGCAACATTTTTTGTCATCAGTGCTTCACTTTCAACGTAGTAATCGATTTCCTATTGCGAAGGAGAAATTCAATAAATCGCTCGTAAAAGCCCAGCTGATTTCTTCTCAGCCAAAAACTTGGCACACTCTTTCTTTACAGGCTTTTAACTCGAGCCAAACCAACTTTAAAATAAAGCGCGCCTTCCCCAACATCAGCTTCCGAAACAAGCAAGTAATAAGTTCTACGTGGCCTATTAATATCGGCGAAGTGACAGTAACGTTTTTATTAAATTTACGTCGGAATTCACTATCATATCCTGTATAAATTCCTTCTTAAACTTCCAATAAATTGAATAGGCACCCCAAATTTTCAATTCCAAATAACCGCGAAGCTAACAATTTCTATACAATATTTCCCGTAGTCCATGATTTTCAATTTCACCTCAAGCCGTAGAGTTCTCGACTACATGTTCCGTTGGCATAAAATAAAATCAATCGGCGGGTCACGTGCAGCTAACGTTTTAGGTTTGTGATATTTTACTTTGCTCCCAGCTCGGGCTTCTTATTATTCAAGCTGCGTTCAGGGGAGTTGAGATGCTGGGCCAGAACCAAGCCGCTTATAGCAAGTTTACCTACTCCATTTTGAAATCAATAGGTTCTAGAATATGGAGGTTGGGTATGCGATCGCATTATGTTCTATAATTAATTTCTCCACATCTTTATTGAAAATTTAATTGGCGGAGAACCGGGAGTTAGTACTGTATTATCGAAATTTATACGCCCTACGGGTTTAGAATAACGCCGCCGCCGATGATGTTCCTTGGACCTCTGCAGGAACTCCCCTAACTTTGATAGGTTTTCACTTGCACTTGCGAGTTTGGAATGCTGCAGCAGTGAAACGCACTGGGGGGTCCCGTTAAATGCATTTAGGGAATATAGGGCCAAATTCCAGGAAAACAAACGAACGATTTACTCGTTTGAGGGGGGGGGGGAGATTTGTCATTGCATATATTTTATAGTTAACAGATTCGAAGAATATCACATCAGCGAATAGCTGGGGAATTTAAAAAACAAATAAACACTTTCCAGAATTAATACTAATACGCGTAGCAACTGTTTTAAAAGTTTTATTGTATCAGCTAAAAGTATTCCTTTAGGAAAATATCATCGAGGAACTTGTCAAACGTAACAACAAGTAATAGCAGCATCGCCCTTGTCTTACGGGAATTTTAAATGAATATTTGGAAAACGCAGAACGCAGAAAATAGTCTTATATTTTCAATCAGCATCTAAATGAAATCTACACAGGTCATTATTGGCTAAATGTTGTAACCCCAAGCTTTTGGCATATATCTATAATGACAATCAGATAATATTTTTTGATTTTTTTAAATTTTCGCAAAATTCTGACTTCAGTTTTTTTTTGTTATAGACATTTCGATTTTTATACTATACTCTCAGCAAACACAAAATTAGAGTGAGTTACCAACTACTAATAAAATTGATTATGTAATATTAAATAGGCAATAAAAATTTAATAACAAATGTGTAGTATTAAATCAATTCCATACTAGAAGTTACCAGGGCTGTCTCATACAGCCTCAGAATTTATAGAGAAATCTCTCACAGATTATCTCATTTGAAACATAAATTTCGGAATTTGTGGCACAGAAAGAAAGAAAATTTTTAATATAAAATAAATACTAATAATTAAACTTTTAAGATGAGGTAATAGGTAGACAAATTTCAAGTTCCTATAAGTAGCATTAATCTCATGTATCTACAACTGCTTGGAAAAGGACTTATTGCGTCATTCATTTGACCTTATTTCAGTTAGGTAATCAAGCTAATTACATCACTAGTGGTGTAATTGTTTTGTTATCTAACGGAAATAGTGTCAAATGAATGACGTAATGCCATTTGCATACTAAAATATTTTTAAAAATGACAGATTTGACATTTTTCCTACTGTACTTTTCTTAATTTGGGCAGTTGTAGATAAAATGTTGTACAATACATATGGATATTGCAGCATTAATATACTTGTGCACAAACACACACGTATATTAATGATGCACTTAACCCACTTGTATAGTAAATAACTATTATTACACATAATAATGTGTACTTACATGTTAACATTTCGTTTTACGTTTTTTGTTCAAGTTCCTATTATTTTCTACTATTTGTATTTTTATTTTGATATTTGAACCTCTTAACATGTGTTTATTTATAATATCTACATATTAATATGTACTTTTTACTTTCCTTGCCTCAAGCGCAGAAAGTATTGTAATCGTGAAAAAACATCTTCCAAGATCTCGTCAGATCTCCAGATTCCGCACATAGCTTTGGTTTTTACCAATGATAAAAATAGGCATATTTTAGACCAATCAGCTACAGGGTAAACATATTTAATAAATTAAATTCTGTTTTTTCTGCTTTAAATACCGAACTGTTAGTTAGAGAAAATAGCTATTTATGCAATAAGTGCTAAAAGTTTATGTTTATGCACGAGACCTGAAAATTATGAAACGAAGCCGAAGGCTGAGTTTCATAACATGTCGAGTGCAATAACACTTTTAGCACGAGTTTGCATACAATATTTTTTCTACGACCTTATATTTTCTGTTATTAATCCATAAATGTCGATTTAACAAAGGCTTGCATTTATGACAGTTATAATTTATGTCATAGTAAAGAGATGGCCTTGACGCACAGGTGAATGTTTGTTGAGCCAGTACTGTCAAAGTCAGTTATCAAAGGTAATTATAAAAGTACATATCTGACTTTATTCATTACATAACGCTTTAATTATTTAAAAAACACTTTACCTCTAACGCAAGAAGTAACTAGAATAATTTTACAACCTCACTTCCAGTTCGAAATTGTAGTTTTATAACGTCACTTCACTTTTAGCACATGGGCTAAAAGCTGATCTCATTTTAAACATGCTAAATTATAAAACGTCACTTTTAGTGAAAAATGCTAGCGCTAAAAGGCCTACTTTTAGTGGTGGTCGTAGAAAAATAATATTTTGCTTAGGGTTGCAAATATGTTTTTCTTAAATAGAACTATTACTATATACTCAGATATTTATATTTTCCAGTTTCGCCAACTTTTAATTATTTTAAGTTTAAGTTTTAAACAAAAATTAGGTGCACACATAAAAACTTGTAAACATAATTTAAAGGGATTTATAAAAGAAATCTAAAGTGCTTTCAAGTGAGAACGGACAACGATCTGTCCATACCCTGATAAACGACAAATACGTCAAATTGACACCAATGAAACCTAATAGAAACATAATAGATGAAATCATAGCTTACAGTTTCTAAAAACAATTTGTTTTTATATCATTTTCTTTGTGGTAGTCTTCTAATTGAGGAAACTGGGAACGATCGTAGTTGAATGAATTATCACCAAAAAAGGGTTGACCATTATGTAACATTCCAAAACTCTTCACGATATCATTCATCTGATGTTCAAAATATCTAGGCATCTCCGAAGGATGTGAGAAAATTTTAAATCCAAACCTTTCATATTCATTTGTACGGTTATCGTCCAGTTCGCTTGTGTTATCCTGCTCAGGGTCTAGGACATCTCGGCGCCGCCACTTCAACTCCGTCATTTCTGCGCGGAACCAGTTCGGCGCCGGGACAACTCGGCGCGCAGTCATCTCGACGCCAGCCAATTCGGCGCCGAAATCAAATTGACAAACTATACTGTACGCTACTTAAGAAAATCATTATAAACAAATATAAACACAGTGATCGCCAAAAAACTGGCATCAAATGGTTTTTTTTAATTTAGAGTTTCTTGAAAAATCAAACACTGGCAACCAGAGGTGGTTGAAAAGTTATTACAAATGGGCCAAACAAAAGTTGTCACGTGACTTCCGTTATCAGCAAAATTATATATATTTTGAAAATAATTAGGTAAGATGCATTTACTAGCCAATATAGAAATAAATTTTACGAAAAAAGTTGTTTTCTGGCCTTGAGATTGCTCAGTCAGGCAAAATTAACAAACAATAAAAAATCTCATTGGAATCCTGTTTAATTTCCGAAAAATATTACTTTTGGGATTTATATAATTTCAAAAAACGCCATTTTCTCGCTAAGTAGAAATCACTCAATATATCTAATACGGACGGGCTAAATACCTAGGTTATCAAACAAGCACAAGTTATTGCCGTAAAAAACTTTTTTGAAAAGCAAAAAAAAATTATTTCTATTTGATTTAGACTCTTTTGTGGTTACAGTATATTTTTCTAAACCAATTCTGCTCCGAGATGGCCCAGCGGCGAATCGGCTGACGCCGAGTTGTCCCGACACCGAGCTGGCCCCGCGCCGAAATGGCCCCGTGCCGAGATGGCCCCACGCAGAGATGGGCCCGCGCCGAGATAGCGTTGCCGAAGTGGCGGCGCCGAAATGTCCGGCTTCGTCCTGATCAGTACTAGATTTTGTACTCGGGGTACTGTTGTTATGTACTTTGCAGTCGTTACTATTATATGGCAAGCCAAGAACACTTTTTAAGCGATTTTAATAGTCCATCTTAAACGAGCAATATTTTAAATTTTGTACAACTGAATTTTGATATTTTTCTAAGTTTTATATTTGTTGTGAGTTGTAAGTTGTTCCAGAATTTGACATTTCTAGAATGGTGGCCGGTTTTAAAACCGCACATAGCAAAACCATGGTATATCACAAGGTTACTTTTTTTTCTTCTTCTTTTCCTTTTCCCTTACACCTTAAGGTGTCGCGTCCTCTGTCCACTTCAGGAATTCTCTCCTGTTCCGTGCCAACCATTTTATTTCTTCTATTCTTTTCCATTTTCTCTCTACCATGTACTTGATAGTGTCCAATCATGTTAATCTGGGTATATCTCGTGTAAACAGAAATGATTATTTGACAATCAAGAACCCACTAGTTGCATTATATATGATAATATACTCTTGTTGCTTTAGATATGCGTTTGCGAATTGCATACAATCTCCTTGTGGCCTCTATAAGTTTGATTGGAATTCCCACTACTTCTATAACTATCCACAATGTATGTTCTGGAATCGTATCGAAAGCTGCTTGCAGGTATACAAATGCGAGGTACAATCCTTTTTCTATTTTTCTCTCTATTATTGTTCTCAAGGTAGGTATATGATCCCGTGTTTGTCTGTTTTCCCTGTATGCTGCTTGTTCTTCTTGTAAATCCTCTTCTATGTGGCGTCTGATTCTTCTTTCTATTATTCTAGAGTAAATTTGTCGGTTGCATGAGGAGACACATAGCTCGGTAGTTATCACATTCATCAGTTTTTGCTTTTTTATATGGCGGTATAATTATGTTTTCTTTGCAGTCTTTGGGCATATCTTTTCCATTCCATGCTTGTTGACATACTTTCCTGATGCAGTTTTCTAGTCTTTTTCCTCAATTTTTAACATCTCGGGGCTTATATCGTCTATTCCAGCAGATTTTGCTAGTGTATTTTTTTATTGCTTCTTCCACCTCAGCTTTACTTATTGCGTCTGCATCTTCTTCTGCGTTATTTATGACTCTCATTCTCATTCTTTCTCCTTCTGGTCTAGTTTGGGCTGCTTTAAACTTCTTGTCGTAGTATGTCCTCCAGATATCAACTATTTTACTTTCCTCTGTTATTATGTTTCCTTTTTCATTTTTATGCTCTAGGTCTGTTTGCCGTATTTTCCGATGAACTATTGCCCAGAACTCTTTCTCATTTCCTTGGTTGCCCTTAAATTTCTCCTCTATTTCTCTGCCAAATTCCTCCCACGATTCTGTTTTTTGCTCTTCTTTTTTTTCTGATGTTCTCTTTTACTACAAAAAAGAACAAAATGGTGGAATGTATTTTGTTCTTTTTTGTTCGGAACATATTTCGTCATTCCATATACTTCGTTGGTTGTTTCTATAATTGGGGTTTTTAGTCTCTGCCATCTTTCCTCTAAGTTCCAACTTTCCTTGGCGGTGCTGGTTTCCTTGTGTAGAATCTTGTGTCTGCAACAACCAGTTAATGGTTTGAGTTTATTTCTGTCCCTTTTTTACTTTCACAGCTACTATAGCGTATTCAGCTCCTCGAAAGTAGGCGAATTAATCTACGGTGCTTTTGGCATCCCTGTGGATGTAATTCTATGCATTTCTCTATGATTGAAA
Source organism: Agriotes lineatus (assembly GCA_940337035.1). Classification (NCBI taxonomy): domain Eukaryota; kingdom Metazoa; phylum Arthropoda; class Insecta; order Coleoptera; family Elateridae; genus Agriotes; species Agriotes lineatus. The sequence goes on along the minus strand of OW679197.1, from coordinate 85,261,393 downwards.
ACGCTATTTCCAATTAACATTTCGTTGTCTATGCAGAAATCGATCATTCTGTTTCAATTGTTTATAATCGTGTCACTGCAAGATTTCCCAAGACTCCATATCTTCTCTCGGGCGTTCCACTCCCCATAACCATCACATGTTTGCTTCTGTCTCTGTCTCTATCTATAATTTCCTGCAACCTTGTATAGAACATATCTTTTTCTACTATGTCGTCATTTTCAGTGGGTGCATAGATCTGAAGAAGTGCAATCTTCTCATTCATCATTATGTCAACAGACATTATTCTTGAGGTAATACTCTCCCATCGTATTATTTCATTTGTCAAATCTTGGCTTATTATTACTACTACTCTCTCGCTCTAATTTCTATTGGTACTCTGCTGTATATTAGTTTGTTGCAACCCCTTCCAGCATTACCCCCCCCCCATTTTTTTCTTGATTTCCGAGATGCCCAATATTTTCACTTCCTTATAATTTCTTCTACTAACTACACCTGCTTTCCATGTATACCTCTAGTGTTCCATATTCTTATACTTGTCCTTTGTTCTCGCTTATGTTGTGAATAATCATGGCAACCCTGTCTTAAGGACTTTCCTCCATCCGCCGCCCAGGTGACGCGCTCTCTAGAAGTGAGGTCTCCTGGGAGATCATAAATATTGTAAAACAAATTAATTTAATATAACAGACAAGTTTACCTAAATCAGAACTTTAAATTATGGGGGGAGGAAGGCTGAGAGTCCTTATATATCAATCGTGCTACTGTTGATACAACATACCGGTGTATCAACAGTAGCATGATTTTGTCTCATAAGTAGCCACACTGGAGGGAGGGAAAAAGCATTTAGAGGACGGAAACAGTCAGATACTTGATTGTTCTTTACAACACTACCAGATATTAATTTTGACTAATTATTATTTATAAACAACAGGTAATTAACGAGCAACGCTTTCAATATTGAGGAGGGTAGACAGATTCATCTAGTTAGGCCACTGTGGGTGTCTACATAGTAAAATAAGTAGATTACATTTTACAAATATTCTCTTAAGTTACTAGTTCCACACATGGGAACCAGTATAAGAATATTTCAATTCCCAAAGCAGCAACTAACATTTCGCCGTAATAGATTTAATCACAAGGTGCCACTCACCCATGGCGATATTTCGATATGCGGCCCTCAATACAACCCTTAAAGATTTGCTAGGCGCGTTTACATACACCCTTTAGCATTTACGTATGCAAGACCCTTCCTTACAGTTGAATCCGACATGATAACAATACTTTTGCATACCTTCTATTTCCTTGCATATCGAATTCAATAGCGCTCCCGAACACGCAGGTAAAAGGATAATGCATATTCAATCACCGCGTATTTTTTTCACACGACGATTCCGTGCCCTTAATCTGTAACGGTGTCGTTATTTTGAATACCGATGAGGGTCATAATGTTGAATTAAAAAGAATGTAATTTCAATAAGGCATCGGTAACAGCATTACGTGCAAGGGTAAAAGAAATTGAGCCACACCGAACCAATTTTGATCAGTGGCGTTTATCTATTATGCGAAGTTTATAAGGATGATGCGATTAGTAGTGATGGTCGTTATAGATGTGATTAATAGGATTTGATTTAAAATTGCTAATTATGTACGACTACTTTACTTTGTTAAGAAAGGCAGCTTTATTTTTCGTCTCCCATTTTGTGTTGCAGAGCAGCGCATTACGAAACGGGAATAATGACCATCATGGACCATCAACATCGCCACCCTCATACGCATCATAATGGCCCGGCTAATGCAAGGCAGGGCGGAGCTACGACCACTTTCTAGATCACCCCTCGGATTATAACTTTTGAAACCTTATATCCACCCCTGCATATGGAGCTTCCATGTCCCCGAAGATCCCCAGTGACCTTAGCTGAAATTACTGTGGAGAAATATGCCTCCAGAGATATGAATCACGCCCGGATATCACAGCCGAAAATGATTACAAAAAAGGATATTGAAATGTAAAGGATCTATCTCTAAAAAATATTGCGAAATAAAGTATTCCTTCCGTTCACAATGCAGTGGCAGCAACCGAAGGCAATTTGGCTGGTAATATATTCAATTCAATAAAAAAAATCTCCTACGTGGATATCAGAAGGGTTTGGTAAGCATTTTGTCGTAAATGATTTCTTTTGTTACTAATGGGATGCTGAGCTTTAAAAAGCCTTCTTAACCTTAATAAAATTATATTAACCCTATATAAGAGACTAAGTATAAAGTTCTAGACTTTTATTTATCTTATCGTTCTGTTAATTGTTGTACATTATGAACAAGAATACATTAAGAATAATATCCAACGGTGTTTTTTTCTTAGTGAAATCGACCCAGAAAAGGGAATCTTAACTAAATTTAGTAATAGTATTATGAGTGAATATTAATTAACAAATTTAAAATATAAATAGCATAACAATTGACAATATCTATCTTTATTATAAGAAAGCAATTTTTGTTTAGAACAAACAGAAATAATAAGGTATTCCAATACTAATCCTGGCTCGTTTTAACGTAGGCCTTAAATGTGAATACAAATATTTTTTAAGTGTCTATACAGAATTATAAAACAAGTGCTTGTACACTACTATGTTCTTGAGTATTACGTTGGAGAAAAAAAATTCTCCTATTTTACGTTTTAGAAAAAACATTAGATATAAAAAAGCTATCGCTTATCGAAAAAATAGAATTCACATTGCGAAGAGCAAAATTTAATGGCAAGGGTGTCAATAAAACTACAAAAGAGTAAATACACTTAGAACGAAACTACGCTTATTATTAAGTTTAAACAAAAATGGTAAATAAAAAATATAGCCAAACACAATTTTTAAAATATAAGAACTCGAAGTTTGGTCGAAAATGACTTCAGCATTTACAACTGTTAAATTGGCACATCACAATTTCAATAAAATACTGTAAAAGTATTACTTTCTTTACAGTTTTTCGTTAAAAAAGACTTTCGTGATCATTATTCAAAAAAAATTCTACGGTCTTACGATATTTGCAAATAAATTACATATTTTTCCCTCAGTTTTAAGCGAAAAGAATTCAAGCAAACGTCAGAAGTCAGAATGATACAAAAATGTCTTAATACGTTAACCCCGTACGTACCAGTATAATACAATGATGCTTTTTTTATTAACCGCTAGTCCCTACTTGGGCACAAGCCTGCGGGTTTCACTAGGTCACAGATGGCGTGCTTTTATATCGGGGATAAGGTAGGCCTGGTTTGCACGAAGTAAAAAAGCATCTTGGTTAGGGAACAAATTGACAGTTAAAAGTTTTAGGTTAGGATTTCAGTACACGTTGTGCACCTCTACTGTGTGCATCAGTGCATCATTGTGTGGCGCTTGCTTAAATAGGTAAGAAAATATCGTTAAAAGGTTTAACAGACGAAGAACTATGATACGACCTAGAATAATGTGAGAGTGGTAATAAAAATAGTGAGTTCGGAGTAAGTAGTTTTGACCAGTTATGCCAGATTAATTATTATTAGTCTATTTATACTAGGTTTCACGAACAGCGTCAAAAATAAAGTTACTAGTTTACAAATTAAAATATTGTTCTTTAATTTCAACTAAACTAAGCTGTGTACAACCGGCTTACCAATAGCAGTATTCTATTGAAATTTAGCTCTCATTTGTGGGGAGGGGGGGGGGGGCTTCTACTGTATCTATTCGTTAAATGTAGTATAGATTACTATAGTAGTGATGACAATGAAATACTAAAAAATAAAAATATATTTAAAAGCGATTCACAAGAACATACAAGTAACAGGTTAGAACATACTCGAGGCCCTAGTAACAGGATTGATTCTCCTGATTTAACCTTAGCAGGACAAGGTGAAGATTTACTGGATGATTCAGCATTCTCTAATCTGGGTGTAGATAACCGTATTTTAAGAAAAATAAAATGGAGTGGGACTCTCTCATTCCAGGATTTCGTCAAGAAGATATTAATAATCTCAAAGACCATAACTCAGTTGACCTTTATCTTCTGTTTATAGACGAACAATTGCAATATATACTAGTGACAGAAACCAACAAATATGTTGAGCAAACAATAATTGATAGTATTACAAATGAAACCATCACAAAACATTCCTTGTTGTCCAAATGGCAACCATACGAATGCAAATGAAGTTCTGCGTTTTTTTCCGTTCTAATTTGGATGAATCTCGAGAAAACCTCAACAGAGGAAGTATTATAGTAAAAGTGTTCTTTATAAAAATTAGGTCCCTAAACTAAAAGTGGCATTAGCAAAATTGATTTGAATCGCTTCTACATTTCCTACGCATTTTGTATAATGCACTTTGCCCAAAACCAAATCATTTTGTATAGAGGTAGAAATTAATGAAAGACACGAACGACTCGTCAAATTGGGAGGGGGGAAACGGTTAACAATTATACGCTTTCAGAAACAATATAAATTACAAAACTGCACCATTAGACGAACTGTGCAAGTGGAATTAAAGAATCTATTTCTGTAACGTCCTGTACCAAGACTATTCATCGTATGAGTACCGAGTACATGTGGAACCTAATTTTCTAATGATTAATGTGCTTTAATGTGCTTTAATGTGCCATTAATATTAGATTTTACATGGTAATATCAAAATTAATTGAAAAGTCCTGTACCCCATTATTTACCAATACATTATTCAAAACTTGAATAAGTAATAATCAAAATATACTTTTAACATCAAGCGCTAATAGATTTTTTAAAATTTTAAATGAATTGGATTTTAAACTGAAACAGATGTTTCCATACTTTTAAAAATTGATACTAATACGTATAAATTACATGAGTTTTTTTTTAAATAAGAGGTTATATTTAGCTTACCTGCTTCCATAATGATACTTTCATTGGAATATTTAAGCATTAATCTAGCTGTTTATGTAATGGGTGTCCCAAAAGACTTGGAATGTGCTAATGAATTTGGAGGGGAATGTCATTTCTTAATTCACAAACAATGTCCACATTTAATTTTTCAGTAACTTTCAGTAGTTGTAAATTAAGGAATGGCATACCTCACCAAACTCATGCCACGAGCAGCTTCCAAGACCTTTGGGACACCCGTTACACTTGTTCTAAAGAAAGTGGAAAATGGGCACTTGAATAAGATCAAAAGAAAATACTAAATAGGCTTTCATTCGAAATTAATGTTCTCCTTTTAAATTTTGTAATTGCTTACTAAATCTCTTTAAACTCAATGAACTTTGGGAACTTGTAAGACAAGAATGTACTTTATGGTTAAATATAATTATTTCAATCACTGTAACACTTTCTTCTTACTACTGTTGTAGTAGGTTACTTCAAACACAACGTTCTGTTGCTTGAATCATCGAAAACCTTGAAATGGTTCTCAAGCAACCTTTCAAGCAACCTTAGTGAAACTGATATGCTATAATGTATATTAATAGGAGATATCGAAAAAGGTTGAAGAGCACGTTAACACGTAATATAGGCAATACCTTTAACATCGTCGGAAACCATATTTAAGAAACTACATCTAACAGTAGCAGTGGCGTGCCAAAAATTAAACTGTTAACATTGTTATGGTACACTAGTAGTTGGATTTGGCTGAATATTTAATATGTAAAGAGAATTTGGGAGATCAATGCAATCGATTTTTTAAAAATTTAAAAAACAGGCTGTTTGAATTAAGTTCATATTAAAAATTTAATTTGAGAATGTTTATAAAAAGTTATTAAAAAGATCTGATTTTGAACAAAATAATATTGAAATGATAGTTTTTGAAAGGTTACAGGTGTTGGGATATAAAATAAATTAATAAATGGTACTATCATGAATGAAGAATGGAGATTCTGATAAGAATTTAAATTTAGTAGAGTAGGTAAAGATCAAAATAAAATTATAAGTAGAAGGCATTAATAATAGTATAGATGGTCGTTATGAGAAAATTTTGTTATAATAGTAATTATAAAATAACAACTCAAGAAACATGTACACTTGCTTTCAAAACTTTCGCCTACACCTATTTTTCGCTGTATTAAATCAGGGTTGTAATTAATCAACTCTGACATTTAAATTTTTGAAAAGTCAAAATGCCTCGACTGACAGAGCACATGCTGTCAATGTCATTTTTAACTTAATCTCAAAATTACCCGTTCACACAGCTAAAATTTTGCAAAATCGTTGTTACTTGATTTTGAATGTGTACATACGCTAAAGTTTTGAAAGCAAGTGTACATTTGAATTTTGGTCTGAATAAAAAAGTCGAATTTTAACCCCTTTTATTTAAAAAAAAACTGTTTGGAATAGTAATAGGGGCTACAACAAAATTCTGCATGGTATAAAAAACCAAATATTTAACAGGTGGGGGTGAATAAGTAAAAGTTACAGAAGATACATGGTACGTAGTCGAATTGGATGAATATTGAAATGGTGATTTACATAATAGAAGAATTGAAGATTACATGGAAATAGATTTATTTTAACACATACAATTGGACAAGTGATTACATAAGTTTGGGTGTTACTGAGTGGAGATTGGAGGAGCATCAAGGAAGAAAGGGAGTCCATTATCAGGTGTGTTGCTGGGGCAGGTCCGAGACTATTGTGGAGCTGTAGGCTGATTGCTGCGGAAGTGTTTGAAGTGTGGCACATTGGAAGGTGTGGTACTGGTGGAGCATTTGGATCATCTGTAACATGAGGGGGTATCTATACTGGAAGGTGACAGACTCGAGAACAGTACGTGACACTGTAGATGCTTATAGCTACTGGGTGAACAGGTGTCATCGGTTGCTGTCAACGGGAGCCAGCTGTCAGTGAGTGAGTGTTAGCAGCAGGATACAAACGGGGCCGTGCTGTGCATTGTAGGTGGATTGCTCTCTTGGAGGTAAAATAAGGACCATACAAGGTGGGTGTTTCATTTAAGTATACCAACTATAAAGCAAATAAAGACATTTTAAAGAGATGCAATTAAATAGAAATTTAAAATCCAGATCATCATCATGATGTGTTTCAGGTTCTTGTCCAGCAACTTATGTTCTTTTGTCTTCAGCAGGTATTTGATAATCGTTGGTTTTGGAAATATTTTTAAACATGGAATACGAATACTCTTTCATTTTTGTTGCCCAAGACGTTAAATTACATGTTTTAAATTTGTGACGTGGATCTAATATAAAAATTACACAATAAATCCAGTTACTCATATAATGTTTTATCAATATGTTTTTCCCGGCCAACTATGCTGATAATATAATTTCTTCTACATGAAGCTTTTGCTTTTCTGAAGGTTCTGTTATTATATTGCCAATTTTGTACAATAACATGTTAAATTCCACGATTACAAGGGGAATAGTCACATATCACACAGTGTTGCCCACACAGAATCTGTGAACACTGTTTAACATGATTTAATTCAGTAATGGAGATTCGTTCTTCAAGGCAGAAAAGCAAAATAAAACTCAATATTTCAGAAAGCGTTCTTCCTTTATCATATAGACAAATCATTAAAGAAAAATAGAAACAGACAGCTGAGGTTAGTGGTTTGTAAAGGCGATACACAACAAAAACTAATTCCAATTACTGAATTAAATCGTTTTATCAACCAGTCGTTGGCTACTGTCCTGCAAATTATATAAAGGTCCCAAACATTTATAGATGTTGGCTATAAGCTCCCACTCACTGTAAAATAGATTGATTTTTTTGAGTCATTGTGCATTACAATACAACAATTTTAGGGGTTTTTTCAAGCAAAGTACGCCTTCCAACGTGCTATGCATATTGTGCACCTTAACGATTAACGAGAACGAGAGTAAACCCAGAGCGAGACCGAAAAGTAGACAACTCTCGTCCTTGCTCTCGTAATAGAAAGAGAGATCGAGAATACATTTTTCAGGATGGTCTCCCTCGTTCTCACTCTCGCGAAACACTATCTTGCTGCTTTATGTTATAGACCCGTTTCAAAAGAGAACGAAATTAGTTATATCACAACGTCGAATGGTTACCCAGCGGAAAAACTCACGGCTATTCACAGACTCGAACCAAAGATTTGCTTACTGCAAGTCTAGAACTCTATCCACTGGATCAGCGAGTTGGTCTAATTGTTACATTAAGTGCACGTATATTTTTTCATAATTATTATTTACTCTTTTTCTACAATCTAGACTACAAAATACTGATTCACGCAGAAATAATTTTCGCCAAAACGTTCTAGACCGTTTTTCTGGCGTATATAAGAGACTAGGTGGCAATTGGACTATTTATTACAGAATGCTGTAATATACGGTTTATGAACAATGTCGACTCTTGTCGTCTTTTGTCATTAAACCTAAATACTTAGGTTACAGTTTATTTTGAACTACTGAATCACCCGAGCTACGCTTCGGTTCATTAATTTAAGAGAGATTCATTAATATAAATTAAAAAAAGGATGCATCGGAGGGGAATCGAACCCGGGTCGACCGCTTGGCAGGCGAGCATTCTACCACTGAACCAAGGTACTTCGTTGAATAAGGCGCTGCTATAATAGTATATAGTGTATTTAAAAACCGTCGTACGATCTAAGTCTAAAAATGAGCAAACTTTTAAGCTATGATATAATTTAATCGGTCCAGTATCTTTGGAGGAAATAGGCCAACAAACATACAAAGAAAAAAAGAGACCACCGATTTTATGGTATAGATTTTTAATGTCTAATGCCTGGCTTAATAAATTTATCTTTTCTTAAATATTCTTGTTTTACTCAACTAGAAGACTAATTCTTTGAGTTTTCTTTATGGTCCAGTAAAATTAGCTGGGAAATTATCGAATTCCAGAAAAAAATAGTAGTTTCTGTTTTGATATTCATATGCCTGATCGCATTAGCAATGAATATCAAAAAAGTTTTTTAAGCACGTAGGTAGTGTCGCACATACCCCTAGTCTCAAAAAACATCCCCGATGCGGGTAGTAGCGCTGGTTTTTGGCTATTAACTACGAAATGATGCATCGGAGATGAAAAATGAATAAAAATTAAATTATGGGAAATAAAATTGACAATAATAAAGGTCATATTTTTTTTCGTTGGAGTCATAGGGGGTGAGTTTCAGTGCACCGCACGAAATGTGTGCAATAACTCAAAAACGGATAGTTTTTCGATAAAAATGCGTAAAAGGCATAGAAATTCCTTGATTCAAAACATTTCTTGCCGGTGAAATGCATTTTATTCTACCCATTGAATCAAACGTACTTCTTCCAATTAAACTCTTCCCCCACTTCTGAAGCAGATTATGAATGACATATGATGCGCACGACAAAAGTGCAAAGCGGCTTTTTTTATTGTAAATTTTATTTCTAATATTTCCACTTTTATTCAATTTCCTTCTCCGATACACTAATTGCCAAAAGTCTAATAAAATAGTACATTATACCCACAATGTTTTGAAACAAGGAATGAATGGGAATGGTAATTCGTTATGCCCGTTTTTATCGAAATTTTCTTATTAGAAATTTTATTTCCAATATTTTCATTTCCATTCAATTTTCTTCCCGAATGCACCTTTTCGTAGATATTGGCAAAAAACCAAAGCAAAGTACCAATCTAGGGATTAGTTTTGAACCAGGTGTATGTGCGTAACCGCACTTCTTTGATATTTATTCCTCCTAATGTCGTAAGAGAGATAAATATTTTTAAAAAACTAATTTTTTCTGGAAAATATCTAATTTTATTGGATTATTAATTTACATTCATTAATTGATAGATAAACAATCAACAAATAAACACATTGGTTCACACTTATTAATTTGTATGGTTCACATACACACAAGAGAAACAGCTGCAATGGCAAACCTTGTATTGAGATACCTACCCCATACATTTTTAATTTTTAGCTTTCATTTTTACATCACAAAAGAATACGTATAAATGTAAGTACGAGACCTAATATATTCTCTAGTCTTTTGTGTACGTAGTATGTGCGCAACGACGAATACATTTTTTTTCGTCACTGGTCCGCGATTTCCCAAATGTTGGAAACAGCTGATCACTGATACAACGGAATTACAAAATATGGGATACAGGTTATATTCCCCTATACATTTTATATGAGCCTAAAATGTAAAATTTCAACTTTAAAAGAAACAAAAGACATCTAAAGTTCTAGCTGCACAGTGGACACATTGTATTATATTCGTTAGAATCTATATCATTGATTAGTACGTTAAAAGCTATGAAAAGTCCCTAGCCCGATAACTTCCATAATTAACCTCGTTCTGGTATCTGGAACTAAACCAGCTCCGCACACACTAAACACCGAAGGGGCAAACACTAAGGGCCAAGAAAAATAAATTAATAAACGTAGTTCCTAAATTACTTAAGACGCGCTACTTACATAGTGATATTACAGCACGAGCGAAAGCTCCGTTAATAAAATCCAATATAAGCGTGTGCCCTAGAGTGAGCTTAAATGAACCGAGAGCAAATATTATGGGTAAACAGGGTAAACCCTGGGGCGTGGTGAGGTGGACGTGGACATTGCCTAACCGGCCGTGTGCCTTGATTTATGACTGACCGCTGGCCTCTCTTGTTAAACGAGATATAATTAGCTGACTATAGACTCGTGCTGTGCTGGACAGTGGTCACTCTGAACTGGTTTGACACGCGAACTTCAAAACTGCTTCCAACTTGCGTGCAGCAAATGCAAGCTGGCACTTGACAACCTCATCAGCTCGTCGTGGAGAGGCTTACGCGTGAACGATGAGCAGCTCCTGTTTTATCGCATTCTTCAAATAGGATTTACCAGATCAATATGAAAATGAAAGATTGCTTAACCTATAACAATTTTCTTGTAGTTCAACACAAGAACTATCTGAAAAATGACGTTTAAAATCTAAATCAAGCCACTCGCCTCGCTGGTAGTTCACGCTATCGCTAATTGATTCATTGAATATGTTAGCAATTTTGTTCAGTTTTTATATGTTGTTTCATTTAATTCTTCACAATTATTCAATGCGTATTTTTAATACATTTATTGTACTGAAGTAATGATACCCCTAATGATAAAATAAAACTGTAAAAGGAATCTTATCTGTTACATTATATATAAACATATAGGTACACACATATATACAGTGAGAATAGAAAATATAGAACAAATTCATTATCTCCCAAAATATTTTTGAGAAAATGTGTTTTATACATATTAAATGAAGCCGAATATACTATTCATTACGCATAAGAATTTCAGTACCTAAGCTACACAGAAATGGCGTCATATGTGTTTTTAAACGTGTTAACTGAAGTCGCATTTACAACACTGTCGGGGAGAGAGTTCCACTGGTCACAAACACGAATACTGAAGAAATGTTGACGAGGTAGTTTTCTAAACCGTTCTTTATATAACTTGTACGTAGGTTCGTAGTTCAAATTAGCAGTTAATAAAAGTAAAACTTAACAACAAATTGATGACATGCAACACAGTACTTTTTAAATGTTCATACTGATGTGAGCTATCTTCCTGATAATGGAAATAAGAATTATGATATAACATGTTTAACAACATCAAGCAATCTTACAAATCTCTTTTCGTATTTCTTGTTTAAGAAATTCTAAATAATTATAGTCTATTTATGTACACTTTTATGTATAACCACCCAAAAAAATAATCTAATGAGAAAACATTCAGAGACTGTTCCTGTCACTCTATAGTCCATCATCCACCAATCCATCTATTTGGGAACACTTTTTGTTGGAAAATAATAATGACAATACGAGAACTATGTATAATAATAGTTCGCTATTTACTCATCTTCTTTTTTTTCTCTTTTCTAGTACAGGCATATAGGTTTTATAGGGAATTTCTCCATCTTTTTCAAGGTCTACCAACCTCTCTTTTCCCTCTCAGTGACTTACCTCTAGCAATTCGAACTATGTGATTTCTATCCCTTCTAGTCACATGGACGTCCCATTTTCTTCGCCTCCTTTGCATCCACTTATTGATAGGTTGTATTTGGCATTGTACTATTTTCCTAAGCGTTTTCATTTCGTATGCCTTCAGCATTTGCTTGGTTCGTGTTGTGTCACTACCGACTGCTGCAGCATAGGTTCGAACCGCCTCTATGCTTTTGTATACTTTACATTTTAGCTTCCAAATGATGTCGTTGAGGGCTCCTGATAAGTTGCCAGCGTTTACAGTTTGGCCGAATATTTGTTCTTTATTTATCCCATAACCTTCTTCCTTTTTACTTCCGTCGTCTGAAAGACGAAGGAAGTATTGTAATCACGAAAAAATCACCTTCTGAGATTTCTTCAGATCTTCACGTTTCAGGGTCCCTAGATGAAAAACAGGTTTTCTCAATTCCGTCTGTCTATTTATCTGTTGGCAGTATAGGTCAAAAACTATTTGTCGGAGGAAGACGATATTTTGCATATATATTGTATATCTACCTCGCATGAAACCGGTACAATTTCATACAAATATATACAGGGTGAGCACCTTAAAAAATAAAACTTTGTTTACTTTTGGGTTAATTTTGAAATAGAAGGAAGTTCAAATCATCCCCCCAGCTGGCTACATTTTTTTATTTGAAAATGTATTTAATATATTAGAAACGTGAAGATATTTTTACTCTTAACTTAATTTGATTTTTAAAATTATTTAGTGTCACAATGTCAACGAGGGAAGTTCTGGGTAAAGCCTTTTACAGATTTTTTACTTTCTTAATAATTTGCTCCACAATTAAGTTAAAAAGCATTGGACTCAATGAATCGCCCTGTAGTATGCAACAGTTAATAGAGAGTGGTCCTAAATATGCTTTTATTTGTATGGTATTCCTCGTATATACATATTTAATTAGCTCAATCAAGTTAAGTAATATCCTTTAAAAAGAATTTGTTCAGAAGAAATCGCGTCCACACATTTACTTTTTCCGGATGTTGACTATACGTCTCTTCCATCCACAACAGATTGTCATTAACCTAATAACGACAATTATCTTTGTCCAAATGTCCATCTCAACAAAACAAAAGCTTGGTCAAAAACAGCACTTGCTCTAAGAATATAAATTTAGTATTACAAAGATCCATCATTTGTTCACAAAATTCTTGCCTGCGATCAAAATCGTCATCATGTACCAACTGCACCTTATATGGTTGAAAGCGATGCTTGTTTAAATGCTCAGTACCGTGGCATTACTCATTGCAGAATTTATACATTATACTACACTAACCCGTAGAACTATGAGAGAGGGTCTCTTTGCACTTGTAATAGAAATTCAGCTGGACATCTGCTGCTACTGCAGGACGTCATGTTTTGGAAATAGTCTTTTTCTTAATCTTTATAATAGTAGACCTTTCCTTGAGTTCTTGCCTTGTTACTACACTACACCCCAGTGTAGTTATTATCTCAATACTCTCCGTTTACATAAATTTCATTATCATCGTCATCAGCGGTCATCGATTAGGTTCTTCGGTTTGTTTTGACCCAATTTGCCATCCCATTAGAAGTTTTTCTATTCTTCTTTTTCCTCTTGTCTTGCACTGCTTATTTAGATGGTCTTCTTCCACCCTGAGTAGGTGTTGCCCCCATTTTCCTTTGTCTTCGGTTATTTGATCAATAATGGTCGTTATTTCTAATTCGTCACATATTTTTACATTACGTATATAATCTTCATTATTTCACTGTTGTAAAGCGGCCCATACTGAGCCTAGAAAATCGTTTTATTTCATACAGTTAGAGAAAAAAATAGCTCAATCTTGCGCAATAATCAAAGGAGAAAATATTAACAGTGTTATTATAAACCATGACGTGTGAAATAGATTTTGGACCTCTTAAAGTATGCTAAATAATTAAAATTGATTTTTCCCGAAAATGTCAGCGTGTATTTTCCAGATTATCTTTCAATCTCTTGTGTTTGATACTTGCTAAACGTCAAAAATTAAAACCTAATTTAAACATTTTACGTTTGATATTTGTAAAACGTCAACAATTCTAACTACACTTTTTAAATTAGGTTATAATTTTTGACGTATATGTCCAGTGTCATAACCTAATTTACAAACTATACTTGATATTTCGCCAAGTCAGTTTCACATAACTACACATGACCTTCTGGAGATACTTTTCCCAAGGACCATAAGGAATGGAAATATCTCTACCCCTTTGAGCCCCTTGTGATACATATACGATTTTTTCTTCGAACGCATTTCTTTAATGCATTTTTTTTATTTTGCTTTAGAAATCCATTGTGGTAACTCTAGATTTCTGTGATGGCGTTTTGTCTAATTTCCAAATCAACATAATGTTGGTGTAGTATCCATGGTGACATAAATACGAATGCAGGATGTAAATTATTACCTGGCTGGGAAAAATCCGACTTAAATACAGTTAGTAGAAACAGTTATTTGCATTACTAGGGAATCCAAGGGAAGGAATGACACTTTACTCCAGAGTTATACATATGATTTTTTGACACTTTGATATTTTACAATAAAACTCTCCTGTATTCAGCTGCATTCAAAAATATTTAAGTATAAAAATCAGTTTGCTAATTGTTACCGAAATTCTATTTCCTAATTTTATTGTAGCTGTTGTTGTAGCGCATAAATTCTGTAAAGTTGTAATAAGTTTGTGGTCTACACTTGATTCGTCAGCGCAATAAATAAAATATGTGTCCTGAGTGCCTTTTTTCTATTATTTGTTGCATGCAGACACATTATCTATGCAAGACCTGCCCCCTATGAATGTACTTTGCTTTTTCATCACCACACTCCTTTTATAATAAATCTCTTATAATACGTCCATATAAACAGCTCCTTGTACTAGTCAGTGATATTCCCCTGTAAATATGACAATCAGTCAATCCCCTTTGTTGCCTTTTTAACCACAGATCTTGTTGTGATAATCGATAGCAATGGCGTAACGCACGAGTTGTTACTTCTAGAGGGCAATTAACCAAAGTGGTGACCGAGAGGATCAGTGCTTTAAACTCTTGAGTATTGTTGGCCCAGTACTCATTACCTACAACACAAGGGAAAATGCATGAGTAAAACATAAAACGTCTCAGACACAAGGACAATGGAATATGTTAACCTCAGGAATTTTCTGGTTATATGGGCGCGTACTATAGGTGTCAGTCAAACCGCCTCGATGGTTAATCAAAATTAGCCGTGGTCAACACTCGGATGTGTGTTTGACCGACAAGGATGTTTAATCGACCGAGAAACTACCGAAAACTTAAAACTCTTGCACTGGGCATTCTAACATAAGACATACGATTTTATTAATAATAATGGTGAGGCACTAACACCCCATGAAGAAGCTTGGCCTGCAAGGCGGAAGGTTAGAGCTTCCGTATCCTCGCTCTCACACCCGGCTGTCGCGTGTCAAATTCATGACACGTGGTGATGTGGTGAGCACCACGCATTAGACAACCGCATTATTACCCCTTGTTCTTTCGAACGCAGGTTCCCAATTATTTAAAGCGACTGGGTAGGCCGCCCGCCAGGCATCGATCTGGGATTTGAACTCCAGACTTCCGCGCCGCAGTCCGATGCTCTAACCATCAGAGCCACGCTGGCGTTATTTATTATTATTATTAGTAAAGAGTTTAATTTGTAGGTCTGTGAACGGGAAAGTTGAAATCATACCATTACATCCAATTGAAAAATTTGAAAAAGGTTTTGACTCTTCTTCAAAACTTCAGTTTGCCTATCATTATATCTATAAGATATAGCATGTTACTCAAAAAAATATGTATCAAAGAGAGTCAAGAAAGAGAAAAATAGATGTAAGCTGTATAATTATGTAGTATTGGTCCAGAAAGTATAGTTCATTTTAATCACTGCTACTGTGCTACTGTCACTGTATTTCAGCTTAGTTTGACAAGTTCCTAAGCGCTTTTCAGAGAAGCCTTTTAATTTTGTATATTTTAAAGTTATCGTTTGCACTGATCATCAAATACGGTGCATGCTGGAAATGCACTTTAGGTACGTGGAACGGTCAAAAAGTCAATTGTGGGTAAGTTTAGTCTGACAGAGTAGATGCAATATTAAGTAGTTTTAATGTTCCAAACGCAAGCAGTGGCATACGTGATTTTTTTCTAGAACAGATTTGATAAATCGTTTTAATCAGATGTCATCGTAATGGACCCTCTATGAACTGCTCTGAAAATGTACATAGTTAATCATCAAAATCCAGTAGCCCGATGATAGCTTTTTGAAGAATCCATTAAATTGCTTAATTATATTAACACTGGAAATAGCGTTTGTAGGCTAATAAAATGGCCGTTGAAATAATCATTTCCGCGTTATATTTGTTAACTAATAAACCTTTTCTTTAGACAAATGTAGCAATAATGATTTTTGAGATTCAAAACTTGTAATCAAAAACTGTTTGTAAAAAGAAAAAGTCTCTGAACATATAGTTAGTAGGGGTCGTATAGTTATACCTGTAATGTTTTTCCAAAGATATAAAATATAACATTAAGGGCCGGTTGCAGAAAGCAATGTTAAGTCTAGTGTTAGCTAACGTCGCGTCAAAGTGAACAAAATCGCATCAAATGTTGTTTACTAATGTATTAGTTACCATAAGCATTTGAGATTTGATTCGTTTTTGTTCACTTTGACGTCGCGTTAGCTAACACCAGACTTAACATTGCTTTCTGCAACCGGCCCTAAAAGATTTACTTGAAACTAAAATAAATTAAAGCAAAGTTGCTAATCGCTGTACGAAATTGAAATCCCTGATTCTTGTAAGCTCTTTCATGAAGATAACATAATATCTTGAACAATCTGTATAATTTCATTTTCGCATCTCTATGGGAAATTTGTATACATTTTAAAACGCGAAATAAAGTTCGGCAACATTCTGACTTTCTCGCCTTATCATGAAGGTACGACGGACAGCACGCAGAATGTGTAAGTATTTTCAGAGAAAGCTCGATTATATGAGAAATTATAAGATTGTTTTCATGAATGTTATGAACACCTACGCCAATGAAGGAAACCTTGACAACCACTGGCTAACTTGCCTCGTATTCTTTGCTCTGCAGTCAATCGAGTAGATATACGAATGGCAGCTCTGTGTGATCAATGTACATTTTCCATTAAAAACACCATCCGCACTGGTGGGGTTTCATCCATTAGTGCCTGCACAAAGAGCTTTGGAAGCGTTATAAGTTCCGAAGGTTCGACGAACACGGTACTTATTTGTTATTTCACGTCGGGCGCACATTATAGGCTGCACGTATGTACTTGTGACGTTAATTAGTAGCTGGCAGTTAACGTCTTTGAGGTAGCATGGATCTATTATGGCGTCTCTTCCGCAACAACGAATGTAACAAAAGTTCTCTGGAAGAACACGTTGGCTGTGGTGATATTAAACAAATTAGCATCTAGTTGCCATTGGAAACACGTTGAATAATTTTTACTTTCTTTTACAATAAAGGAAGTATTCGATTCACCCCAAAAATTCGAAATTGAGTTTTCAACAGATCTTCGCGTTTTAGTGTCCCCTGAATTAAAAAAAACATGTATTTGTTCATTGGTCTGTCTGTAAGTCTGTCTTTCTGTCTGCCTGTTGGTCTATCTGTCCGTCTGTTTGTCTGTCATTCTGTCTGTCTGAAACTTCATATATAAATTTTGTGTACTATCTAAATGCGACAGCAAGCTTTTGAAGAAAATCGCATAACCGAAAGTATGGTGTTTACGCTTGTGATTTTTCATTTTTTCGATTTTTTCAAAAACGGCTTTTGCGATTTTTTCAAGCTTTACATTTTTAATATATATTGATGTGAGATAGGTGATTTTCCAGTTGAATACCTATAAAATGGGTTTCTTTTTTGTCTTTTTTTATTAACTCTTATTTTAAATAGAACACCCGTAATATTATTATCCTTTTTAGAATCCTAAAAATCAATCACATACTACTTCACCTTTATGTCATTACTAGAGCTAGGATAGTAGTTAGGCAAATTGCCTTTTTTAATAGATGGAAGGATAAAAGCACACCCAATTTTAAAACCGTTTTAGAATGCGTGAAATTTAAAAATGCAAATTTTATTTTGCATTTTTTTACTTTTTTGCGTCTATTTTTAGGATTCTGCCTTTTTTGAGGAATTTCCTATTTTTCTTGCCTTTTGGTGCCTTTTATGATATATTAAATTAAAATTTAAAAAAATTAAGTTCTTAAATTTTCAATTTAAAAGAACAACTTTACAAGAAACTGCACATTTTAAATTTCTGAAATAAATTGTAGAAGGTATTATTCCCAAGCACTTAAAGGTAGAGATTTAGTGGGTTTTACCCCTTATTGTTACCAGCTAAAAAAATTTCAGAAGGATTATTTTCTTGAGATTAATTTTAATGAAGGGACCAGTATTGTCAGGAGAAAGATATCCACAGAATCAGCCAGTTTGTCACAATTTTCGAACTTGTTAACATTGTGATTTGTGCAGTGGATCGACTGTATTTCTCAGTTTCTTTTAATTTTGCCTTTTTTTCATTTTTGTCTTCTTTACTTTATTTTTGACTTTTTAGTGCTTTCTAAAATCTTTTGTTTTGCCTGCCTTTTTCGAGACTTTATTTTGCCTAAATATCTTAGCTTTACTCATTACCATAGACATAGACGTTTTGAAACTCCAGCTGTAATAATTACATGAAACACCTTGGGATTGCTCTCCAAAAAACTGAATTCCAATATGATGAGTGTCACTCTGGCTCCATCAGATCTGTGAACACAAGGAGGTTCTTTAATTATCTTGACCAACCATAAAAACAATTTAACTTTTATTGTTAATACAGGTTCAAGATTTCCGGGATTGGACCGTATCATTCTTGAGATTGAAGAGCTCAACTTTGAGTTTCCCAGTCTCAATAATAACACGATTCAATCCCTGAAGTTGTTCGTTACTTATATGACAATGGTCGTACAAGCTTCCAAAATCACGCACTCATATGAACACCACTGCGTGTCCGACTGCCTTGTCAATTTTCTTTATTCCCACATCCAGTTATGTGGTCTTTTAATATTTCAACACATTTCAACACCTCTGTTAGGTTTATATCTCTTGCGTTTTCGTAACATATAAATAATATTAATTGTGTTACTGGTTAACTTTCTGTTATGGATTCGCCCACTCACACAAACCATTACGTTAAAATGTTCAAACCAGGCCTTTCTCAAGTGTTGTCAAACAGTGTTTCTGATTATTTCTCTTTCACAGATGTGAAAAAGTAATTCCCATTGCCGACAAATACCACTAAAAACCACGTGTTTTCATTACCTACAATAATTTCAGAATAGTCGTACACCCACATATATTTTAAAACTTTTTTTTTTATAACTAGTGTTTGCCCATGAGATAAAACAATTAAGTTAAATTATGCTGACACAAATGTCCATTCAATTAGAATATAAAAACTAGTTGACTACATGTGCCAATTAAACTGTTTGTATACAATACTCAGCTTTAGTGTCGGTTTACTGGATTATGTTGCAATACTATAAGGAAGCTTTATGCAGACTGCGGCATTATAATACTATCACTAGGTCAGATTTCATACACATTGTTAACTGGCGAAGTATTTGTATGCAAACGTCGTGTTTTGTGCCTATACCAATACTAGGTTATGAGTTCAAAACAGCAAACACGACACACATTAAATTATGTATATATAAGGAGTTGTAATTATTTACTATTTCAATATACTTTCAAACTCCGAAGTGTATTCATTTGTGACCAGACACAGGAGGCTACAATTGTCTAAGGGGTAGTTAGGCCTGGCTACTCCAGTCACATCTTAGTTCAAACAAAACTTTCATCTCCTTCAGTAAAACAACCTGGTTATATAATTATACAATTTATGTTCCGAAGCGCGTCCTGAACAAGTGCAAGAAGTAATCCACGGAACTACGCAAATCGAAGGCTTACATAAATTCAAGGAGCATCGCGGACAGTGACATTTCCACCCCCTCACAGACTAAGACAGACTCCAATAACTCAAGATTTAAATATTTCGCATGCACTGGAAAAAGTTAGTCTAGTGAAAATATTTACAAGATGTGCCACAATTTATCGCTAAATTATGAATAAATAAAATGGCAACAGTAATTATTTTGCGAAAACTTCAACGTGCAACGTATTTTCTGTCGAAATTGTATACACGACCTTCCAAATATGCTCTTTGAGCGCGGAATTTCTTTATCTGAACTCCATGAACTCAACGTAGGTGCAAAAATTGTAAGCAGAAACTCGACATGCGCGCGCGTTATCACAGGGGTCAGGCTAGACTGAACCTGCTTGAGGTTTGAGCCTACGCGGACGCGTCTCTCAATGAATGTTAAAATATTCTTATCTTTGGACCTACTTCTTGCCCCTATATCCGCACTGCGTTTGGTAAAAATTATTATTACTAGAATTTCTGCAATCAGGAGACCTTGCACAACTTCTCTCTTACATTCCTCTTTAATAACAAGTGATTAAAAAAAGCTGTATATATACCTAGTATTAATCCAGAAAGTAGGTAACTTTAAATAATACAACTGTCTCTTTATGTCAGCTTAATTTGACAAGTCCCAAGCAGCTTATAAGACAAATACTTTAATGTTGTATATTTTGTCATGGTTTTCACTGATGATCAAATACGGCGCGTGCTAGAAATGTAGCTTAAGAACGGAGAACGGTAAAAAAATCAATTGTGATTGAATTTACTCTGACAGAGTAGATGCAGCATTAAGTAGTTTAAATGTAAATGTTCCAAATGTAAGCGGCTACATTTTGGTCTAAGGTCACTTTGCACATGCTAAGCACTTAAAATTAAACTCGCTCTGTAGCTGTCTCGCGCCCTGGAATTGTTGGGTAGATGCTGACGATGAGTTATCACATCACTTATAAGTAAGAGGAAAATTTCGTCTGGGAAAATGAGCAAAATCGTTTTTTAGAAAAAAATTTTCGTTTTTTCGTCATTTTTTTGGTATGTGACCTCCTGACAATGGACGCTGCAAAGCAGTGAAACCAAAGTTTGGTACCATCATATACACATGCGCTCAGTCGTTTCGAAAGCTCTCGCGTTACTCGGTCAATTAAACTGATATTACTTACTAATTGCAATGTTTAGATTTTGCTTATCAGTATTACGGCTATAATTGCTGAGCGTCATATACAAATATAATAACTGTTAGTTAATTATAAGATGTGCTATTCTGAATGACCTCTTAATATTACAAAAGTGGAAGTATTAGAAAGTAGAAGGAATTGGAAGAAGAAGAAAAATTAGAGGAAGATAGTAGCTCAGATAATGTTTTGATCTAGTGTGTTATATCGAAGGCAAGAACTTCGCGTACCTACTCATGTCGTACACGTGAAGGGTGGGGCGATAGATGCAAATATTTACACTGAATACAGGCCACCCTAACGTTGAAATTATATTTTGACCTGATTTAGCTTTAGAGGGTCACAGCATCCTTTTTGTACCCAAAAATGATCACTTTTCAAATGTCACAGGCACGCTGTATTGAAGATTTTTGTGTTATATAGAATAGAAAGGTTAACACAATGATTGGAAAGCCGAAAATGGAGGACAGTTATGACGGATAATACTTAAAAAATCAGAAAATAGATAATCTTATCGTTGAGAACATGATGCCACAAGTTCAATGAAAATTGCCTGCCATGAAAGACAATGGGTGTTTAAGTGTAGTATGAATTGTGTTTCTTTTTAATTAGATTTTTTCGAAAAATTTTGCTACGTAGGTACTACGTTATGCCGTTACTTACAACCACGGGGATTCGACGACGCGTCCCGGACGCAGGTAAAGCGCGTTGTTCCGGTCGATGGGCATTCTGTAACTGTCGCAGCATTTGCATACTTCCAGCTGTGTACCTGGCTGATATCACAAAAAAGGGTTTGCGATTAGTTTTAAGCATACAGATGGTGGAGAGATAAGGGCAGACGGTGAGCGTTCGCCGCGAGGGCCATCATGCGGGTCACATTCTGAGCGCCTGAGTGAATTACATATGCGCAGCGCGAGTATATAATTTGGTTACATTTGCATGTGGCGGCTGTAACTTTGAATTCGTATGCTGTGGTCGAGGGTTGATTTGGTCTGAGTTTTTCGAGTGGCTGAGGTGCGAGCCTAACGAGATAGACGGTGAAGTTCCGGGGGGCCCCCGGAAGGGCACCATCACAGTCCGGGTTCCGGGACTCGGCCCGCGGCCCGGATTTGCCCGCAGCCATGACGCGATGTCAACTTTGACGAGAACGCGGGCTTCAAACGCGGCTAATGGTGGGTCTTTGTCGCGAGTCGGTCGGCCAAATGGATTGCGGCCCTACGATTCGAGAATTGGGCTCAGCAGTCGCCAGGGCCGCTGGAACGTCTCTGGGGCCCACGGCTCTGAGATACACTGATGGATGACTTCACACGTAGATCAATAGCACCTACATCACTAACACGCATGAACAAGATTGTTAATAACTTACACATCACCTAAGAAATGTGCAACTGATCGACTCGACTCCTTTGTCTCGCCGCCCCCGTAGGATTTTTTGCCCCTTGCGGGGCCGCTGTCGCTGAGCAAGATGCACCTGATGCATGACGCGATGACGACACGGAATCGCTTCTTACTTAAATGTGTTAAATCGATACTAAGCTTCCTTTGTGCCGGAAGCTTCTAGACAGCAGAAATCTTTTACTGAATGATGCCATTCATTATTAATCAGGCTCAACGAAATCCCATACATCCTACTATTCCTACTTCACTAACGGAATGTCCTATACTTACGCAAACCTGAAAAAGTTCATGACGTAAAATTTTGATTACCGTGAAAAAAAATGCAGAATGTCTCTGTATATAATGAAACTCAAGTTATGATCTGTCAACATCCAGCTATACGCAGAGTGCCACTTATTTTTGAAGTTTTAGTTCTTGCAGAGTGCCGGGCGGAATTTTTTTCCACAATCTTAAGCTTAATTGGATATATAGTGGTCGCGCTCAGTGCTTAAAAATCAAAAATTCAGTATTTTTCGTCAAAACCTTGTTCGAATTGGAAAATTTCTTCTTTTCGCAATTACAATCTTAAAATTGATTGCTGTTCACCTTCAGATAAGTCTCCTAGACCTCTTTCTGTTGTTGTTAAAATTGTTGGGTCAGTTTTGTATCTGATAATCGAATCGTCACATAGTGCGAATATAATACATTCGTCAGTCAAATAATACAAATTGTTCGCCCCCCCTCCTTCCCCCTGCTTATCTCAATAGCTACTTCGACGACATTTTTATCAATTCCCGGAATTATTTTATGTCTATATGTGAAGTGATCTTGCCTGTGGTGCATAAATTCAGCATTTTGCGTAGGATTTTACAGTGAAGTATGTTATTTGGAAAAGTAATTTTTCTTCATCTTTAATTAAATGGAATCCTGTTCGCAACAAAACCATTTTTAAAGAATATGTAGCAGTCCAGAGTTTAGCTAATAAAAGGAATACATTTGAATAATCACAAAAAACCTGATAGTTAGGCAACTTTAAGCACTTAAGAGAAATACAGGTTGCATACTCTTCAAATAGACCTTTTTGAATTTGGTTAGGTGGCTATTGGAAATATTTTTGAGATTAATAATAAAAGAGAAACCACTTTCTGTTTTGAATAGGAAACAGATTGAGGCTTCATGGCGTCAACATAAAAAGCCCAGCTAAGAGCAGAATCCTGGCTTAAAAGGATAAACTTTGCAATTGTAAAGTTTTAATTAGTATAGTTCTACAATATGTTAAGAAAGAAACATTTTTCAGGCAAATAGGATTGATTCATTGGGCAGTTTCTCACTAGAAAAGCCGTTATTAGTTAACTGGTAGATAATAAATAGGGTAATTCATACAAATTGAGAGTATCTTTGGGTTAGCCTTTTGGCCTCCCCTCTAATCCTTGCTCTTTAAAAGCAACGAGCCATCATGATAGGGTGGAACAGAATCCTTCAGGGTCGTAACAAAACCTTATCGAATGGCATAGCCGGGAAAGGAAGACCATATTAGAATCGTGTTAGTTATTAATAAAGAAACCTTACCAGAGAGAACCACTTCATTGGTTTGGCGATGGGGGTCGTTCCAGTCACATAAAGTTCAACTCCATGGGAAAGGCAACGATTGTTGGCACCATCGATTATTTGTTTTGTATATAGGTTTGTCCTAAAAACTTTAGGAATATATAAATTCTGTTCAATTAATTCATATCATATAATATGTCAAGTTACTACCAAATAAGGGCATAGGCCATATTATCAACAGTCAAATACTTCATAATAACGTAATAAAACAATCAATTACCTTCTTAGTAGCCAGGTGAAACAAACCAGGTTATAATTTTACAAATGTCAATGTATAGGGGTTTAATGTTATAAAGCAGACTCCTATCAAATAATGGAAATTTCTTATACTTTGGAAATGTGAATTGAGTTAAACGTGAAAACCATTAACAACATTAATTAAAACTATAAATGGGTTAAGAGGGTACAAGGAGCTCTTTAGATTTATCTTACCTGAAAGTGGTTGAATGTTAGTAAAATATAGCACCGCCTCCCTATTTAGATGGGGCAAATCTGAAAGTAGCACATGCGACTGTGGCGAAGAAAGGCAAACAATTCACCATCTTGCCTACGACTGCGTAAATAGACCCAGCCGCTGTACAACCGAAGACTTTTTGAGAGCCACCCCATCGGCTGTTATTTGGATAGAAAACTTAAATGTTAATATTTAAGATATTTGATATAAATAAATACTTGTACTCATGTGTAGCCATACGATAAATAAATAACTAGAAAACCTTCTACAAAACTATAAGTTCATTAATCGATGAAATCAAAGTAACAGTAACTTCAATTCAATATTTCTATATAAAGTGAAATGTAGAAATTTCCATATTAATTAAACCATTTATCATGTTAAACTCCCATTTCACAGAAATATGAACCTTGAATTATAAGATCGAATGTAGGCTAAATATCTATATCAAAGAAAAAATTCACAATTTAAAATAAAATTGTTGGCGTCCAATACTTCTTGTTTAATGAGCTAAGACCTTTATGCGAAAGTAAACTATAATCCCACACTTATAATACCCATATCGCAGCCGAGGATTGAGCTAGTCGGAGATGTGTGAGCCTTCTAAGGTAGGTTACAATAGTTCGCACAAATATGTGGTCATCCACCTGCCTCTGTGAAATGCACCCGGTTTCTTAAAATGTAGTTCACCCGGAGAAATCCAGTATTTCCGATAGTCTTCTTTGGAAAATTTCTCAGATCATTCATACTTTTCAGAATATTTTCTGTATCATCGTCAAGCATTCGTTGAATTTCAGGGCTGTCTATACCTGGAACGAATTTTGAACCTTCTCGATAATGGAATGTCTACCTACTGCAAAAACCGATGCCAAAATAATTTCAGTAACATGGTGAAGGCATCTAAAGAATGATCACAATTTTTACTGCAACCGCTTACAAGCATTTTTAATTCTTCGTGTATTCGAAGAAGTGATATCAAAACTAAATGCTTGTACTTTCTCTATTAAATTCAAATTTTCCAACGTTTCGTAAATAACTTTAAGTGAAACCATTTTAGTATCGATAGCAACTCGTAGATCTGGAATAGCTAATAATTGTTCCATATTGATTCCAATAGCAATTATAACCAACCTTTCCACTGGCTTATCACTTATAGCTTGTTATAATTTTGTGTATCAGTGACAACTTCCTTATTGATAGCACAAATTTTCTCTTCTACTTTTTAGAATATATTTTACGCAAGTGATCACGTTGGTTTCGAATACGAATTCTATTAATTAAATAAGGAGCAAATTTCATAAACGCCGTTATCAAATGGACATAATCTCGCTCACTAATTGAGCATTTGGCTAAAGTTGCAGCAAACCGTGTAGCCCATAAATGTTTTCGAGCTCTTTTCGTTTGTTTTACAGAACCTGGAATGTTTTGATCTTGCAAGAATTGTAATACAAATATTGTAATAAAAAGACAGGTAATTTAAAATCATCAAAATTGGCCTTTTAGGTATTTGTACAACTTTCGGCCCCCAGCATAATGGGTTAATAATATTCGATTAAGCTAAAATTGGACAGCAGCTATTTTTAAAGTCATTTGAACAAAATTCCACCCAGCACAATCTAAGATTTGAGATTTTTAAAAATGTAGATAAGAAAGAGACACTTTAAGATACAGTTGCACATTAGGTGTGACCGGATTGTATACCTTCATGTAGATGGTATTCCTAAATAAGTTAAAAAAATAAAAGGGGTGCGTCCTCGAGCAATTTTCTGAAGAAAAGTTCTAAAGAACATGTGTGCTCGATGCGTTATCGTTGATATACATATTAACTTTAGCGAGTCTGGAAATGTTATGTTTATTTTCTATTCGTTATGACTCTGTATTATTGCTGAGTTAGACAGAGTTGGTTCAGATTGATAAAGTGATATTGTATCACAGAGCATTTTATTACAAATAATGGTTATGCCTTAAAGGTAAAACTTTTTTATGCAGATATACAGGTAACCAATTACCACGTTCTAATACTTTCACACAACTGCACCTTCGCTTAAAAAACTTGAAAAACTTTTATTCAAAGACGTGATATTGTCAGAACTCCGCAACTTGATAGACACATTTTGAACTTATTCAAAATGATCCAGAAAGTTGTACTAGAAGAATTGCTCCAGAATTAAATATGTCCTGAAATAAAATCTTTTGCATTCGTATAAAAATTAACGAATCTAGGTCTTTGCTATGATATGGATGGTTTTTGGCAAGAGCTAATTCCAATTTCCCTGCCAATATCTTGTTTACGGATGAGGTTAACTTCTCCAGAGATACAAACCATTCATTTTCATAAGAACTACATGTGGACTCAACAAAACCCATATGAGCTACCTTTGTTGAAACACAATCTCAGCATAAGTTTTCTGTAAATATTTATCTTGGTAGTCTTCTCCTTCTGCTTCTATCGACTAGGGATAATCTTTTCGCTACTTGGGAGAATGCGAGACGTATCAGCGACTGAGGTATAGAACCTTTGGAGCAGCTACCTTTCGAATAGAAGAGTTGAACTCTCTACCCTGGGCCGATATTCTGATCTTCATTAGAAAATCAAGAAGGTTTAAGCAGAAAGAAGAACCCATTGAAGAAGATGATAATGAAGGTGGTTGAGGGGATGGCATGGGGTTGGCAAAAAGGGCCTATGGTAGCCTACTGGCTAGACTTTGGTCTCGCCACTACTACTACTACTGATACTAGGGATAAAAGATAATCCCTGTTTGGCATACCTCATTCTGTGAATGGGAAGAACCAGCTCTGAAGTCCATTTCGCAGGTTATTGTCCAAAACATGTTTCCTTTGGTCGTTCATTCAAACAAACTCGAGCTAAGCTGTTCTCGCCCATTTTCTCTACATGTTCCTCCCATTCTCTCTTTCTCTTTGCTTTGCTTGTTGGTATTGTTAACGATTATTTTAATTGTACTATATTTCCTTCCTGTACGATTCTTCTTTTTCGTAATTTAGGGCTTAGTCCTGTTATTTTCAATTCTGTCTCTTAATTCTGCGATACTGAGGTCCAGTTTTCGTGCCATCGCTTTGGAAATCGTCCTTGAAGTCTCTTTGTGTTCGATTTTTCTTTCATTCCAGTTGCATCGTCGTGTTCTCACCTATCTCACAACATGTTTCAGCTCTGATTTCAACGGCATAAGTTGAAATGGGACTGACGCAGGTTTTATAGGTTCTTACTTTACTTCCAATCAACATATGTTTATTTTTCCACATCACATCTCTTATGTGACCTGATGCAGCTGTCGCTTTCATTGCTTGTATATGGACTTTTTCGTTTAGATTTCTCGTGGTAGATATATTTACACCTATAAATTAAATGTCATAACCTGTTCAACTGCGTTATTATCAACAGCCTATATTTACTTCGGAGTGGTTTTTTCGAAATGATCAATATTCCACCTTTTCTGTTGATATTCTCATATTAAGTTTTTCCGCTCTTGTTTTAAACCTAAATTGTTTTACACTATCAGTAATTTTATACATTATTAATATTATTGTGTTGAATAATGTAGAGCTTAGGCCTCCTTGTCTAATTCCGACAGAAAGAGGGATTTTTTCTGTTAGTTTATTGTTTATTTTTATGCTAGTTTTATTATTTGTGTTTAGTCCTATAACAATAATCTGCAATATTTTTCAACATATTTCTTTTTCTTCTAGAGCGTTTAAGGCGTCAATCAATGTTATCTTATCCAACACTTAGTTTGTCGTATTCAATGGCTTTTTCAATTATTTGTCGTAGAATACAAATTGCATCGACCGTCGAACGATTTTGTCTGAAACCTTGTTGTTCCTCACTAACCCCAATTTCATCCGTCCGCTACGATTAAATGACGAATCATATCATCAATTTCTTGTATATGAACCCGCACCCCTTTCGGTGATGTGGCTATCAGAATAAGACAACAACTCTGGTTAGTGCACGACGGTGTTTCTCCACATTTTACCTGAACGTGTACGTGAGCTTCCGAATACTAGATATGTGATCTCTTAGAGTTACCCGTTTTATTGCTCTCAAAGTCTTAATTTGTGTAGTTCTTAATGTTCCTTTGGTATTAGAGGTTTCTGTACAAGTTTCGGACGCATACGTTCAAATTGATCTTACACAGGTCTTATAATTCCTTACCTTGCTCACTGTCATATATCTGTTTATCCATATGGCATCTTTTATGCAACCAGAGATTCTCGATGCTTTGATGTCGTCCTCTCTCACATTTTCCGTTACTTTTCTGTCACTCAATCTAAGGTAATTAAACGTCATCCCTTTTTCGATCGTTTTATCATTGGCCACCAATTTACAACGGATAAGAATTTTCCAGACCATATGGAACTTTTTGATTTGATAGTAGAAACCTAAACGTTTCCTTATGTATGGGAAATCTCACTTGTAACACCAAACCCAAATCAAACAAAATGATTTTTATGAAACGCGAGTCAGTAGATATCAACTTATTTGCCTTAGTCGATTCCTTTCCCTGAGTCAACAATTACAAACTACCGTTACTAAAAAAAATAGCTGAGGCTTTTAACAAGGTTGGCATTCTTCTGAAGACACGATGCACTTATGGTCGAGATCATATCTTTATTTTCCAAATTTTCTTTACAAAATAGATTGAAATCTGTTATTCATACTGAATTAAGTAAGTAATCCTCAGGAGTACATCAAGGCAATAACCTAGAGCCACTATTATTACTGATATATATACATGCTCTGCCTGCTTTGACAAAACACCCTACTTTAGCACTATTTGCTGATTATTTAAAAGCAAAAAAATACTTTGTTCAAATGGATAGTAAGCAGATGCGATCATCTACCTTCATATTTTGTTCTACAATAGAAAATATCTAAGCCGTTCACGATCTGTTTGGGCCAGGTGAGGGTATGACCATCTAGTAATTTTGTTGGCAGTACCTCTGTGACAACTAAACTCCCTAATGGAAATTGACACTTTTGTGTTAGGTTAAGTTGTTTTCAATTTAAGGATATATTTTTTGAATAGGTACAATGGCGGACAATAAATTTAGGCCGGCCTGTCATTCGCTTGGCACTGTTTATGTTGGTGGCACTGTACGTCTATGTCAATTTCGAGTTTAACAGGTTAGGTTTTGCGTATAACAGAAACATCTCATTGGTCGAACAACAAATGGTCTGACTGATTTTACCAAAGACGACTAATAGCAAACTGGAAAAGAAAGAAATAAACAGCTTACTTAATTGCTATTTAATTTTAAAAAAATATGGTATACCGTTTGTTTGCGGAATAAGGTCTATTTTAACCGTCACTTTTTCGAAAATGTGATTCGCTCACTTATTGTTACTACACATTTCTAAATAAACTTAATTAAACTATTGTGACATTAAACACACCCTATTTTTCAGCTCTGTGCAATTTTATATTAATTTCCTATTTGAAAATTATGAATTATAATCACTTAACCGATTTGACAGTTGGAAACAGGTTTATTTCAAAATTTTTGCCATAAAAACCTCTTATAGGTTTAAATTAACATTATATTCGGCGTATACGCCTCA
The DNA here is from genome assembly GCA_940337035.1 of Agriotes lineatus. Lineage (NCBI taxonomy): Eukaryota > Metazoa > Arthropoda > Insecta > Coleoptera > Elateridae > Agriotes > Agriotes lineatus. Next base: position 85,231,284 of record OW679197.1, on the reverse strand, counting down.
AATTCTATATTTATGTATTTTTCTTACTACCAATACATTTATAACATGAATTTTAACGAAAGTCTTATTTCAGGTGGTACGTTCTGTACTTACGCAACTATGACACGCAAAACTTCAATTGCAGAGCTAAGCCATGGAACATGAAACATCGCTCGAGGACTGCATACTAATGAAATGGCATACCACTCCGATGTGATTTGGCTGAGGAAACTTTAATCGTAAATAAATCAAGAACAAAAAGGCATGTTAGCATTATAAGCTATATTTTGTGCCGCAAACTAACCAAAACTAATATCTTATAGCTCAATTATTTTAATTATGTACAATTATAGATACTACTAATAAACGGTATTCTTTTCACTAAATGTCTAGAGTCACATAACCTCATTTATTGCCACATTTAGTTTGTTTGGTCATTTTCTTTGAAATATTAATTAGACATATGAGTTGCAAAGGTGTAAAACCATCTTAATTTCAGTTACTTTAAATACCAATTTACTTAGCAAGACCATTCAAAACTACCCAAAAACCATGAGAAAACATTCTTGTGGAGCAAATTGAAAATCGTAGAGTTATTAATTCCCTAAATAGATTTAATGGTTACTTACAATAATAAGAATCTATCATCCACTTTTAAAATAAGATAAGTCTTGAAGTGCACATGTTGGTCTCTATCCACAGCAATATATAAGCCAGTGAAGCTGCGTCTATCCGTCATGCTGCATCACTACCGATCGGACTAAATGCACCTTTTTAACTAAATTTTAGTTATATTTGACCTTGACGTATATCAAAATGGAAATATCTCTAAAGCCATAAAAGTAAAAATGTCGACAACTATGGCTTTAAGTTCTATTTCTTTATAGGTACAAATAAGTATAAAACATTACTGTACTCTATCTTCTATGGTAACGTCGATGTCAAATTCGAGGTTAGTAAATTTTTCCTAACCTAGAATTTGACATAAACAGCGTCACCAACAATACACTTCAGTACTGCCAAACGTAAAACAAGAATCACAGCATTTGTAAAGTAAATAGTTTGAAATAATTCTTTAATAAAATCAAAATGGTTTTTCTTCTTGTTCAGTATACGAAATGATTTTTTATACGACACAGGGCCGGTATGACCTCACTAGTTTACGTATCTCGCCTTGACGGGCTCGACAGTGATGTACTAGCTCCACCATAAATGCTTAGCTACCGGTTTAATGTCGTAAATAGCTATTATGCCAGTGCATTTAACTTCCATGTTTTATTAGCGAAGAAAATTATTTTATAAACCACAAAAAACATAACAGGTTCCTTTTTATCATTAGTTTTACAGTTCTATAAATTCAAAAGTACGCATTTTTAATAAAAGAGTTTGTCAGTAATATTTTTTTTATTCCGAAATTAATCAAATAGTAGTTTTTCTATAAACCAAATCGTTACGAATTATGAATTTAAGATCAATGATAAAAAATCGATTATTTACTATTTCAAAAATTATCAATTAACCGTACATTTATTCTGTAAAACAGTAAAATATTAATATTCAGAAATGTAATAAGTTATGTTTATCTTAATATCTTAATGGGAACTTTACTATTTTACTAAGAACTAGTTTAGCTATAGCTACTGCAGAATAGCAATAAACCTAAACAGCTTCATTTAATTGCAATTGCAAGTGTCACTAGAATGTGCTCGTGCCAAGTGCAGTCGTATACATTTTCCTACAACATTTTACTATGCTACTATCCCCATTTGGAGCTAGACGAAGGCTTACTGAATATAACTTTTAAGAATTCATGTAACTTTGAGAAAAATTCCTGTGAAAACTGTTTTGAAGTTTTTAACTGAAAGCAGTCATTAAGTTGGTATCTCCTTCATCAGCACCCAATAGCTATTAATATCTATTTTGTAAGGAACTCGGTACGTTAATTTGTATATGAATTTTCCAATACATACAGTGCGTCGCTCTCCAATTATGCCTTCACCTTTTTTATAAAAAGCTTGATTGAGACGATCCTAATGGGGTTGAAAGGGGCACAGTTTGCCTTGAAAAAGTATAAATGTGTTAAACAGAACACCCTGTATTTTTATATTGATTTTAGCCCCTATGGGTTCTACGTTCAACCCTAACTTTTGTTTTAAATAGCTTTTTAATATTTTCTTGTTAATATCAAGCTTGCAATTAAAACGTCACATTTCCCCACATTTAAATATTTCTTTCCTGAAAATTAAGGGTGTGGTCATCCAAGATACAAAAATACTAAAATTTTATAAAAAGTGGTAATTTAAAACAGGGTGTTCACAATACTCATTCCAAATTTCCCAGTTTTTTTAAATAGAACACCATATATTTTATTACACGCGAAAATAGACCCTTATATGTTCTTTATTGTTATTCCAATATGTTAGTTTATTCCAAACGGTGTTTGAAAAATTAAACTGTTAATAAAAAACAGTGGTGCTGGTAAAACAACCGATTTGACGGTTAACCGGCTTTCATTTAATCCCGATTTTTTCGATCCCAACTTTTTAGGACACCCTGTATACGTCAACATAATTTTGAAATGTGCCGCTTTTAACCACATTAAGATCCGCTCATTAAAAACTTTTTATGAAAAGGTAAACCCTGTATACCACTGCTTGGTTTTAGTTCCTTTTTAGCGTAACTTTTAAATTGTAATTCCATAGCCTCACTTAAATTTTATCAGCTCACAATGTAATAATAGAACACTTTATATCTATACAAACCGAAAAGTAGAACCCGAAAACTCCAGCAGCAGCTGTCCTTTGTTTGTAAGGAAAGCCACTATTGCATCCTCTGCCTCAGAAATCAAGGCTTCTCCAACGGCGACATCAACTCAAAAATGCTGCCAGGAAAACCGTTGTCGGCAGCTCGTCCGTTGCTTTCCACGTCCAAAATCCAGGAAACAGATACCCAAATCAAAGGTATGATTTGCAATTATCCAATGCTAACGTAGATTGTTAATTCCCTCGTTTTTATTTAAGGTTAATTACTGATAAGATCATTCGGAAAATTTGTCGGAAATAAAAATTGTAAACGTAATGGAAAACACTCGTAATTATTGCCGCAATTAAATTAATTTCAGAGGTGAGTATTCACATAACAATACTATTATTATAAACTCAGTTCAGATTTAATTCAAAAACAATTCAAACTCCGACTTTTCCTCAGCCCGAGTTTTTGCTCTGTATAGGCTGCCAAAAGCAAAAACAACACAATCTCAGATTGCTCGAATTGGCATGGAACAAAATTAACAATTGTTTTTAAGCCCCCGCGTGACCCCGAACTTAAATTGTACATTTACCCTAATAACTATTAATTACAATTAACGAACGACGATTAATTGATAGGGAAAAGCTGACTATAGTATGATAATTTTCATAAAATTACCCACATTTTGCGTTTAAACAGTAAACGTAACGTGTTAAAATTACACATTTTGACTCACATATTGAGATGGTATTGAGCCCGCTACTCAACCCTGCTTGCAGCACAACAAATAAGTAAAACAAGTCAGATAGCACAGAATTGGGGTAGTTCATGCAACTGCAAGATTGAACGTAAATTTCAATTCGTAATTACATTTGCAAAGAAATGCTGGTAGTAATGAATTGAATTGAATAGAAAAGGCAAAGGGCAGAGCTCGTTTTTCATAGATTGGAATCGATAATTCTAAATTAGCCAAAAATAAGAGGTTTGTGCAAAATTAAAGCCGATCAAAAATAAATAGAACTGTCACAGAAAGGTTTATAATATATGTTAATTGAAGCGTAGATGTCAGAATAATTAAATAGGATATGTTTATGAGCACTTTAAATAAAGGTAATTAAAGCAGAATTATGATAATACGTTGCAACGAGCATAAACCGAACAGAACAGGGCAATTATAATTATGGCACAGCAATATTCGAAAATTTAGATAAAAGCGAACAGTTAAGAAAATTACAAGAAATGGACACAGCAGGATGTGAAACAAAATTAGTGATTGAACAAACAAGTCAGTTTAATTACGTGAGTGATAAGGACAATTTACATAAAGCAAAGTGTAGTGGTGCTATGAGACAATTTAAAACCGAATTGAAAGGACAATAATTTAAAAATAGTATTTGTGTAAAAAATTTTAGTTATAAGAAATATTAGAGTAAGAAGTTATTGTATTGTATTTGGTCAATTTCCGTTTTGTATAACTGAGATGGGCAATTGTTATTAACGATCAGTATCCAGAGACAATTGAATAAGAATTATTAATGACATGCAGTTTTTGTGCTCTCTGAAATTTACAGTTTTTACCTAGTAAAGCATTAATAATATCGATAAAAAGTACACCAGTGTGTCAAGAATTTGTCAGTGCACCTGTGAGAATGTGGGGAACATTTTTCCTCACCAAAATTAATTTTTCATCGTGACCACATCCCGAGGACATAGGGGAAGCCATCGCAGTTCCCAAACATCAACCAGGGCACATTTTGAATTCATGAGCCCAAGATTTTAACAGCAGCATACCAGCATAGCGTATAGGAGGCTCCTACAACGTCAGCAGCACCGCAGGACCCCGCATGCGGCAGATATCACCAGGAGCTGCAGTCCGAATGAGCTACCGCAGCCCTGCAAAGAAGTCAGGTTAGTTTTTCAAGCAAAATAACGGTGTTAGCAACCGGAAATTCGCATGACTACTAGAGAAAACCTTCATGAACGAGACCCAGGCAGAGTTTAACATCCATCAAAAATTAAATATCCAGTAATTGCCATAATCAAGTTTGAGGTTGTGTTGATCCCATAGCGACGCTCCAAAAAAACAATTTAATGTTGTAACAACGAAGTGGAGGTTTTTGCCTGCAAACGAGTTTAATATTAACGTATCAGGTTCGTTACGTTGCACAGTTTTCTAAACGCAAACGTGCTCTTTGTGGCATGGCTATAGGAACTGCTGCAATTTCATCCCGAATACGTTCCTTCAGCTCATTAATTATTTGCCGCAAATTTGAAATCCATTTTATTGTATTTCGAGATACAACCGTATCACGACGGCGCGGCGACGTTCTAAATTTTGAGGTCGAACAGTAGTAAATAGACTTAGTGCTGCTAAAATACCTACGCTTCGCCTACAAAAACGCCCTACTCTTTTGTCCACTGCCCCATAATTACGAACTGTTAATTATATTACAAAATGGCACGTTGCAGGAAATTTAGCGAAACAAATGAAAATTGTGTACGTCTCAGCATACTGGAAAATTCGCTCATGAAATTCGTCCAGTCTTTATGGCGAACCTTGTATTTTATAGGGCAGATTTTTTAGTGCTACTAAGGTGACGCTTTCCAGTTTAAGCAATAAACAATTGCGTTTCTCACTAATATGGTCTTGCTATGAGTTTTAGTTTAAAGTCAGAGTACTACAGATTACACATTCTAGATTGAAGCGCGGTGAAAATCTGAACTAATGTTAAACACGAGTCATTTCCAACTTCCAAGTTTTGTTTTGGCAACACTTTTGACATCTATCATATTGACTTTAAATTGTTAAACTTATTTAAGCTAATTGACACAATAAATCAGAGACGTACTGAACATTGTGGTATGGCGCATTTCAAAACAGACAAACATCACACAAAAATAGCAACAATAACAACAGCAATAACAGACTTAACAAAATTAACAGCAACAGCAATTTTCACACTTTCAAATACAAAGAATCGGTCATATGACGTTAGTCACTGCTCAAACGAAATCCCTCTCCCCACCGCTACTGATTACTTGTCATTTAAAATATAACCAAACTTTGTATGTTTGACAATTACTTCTTTCCACATATTGCCAATTCAGTGAAATCAAATATGATCACAGCGCCTTTCATGGCCTACCTTGAGAGTCAATCTAGATTCCGTAAGCTGTACATACTTGCCGGGCTCCATAGCTCAGTGGTTAAGCATTCTGGCTACTGATCTAAGGGTCGAGAGTTCGATTCCGGTGAGGTTTTTTAAAAAATAAAAAATGTGGATGAAAACTAAGGTTACCAAATCATAAAATCATATCTATGTTATAAGGTACCCCCAACTTTACAAACATATATCTTTTGTCTCTTTTAGTTTGGGGTTCCTCATAAGTTCGTCTCACTCTCACTCTCACTTTCTTACAATGTGCTGTCCTTTTTAATTTGTGGGAACAAAATCTTGGAATGGAATGGCGGTACCTTTATATTTAGTGACCTTAAAATGAAAACCTCTACAGAATGCCATCATTCGGAAAGGATGTAAAGCCGTGGGCCTCATGTTACTAAGATGTGTAGCATGTAAAAGATCCCTTGCTAGGGTTGGAACTCCTTATTCTCGGCAATGCATGCCTAGACCTTGTCCACGGGATTGGCAAAAAAGGCCTATGAAGGCCTACTTGCTCGACATCAGTCTTCCCACAACTAATACTAACTAACTACACAACTTTACGTAAATTTTATTCATCATAATTTACATAAGAGAATGCCTCTATAATATTGCATTTAGTGAAGGCTAATACAAAAAATCTGGTGTGATACACGCACACAACTTTCTTTTACAGTGATCTTATAATTGGCCAAAAATTTGATTTTAAATTTTAAGCATTTGTCAAAAATTTTAAAAAATTACAAATTCTACAAAAACGGTGCAAAATAGAGCGTTAGGTGAAGAGACAAAGTTTCTCTAGAATTTTAAGCTGAATTCAAAAATGTAATAATATACCGGGTGTTCTATTTAAAATACAAGTTAATAAAGAAATAGAAAAAAAAACAAAAGAAACCGATTTTAGAAGTATTCAACTGGAAAATCACCTATCTCACAACAATACACATTAAAAATCTAATAAAAATGAGAAGTTTGAAAAAATCGTTAGAGCCGTTTTTGAAAAAATCGGAAAAAAACTGAAAAATCACAAGAGTACACACCTACTTCCGGTTATGAGATTTTCTTCAAAAGCTTGCTGTCGCATCTACATAGTACACAAAACTTATATATGAAGTTTCAACCCCATACCTCTTTTCGTTTTTGAGATATTCTGTTCACAGACACACACACAGACACACAGACAGACCAATGAAAAAAAAAATGTTTTTTGGGTTCAGGGGACTCTGAAACGTGAAGATCTGTTGAAAACTCAATTTAGAATTTTTGGGGTGAATCCAATACTTCCTTTATTGTAAAAGGAAGTAAAAATCTTTGGAAATGTAGCTGTAGCTAAAGTCTTTCAAAATACTGACCAATATGTTTGGACTTACGAGCAAATTATGATTGTTTAGATGCTGCACAGGGTGTGATATTGAAGTACTGCAAGAAAACAAATTGGAGGTATTACCTTTCACTGATTCTCGATCCTCAACACAAAAAAGAAGCCGTTCGACTTACTACATGAAGTAAAGAATTAAAAGAAACTACAAATATAAAATTTTAAAAAATCTTAACAAAAGTATTTTATACGAAATAAAGATTAACAACACGAATTTGATTTTAATTTACGTTAAAATAAAGAGAACGTGGCATTCGCATGCTTTTCGGGATTTATAGGTACAGAAGATGTCTTTACAAATGAAGCCGATGAGTATTTTGCTTAAAGGCCAGTTAATGAAGAGACCGACATTTTATCTTGGTGAAAAATTCAAGAGATATCTTTTATAACACTATTTAAATTAATACCAGACTTTTTTATTATCATATAGAACGCAACGAATGTTCAGTTCATTTTTGTAAAGTTGCCTTACCTATGGAGAAGTGCGGAAATGACAAAAAAGATGAAAGACAGAATATCAGCAGCAGGGATGATGTACTGGAGACGGTGTTGTAAAAAACATTATTGGATCATGTGCGAAACGAAAATATTAAAGAAATAATGGAAATCCAAACTTCAGTACTACATACAATTAAAAGAAAACAGTTGCTGTGGTATGGGCATATGAGACGCATCAACGCACAGAAACTACCACAAAAAGTTTGGAAATGGAAACCAGCAAATAGAAGAAAAAAGGGAAGACCAAGAAAGAGCTGGAATAAGCTACTGGAATTCAGGAATCCATGCAAGAAAGAGGACTAGAAGAAGACGGGTTCGAAAATAGAACAGCATGGAGATTGGAATTTGCGGTTTCCTAAAACATGATATAGAGTGGAAACAGAAATGATTTGATAATCAAGAAGATACGAGTTGCATTCGGCCAGATTATATCACTAGTCAATAAAGAACGTTGGAACAGTTTATTTATAAATATTAAAAGTACAGTTAGTGTGGTTGCTATGACAATTATTATACTTTCAGCGCATAACGCAATGTTTGTGAAGGTATTTGACTATCAGTTATTAGTCAAGAAGATATATGATTATCACAGTTAGATTATCAAAAGTTAGTGCATTTTTACCGTTTTTCATTGGTTGATGTTATAGGAAGTGGTATAATCATGGCAACATCCGTTCCCTTGGAAGTGATATTTTTCAGGGTAGCTTTTATTTTGAAAAAGCATAGAAATTGTCTGAACGCCGCATCAATGAAGAGTTTGGTATGCCCTCCTGGCTTGGGTTAGGTGAAGCTTACAGATATTTTTGATTTAGTCGTTTTATACAGTTACCAAGCAGCAATAAATTTCATATTTTCAATTGGGTCTTGAATAAAGCATCTACCACCATAAATATGCAAAGTGTATAACTCTCGCCTTGTGTACTGTGTACACTTACCTTCGCAAGATTTCTTGCTCTGCAAGTCCTCGCAAGACCTTTTGCCAAGGATGTCTTGTCTTGTCTTGCAATTACAATCATCAGATCTAGTCTTGGTTTTGTCTTGTCTTATCTTACGAAACCAAGCCAAATCAAGAAAAATCAAGACAAGAGTGCCAACACTAGTTGCATAATTACCAAGTAGAACAATTAAATAAATTTCAGAAACAAATAAGAAACATGTTTTTATTCTAATCTATTGATATGTACATATGTCTTGCCCTTTAAACAACAGTTTTGTAGAATGTAGAACAAATGTTAAATTTAATGAACTATGAACGATTTCGGATTTTCTAAAATTATTTATAAGAACTAACTCCTAAGGTGTATTAACAATGGTGCTGAAGGGAACGATTACTATTTTAAATTGCACGACTTCACCTTAAAATAAAGCATTGAAAGCAACGCAAGTTTGCAATAGTGTTTGTACTGTACGTCAGTTTTCGTTATACAGGGTGATTCATTAGCCCCTTTACAAACTTTGGCAATGAAAAGCAGATTTAATTTCATGAAAAAATTTTCAAATAAACGTATGTCCTATTTTTCTTTGTTGAGAAGTTATAATAGCGATTTTAACATTTTTCTCTTTGAACACTAATAAATAATCATAATTTAAAGAAATCAAAAGCATTTATTGCAACAAAAGGAAAGCAAAATTTACCTACATAAAATGTTCAAAAAGTAGTCCGTTCTCCTGAATACATAATTGGCAACGACGCATTAAATTCTCTTGCACGCGTAATAAATTCATGTTATTTCTAATATGAATTGCAGCATCTTTAATTATCTGCAATAACTGACTGCGATCAGTTATTTCCACGGCATAAACAAGTTGCTTAAAGTGACCCCATAAATAAAATTCGCAAGGAGTCAGGTCGGGTGATGTAGGTGGCCATGGTATAGGACCTCCGTTACCAATCAATTTATTTGGGAAATGCGTATGCAGCCATTGGGTCACTTGTTTTCCTCAGTGAGGCGGGGCCCCATCATGCTGACACCATATATTTTGTAGCAGGTGGAGTGGAACATCATCCAGAAGATCAAACAATGTGGTGTTCAAAAAGTTATTCTACATTTAACTTTCCATTAAATGCATTTAGAAGTAATGTGTTATTTACACTAAATCTCTGCTAGAAATTACGCGTTCTGGTCGCATGTGGATTGTCCAATGACCAAACATGGTCATTATGGAAATTATTCATACCGTCTCTTGAAAAATTGAATTCATCATTGGATTCACTATAGAATTTTTGAAATAAAGTTGTTATCTTGGACGTGTTGTTGTAATATCTAGTAACAAGAATTTAATCGCAGTTCAGCATTTCCGTGATGCAATGCTTGTACACTTTGTCGATGATAAGGGTGCAGCATTTCGCCATACAAAACTTTGTGATAGCCCCAAGTTTTGTGCTATGCATATGATACTAATTTCCGGTTCTCCAGTTCCAGCATTTATTACGTTTTCACGATCTTGAACATTTTCATTATGCGGGCGAATGGGTCTAGGAGGAGCAGCAGTACCAGTCATGCGAAGTCTTTTAAATGATGTACTGAATATGGGATGCGACGATTGACATCTATGAGGAAATCTATTTCGATATTCTCTCGCTGCATTACGAGAATTTCCATTGCAAAGTCCATACACAAACACAATGTCAGCATATTTTTCATTAGAAAATGGTAAAATTACACAAATACAAATTTTAACGAATAGTGACAGAACACATTTACATAAACAAACTATTTTTGACAGTAGATTATTTAAAATGACAGTTACTAAATTTTGTTTTGCTACATCATGGCTACTACGATTTTTCAACTTAAACATTTTAAAAGCGCTATAATTTCTGAACAAAGAGAGATAGGACATACGTTTATATGAACATTTCTTCATGAAATTAAATCTGCTTTTCATTGCCAAAGTTTGTAAAGAAGCTAATGAATCGACCTGTAGTAATATTCGCCAAAAAATTCCATCTCATTAATAACCTTTAAATTTGATGTGCTTTATTAAGCCCTTTAGTATAACAAATACAGCTTGTTAGCGGAAATAAAACCAAACAAAGCACTTTTATTATAAAGACGAATATCCGACTAAGTGAAATCCCACGTAATAACTACCTTGCCGTAATTCTAAAACGAGGAAAAGCTGAAAGCTTCGCAACCGTTTATGAAACGCAAGAAAAGCAATTTATTCTTCAACGGCCCTAGATCCGCCCCAAGGACAGAAATAATAGTGCCGCTTTAAGCACGCAAAAAGCGTTTGTTGGGTATAAATATTTGGCATCCTGTTGCAGGCTGCATCTGAGAAAGCGAGAGTGTAAAAATTACCATTGTAAATAAAGCTCGCGGCAGTCAGCTGAGCGCTAAGTGAGTGTATTTTTAAAAGAGATTTCCCGAGTCAGCTCGTGCTCCACTCTAAAGCACTAAAACAAAGTTGGAATTTTAAACAGCAATTTAAAAGCTGTTCTGCGCGGTGCGAGCCAAGTTTTTTCAAAAAGGAATAAGAAAAAGCTGTAAAGAACCCTGACCTAGCCCTACTACTCTGCACGCTACGCAAGACATCTCATTCATAATTAGCGCGAGTTTTTAAACGGGGCTCGATTCATTGACATGACGTCACGCTTTGTGCCATCATGTCGATTTCAGGGAAAGCTCGGGCTAATTCAAGGATAATGCGGAGCGTCCTGCCGATGCCGCACGTATGCATGTAGGCACGCGTGTGTGTGCAGAAGGCGAGCCTGACCTTCGGCCCCAAAAGGGGCCCTGTTATGGTCGTGCGGTCGGAGGGCGCGCAGGCTACCTGCGCGACCCTTGACCCTTGCCGGCCAGTGTCCGGCACGCATGCGTCCTCCCGGAATCAATATGCGACACGAGGGAGGCTCCGGAGTTCACCATTGGTCCGGGCGGAGCTTCAACATCCTGGTAATTATCCTGGACCGCGACCCACTCCCCCACACACACGCTCGACAATGCTCCCTGCCAGTTCCGTGATAAATAACCCCAACAGGGAAACGCTCTCAATACGGAGAAATGATTAATTAGCGTTTTAGGTATAACTTTCAGATGAGATGCTTTACAAAAGTTGAGACGTTGTTCTGCACAAATATTTCATTTAGATCAAAATGCAGCTATTGAGTTGGCACCGCTAAACGGCTCGTCCGCGAATTTCCCTCTCGCGCGGACTAAATTCACGGAATTACGAGGAAAAGTAAAATGCTGGAAGGCCCTAATGTATCGTCCTTGGCCGAAATACATCAATTCACGGTGTAACTTCAAGAAGCTGGAAGAAAATCTAATGTGAAATAGAGAACTTTATAGCCTATTATCTTGCAACTTATAAACAATGAAAAAAGTTTGAGTCGGCGTCTCTTCTAGTCAACATACACCAATAAACCTACTACTTTAAAGCTACTGGCGCCGTAGAGTTATATTGTTATATCGACGGTTTAGATAAATAAAAGCAAAGAAGAAAAACTTTCAACTCAAACTACCGGCTAAAGAAATCAGCACAAACAGGATAGTTTTACTACACATTTCAATAATACCCCAGAAAAATGTGGCAGTTTGAAGAAACCAGTATGAACTGAAAGTAGAATACATATACATCCATATGAAAAACTTCTTAATAATTAGTAATCAGGCAACAAATAATTTTAAATGAAAGAAATAATAGTTATTTATGGTACAAGTATTAAGATTAATAAATCACAGACACGTTGAACTAACGTTGAAACATAACTTTGGACCAAACTCTATATTAACGTCGAAGTGTCGCGAAAATCAATCAGTTGTTCGACGTTATGTGGTTTATTCTACGTTAGCTTATAACGGTCGTTTAACGTTTAACTTATGACCAAACAACGCTGTTATTTGTGGACGTTATAATCACAATCCAAAACACAAAAGTTTTTAACATCGTCGCCGACTGTTAACGTGTTTTTTTTAGCCGACGTCTTTTACCGCCATGTTATTGCACATTTTTCACCCATACGTTAACGTTGTAACGCCGCTGCTTTTTCAAGCGATTGTATACGTTTATACGTTAAAGCACGCTATGTTTTAAATACATTTACAAATTGCTTTTCACGCTGAAACAACGTTTTATTTCATATAAAATTGGATAATATTTTCTTTTCGACTAATTTTCATTGTGCCCAACCCAATTGTGTAAAACGCCGACTTTATTTAATAAACTAAATCTTTAAAAAGATCTGATAACTGCTTCAACACTATGTAATTCAGTCCAAAGTCAAGAGCCGTTTTACTTCTCATATATTCTTTTAATACAACATTTAGCCGTATGTCAAACTGGAATAATAAACACACCACGTTCTGACTCGCAGATTTTTCCTTTTTATCAGCAACACAAATGGCGACACCCGACAAAGAGAAAGAACGACTTGGGAACATACCGCTGCGATGTGACAGAGTAACGCATTTCGATTAATTGGCACGTTATGCGTGATAGGCGCGCTTAGAACACGTCTTCGCTGCGAATCTTACTAAAAAAAGGTAAAACTTACGTATTTTTATGAACGCCATCTCAAAGTTTGGCATCAACTGCTTAAAATCAACTAAATAAAAATGTAATGCAAAAACGCAATTATCACGTTGTTTTATCAAAGTCATATCCATGTTAAGAGTCGATTACTGATTTAAAAGGCGTTTGATATTAACGTTATTTCGACGTAATACCGAAAATGTATTTTTTTATAAACGTCTTGTCTACGTTTCCCGTTAAGTAAAGTTCTAAAAATCACAAAAAAGTTATTATCACGTTGTTGTAACAACGTTATATCGACGTTAAAAGTATACTACTATTTAAAAGGTGTTTTATTTAATATTTTTTAAGGTAATATTTAAAATATTAACATTTCGTGTTTTTATAAACGTCATGTCTACGTTTAACATTAACTGCTGGTCTAAAAAGCACTTAAAATCAACGATATGAAAACCTTATTATCACGTTGTTGTAACAACGTTATATCGACGTTAAGATTTGACTAACAATGTAAAAGACGTATTATTAATGTTATTTTAATGTAATATGGAAAATGATAAATTTTCGTGTTCATATAAACGCCATATCCACATTTTACATTAGCTGATGATCTAAACATTGTTACCAAACTCTGACTATAAAATAAGGAGTAGCAAAGGCTACCGGATTCTCAGCCGGAGCTGGTCGTGGGTCGAACAGAAGACTTAAAGCGTAAGCTGAAACGATGAGTAATTTATGGGCGCCAAGTAGCAGTAACCCAGCACTTTGCTAATCATCAAACCAGACACTACGGAAGGTGCTACTAAGCGATCCTGAAAATTAGAGGTAGCGACAAGGACACACAAATCAAATTCGCAGGCATAAGTAACGAGTATATATAATTTAATAAAATATTAACAGTGCTCGGTAGTATATCACAACAACAACAAATATCACAAACCAGATTTCATATAATATAATATCGTAAAATTTATCACAGATTAAACTCACCAGATTAAATAAATAAAGTCGTAAATCGTAGCAATTCGCATGTATGACCAAACGCGTCTCAAATTTAAGCGGTAGTTAAGGTTTTGTTTTGTTTGTCAAGTTGAAATCAACGCTAAACCCTCAGTTGCAAAAATAGATAACTGTACTAGTAATCAAATGTACACAAAACCCATTATTACCCAAGATCTTGGTTTATAGGGGGCGCAATATTACCCGAAACACGCTAAATAAATCTCGCCCTAAAGGGGCGTAGTTGCTTAAACAAAGATCGGACTGATTTCGCTGATTTCTTGCAAAATGGGGCCGCACTAAGCCAAATTCAACCGACTGGCGGATCTCTCCACTGAGATCGAGTCTAAAATCGTTCAAATGGGCGTATGCAAGAATTGCTATTACAAAATTTACATAAGGGAAACCTTATCGTCCCTATGCATCTACATTAGACACAGCCTGAAGGCTAATGGAGGCTTAAAATGTCAAGTTGCAAATATAAAGATGTAAACAACAAAATAGGTTTACTTTTAGACTGCAGGTGAGTTATCACAACATTAAAGTAAGTTAATTAGCTTATCAAAATCTGGCCGTAGCACAAAGCGCTACAATGAATAATTAAACACACTCATTAAAATCATGCCTATAACACAGGTTAAGTTGGTCGAGCTCAAAACTGCACAAGAACGCTTAAGGGAATTGCAAAGACAGACCTTGGCTGCACCAGGTGACGAACGTGCTAAATCGGAGGCCTACTGCACGATGTCGAGAAAGCCAGGTGATCCAACGGGCTTCATCGCAGGTAACGCAGAGATCTCGGGCCAGTAAATCTGCTAGCCTGTTTTAGGGACTGGAAATCTCCCAAACTCACAGCCAGCCGACTGCAGCAACTGCCTGGAGAAAGTGCTCTCCAAGAGGGGCCAAATCCATCGACCAAACGCTTCGAAGGGTTTCTGCGCCACATGAACAAACTCGCCGCTCACCAACAGAGATGCGTTAGTTCATACTATAGGACTGCTTCCTAATCTGAGTGCTTTCACCGCCCGTACCAAAGGGGAATTGAGTGCTTTCACTGCCCGTACCAAAGGGAAGCTGAGTGCGTTCACCGCCCGTACCAAAAGGGAGCTAAAAGGGACAACATTCTGCCTTAGAAATATAACCAGTAATTGTCAAAATAGCATACCGTGAGATGTTCTGCTCCAAATCGCCCAAGTAGTTACATGTGCTTGTCAGATAAATTCCGGACAAAAATCCGTGCTTGAAATGTATCACAACAAAAACGTCGGGGACGTCTCCCAGACAAAAATCACACCAAGATATACATTTTAATGCTAGGATGAGCGTGACAAAACCGAATTACAAATATTCGTGCATCGATTAACCAAAGATGCTTTTCACCACATCCATCTTCTGACAAGTCAAAATGGCTAATGATAATTTGACAGCTAGGCCCAGAAAATTCCAAATTTGCAGAAAAATCGCATCTGCAACCAACATAGCACGCGTACAACGTGAGGCCTAATCTGCAGTGACTTTACTTGAGGAAATGGGTAACTAAAACTAGGCTATTATAGGGTAAATAGTTAGAGCGAAATGTGCAAAGTGCCTTGAATTAGGCAGGGATAAGGCAAATCGTTAAATTAATACGAAAAGTGACTTTTGGCCCATAACAACATCTCTTAAAATCAATTATATGTTGGCGTCATATAAACATGCTCAAGAAACGTCATAGCCAACACGTCTAATTACCAAAATAATTGCGTATATAGTAAAAAGTGTTACCAAAAATCAAAGTCTAATTTACGTTCGGAAAATGACGTTAACTGTTTCACTAAAATTCAACGTTTAATATTCAACGTACAATGTCCTTGAACGCCACACTTTGTCGAACTCATATCCACTATAATGTGTTGAACTTGAAGATTTACTTACAAACTTTGATGTCACTTCCCTCTTTCCTAAGGTTCCTATTCTCGTTTCTATATTGTAATAATAATTCAACAGTTATTGTCAGAGTATGTTGGTCTTCAAGTCCTACCTGCCGTTATAGAAAAATGCCATTTCTCCATTTATTTTCTATTTCAAGTAGAGGTCTATATCTAAACAAATATCTGATGTGACTATAGACTCGATTTTCTCACCTATCATCGCTAATATTTTTTCAACCTTTATGCAGAAAAGATATTCAGGGAAGCCCTAGATGACAAAGACATTGGAGTAGTCGTTGGCGGTGTAGTGGTGAACAACCTTAGATTTGCTGACGGCACGGTACTACTAGCTACCAATATAGAAGATCTGCAAGAGCTAGTGACAACGGTTGCAGAACACAGTATGTCCATGGGGCTTAAACTCAATGTTAAAAAGACCAAATGGTTTGCAAATCCTGTACCTGCGCAGTTAGACCTGATAGTTGGAAACGAAATTGTCGAACGTGTCAACCCTTATAAATATATTGGTTGTCATCTAAACGATAAATGGGACATGCCATCGAAAATTAGAAGTCGTATCGAACAAGGTAGGCAAGCATTTGCTAATATGAAAAAAGTTCTTACTAGCAGACATCTGAAAATTGCTTTTAGAATTAGACTGTTGCGGTGCTACGTTTTCAGTATTCTATTCTATGAATTTGAGGCGTAGACGCTAACAGAGGCCATGTGCAAGAAATTGGAGGCTTTTGCGATGTGGGCCTATCGTAGGCTAATGAAAATTTCTTGGGTTGACAGAACTACAAATGTAAAAGTTTTGCAGCGCATAAACAAATCAAGAGAAGTTTTAAACACCATAAAAAGAAGAAAATTAGAGTATTTTGCCCACATAATCCGTAACGACAAATACAGATTACTGCAGATTATAATTCAGGGAAAAATAGAGGGAAAGCGTAATCCGGGCCGTCGCAGGACATCATGGCTCAAGAACCTTCGCCCATGGTATGGACAAAGTACAACATCCCTTTTCAGGAAAACTACAGACAAAATTCAAATCATGCAATTGATCGTCACGCCCTATGAGGGCAGGATACATGAAGAAGAAGTCGCTAATATCATCATGGAAGACCTCCAAACCTTGGCTCTGCAATCTCCTATGTTGGAACCCAAATTGTAATTCCAATAGAGTAAATACATTTCACGAACACATCTGTTGATCTCCATTTTCGTCGAGGGTAAAGCCTAAGCTATGTGCAAATTATAACCTTTTCGTATTTCCCAGTTAGAGCAAAATTATTTTTTTAACTGTTCACCGTGTATATGTTGTATCCAAAATATGCTCTTTGTGTGTAGCTTGCACGTGAGTCCAAACAGAACCGAACATTATTTGTTAAAATACATTTTACTTGCATCTTAAAGAACATTATTTTAACGTAATTTTTTTATTAAATTTAATGAATGCGTTGGAAGTATACCCCGCTATCATGCACGTAGATTTTACTAGGAACTAATTTTAGTTTTTATTGATTTTCTTTTATTTAATTTATGTGTCTTGTATTCAATAGATTAGTGTAAACGAATTGGCAAATTTGTGAATTGTTTAAAGTCAAGTTACAGCAGACAACACTACGAGGGAAACCAGATTCCCGTTTTGGCAAATAGTGATTTTTCATAAGCTACTAACTGAGATGTTAAGAGAGTTTCATGTTCACTGAGCTAGCTAACCGGACAAAAAGGGCAAACAATTATTTAAATATTAAGACGTATGAGACGGTCTATCCTACACGCTTCAGTGATTTATCTTTGGAACTGACAACATCGTTCTTAAAAACGGTTGACAAGATTAAACTTTCTACATTATAGAGTATTATTTTCCATGTGCAGAATTCTCCTCGACCATATTCTTAAATTAATGTGAGCAATATTATTTGAGATCGCTAAAGTTATACTAAATATGAACTACTTACTGTTATTCCACGACAATTCTTAGGCAAACACGAGCCGTTAACAAAAACGTCTGAATTAGAGTTTCTATTCAAACATATTGAAATATTTTGTTTAGATCAAAGTTGGGCCATGGAATTAACTCAGTTAAACGGCCCCTGCTCTGAATTTCGTTCTCGTAGACAATGAATTTAAGCAGCAAGTCGAAATATAAAATTCTGAAATGTTAAAACGTAGTAATGTTTCGTCCTTGGCTGAAATACACATTCTTAGTGTAACTTTGTGAAGCTCTGCCCAGAAGTTTAGAACTGAAAAGTAGATAGGCTGTCTAAAATGGAGAACTTTATGGCAAACTTTATATCCTGTGAGCTTCCCAACTTATGAACAATGAAAAAACTTCAAATCGGCGCCTGTTCTGATCGACAACTCCAATAACCTTATTGTTTGAACACAACCGGCACCAGCTAGTTATATAAAAGGTAACGATATAGTTATATAAAGGCGAAGAAGCAGCAGTATGAAAATGAAATATCAAGAAATTAAATACATATTGCAGTTAAATGATAAGAAAATGTAAGTACACTCGTCGATTGAAGTATTGTTACAATAAACCAACATATATCAGTTAAAAACTTCAACATTAGCTTTCCAGGAAAATCTACTTACCTATAGATTAAAGAAATTGTGGTAAGTGCAGCATAATCTCAAACACCAAAATATATAGATGGCACTGCAATATGATGAACAAACAGGAATGAGATTCGGTTTCTAAATCATTGGGAAATGCATAAGAATTAAAATATTTCAATATCTATGAGCGACATTATAATATACTATAATAGTCAATAATATGTAAAGTACGAAGATATTTACAACAGGTAAAAATACTGGAATTCTGGAAGATTTTAATAAAAATTAAAAGTGGCCAAACTGAGAACTACTGCAATTATGAAGCACAAGTTTTATGAAGTATTTTTTAGAACGAAGGATACTGTAATTTTTCGTTACACTCCAGGTAGGTAAGCAATCGCATCTTGTGTATGTTCAGCAAATACACGTACATACTAAGCATGACTATCTAACACAGTGTTTCAAGTAAATTACTTATTAGGTCGATCCGTTGTGCTATAACCAAGTAACGTGTGTGTGTGTATGTGTTGTGTGTAGTCTTATTACTCTACCTCATAGACCAGAAGAGAACAACGTTAATTGTAGTTAGTTAAAAAATAAACTGCAGTTCACATTTAAATTGGTAGATATTCTGAAATAATGCTGCTTCATTAAAATTGTATGGGTCACATCCCTTCTCACAAACATTTAGATTATTGTTACGTTTTTACCGTTCGGGCTATTTAAAAATTATACGACGCTTCTTGTATTAAACATTTATTTACAACGGTTAATTACGACTATTTACAAGTACAAGAATTATCAAGGCAGAACAGAAATTACTTAAACTACGAACTATTTCTAACAACGATACACTATTTATTTATATGCGCTGGATTAAACATCAACTAATTTATGTGGCTATTTATTCACGACTTAAACATTAGGGATTTATATGGTTATATTTATTTGTTATTTATCTCACTAGGGTTATATACACACGGTTCGTTTATATCACGCGCGCTTCGAGTCTGATGAGAACTGATTTCTTATTCCTGCGGAGCGTATTTATATATCCGAATAATTTCCGTCTAGAACATTCCAGATTTCGCTCGTACATTCCGGCATTCGCATGTGTTGACCTCGAGCGTGTTCCCGAAAGCGTTCCCGTTGCATCTGGTTGCAAGGTCGCCTCTCGAGTATTCGACCGCTGTGACTCACATATATCCGCAGCGGCCCAGCTGCTCCAAGAAGTTCTGGAACGCTCGGGGCTGAATCATATGTTCGGGGCAACGACCCGGTTGTAGAATCGTTACATTATGAATGACGATTGCTTTTTTAATTTTTATATGTACGCACTGATTTTTTAAATTATATTTTACATGACAATGTACATACCTATCTTTGAAAAATATACTGTAAACTTTTGATATAGTCCACAACCAGTACTAATTATAATAATAATCTTGTTTACTAACGTTACACCCATTATCATTAAATTTAAAAATATTGTTGAAGTATCGTATGATATATGCTTTGGAAACTATGAAACCCGGTAAAGCTGTCGGCCCTGACACAATACCTATAGAGCTTATTAAAATATTTGATGACGACGTAATTGATATTTTTTGGGACCTTTTCAATATCATCTATGAAAAGGGGGAAATCCCTAAACAGTGGTTGTCGTCGACCTTTGTGCTTATTCCAAAGAAACCAAATCCAAGAGAATGTTCAGACTACCGAACAATCGCGCTCATGAGCCACACCCTAAAGCTGTTCATAATGATCATCCACAAAAGAATATGTAGAAAGCTGGAAGAAGACATAAGTAATACACAGTCTGGATTCCGCGAAGGAGTCGGTACAAGAGAGGCCCTCTTTGGGATTAGCGTTACTGGATGGATATAAATCGAGATGTGTTTGCATGCTGTATAGACTTTGAAAAGGCTTTTGATAGAGTGACACATCATAAGTTACACCAGCTACTACTTAACAAAAACATTGACTCGGACGACGTGAGAATAATTGATAATCTATATTGGGGCCAAAAGGCTAAAACAAAAGTCGAAGACCAACTAACGGAAGAAATGGAGATCCGCCGTGGAGTAAGAAGAGAAAGAAACCCTGGAAGAAGAATTAGTAGGAATAATTATAAATGGAGAGGTTGTTAATAATATGAGGTATGCTGATGATACCGTCCTGTTAACGGACAGTCTGTTACGCTCATTTTGACATTTTCCTATTTATTGATTGAGATAATTAACCATAATTGTCAATTTACATTTATTTCCTAAATGATACAATACTTTACTTTGGTTAGGCAACCTTGTTAACATCTACCTTTAATTTCAAACTTAAGGCTAAACTGCTGTTATCAGTTCAGAGCACTCTGCATTCTTTAGTTTTTACGTTGGCCAACTTTCCAATTTTTGGGAACTTTGATAAGCTGAATTGGGCTGGTTTTGAGCATTTTTCGGCCATTTCCTGGCAAGTCTTGCGTCGTGAAAGTTTGAATCGCTTCCTCTGGGGACCTGGTCTCACGGCTTTGGTAACCATCTTCATAGTTGGAAGGATTTAGAGGCCCCGTTTCCCTGCTGGAATGTTCCGGAGATTGGTGTTGATATCACCGGCATTCATTTCGTCACAGACGGATTTCATGGGACGTTCACTCTTCGCACGCTTGGCTTAACGAGTTGGCTGCACAACATCTTAAGGTTCGTATATGGTGTTTGCCTACGATTTCCTCTTTTGAACATCGTAATCTATTTGGAAAATTTGCATTTTTAGCCATTTTTATTCCACCTCAGGAAAATGCTTGTTAAATGGAATTGGTTTGCTTACCTCGTTTGGTGCTATGTGTATTTGGGGCAAATGCTTGCATTGCATCGCCTACCCGCCATCCTTGGTGCACCAGGTGCTTTTGAGAAGCTAGTGGCTTGCGTCCGGCCCTGGAAAGCAGCACGAGTGAATCGTATGTAACATGACTTGAGGTGTGTATACGTGTACTAGCGTAACAACCGCTTAGCTAATTGTAGGTATTTCATATAGTAGTATTTGCATTGTAGGATTATTTGTGTGTAACTTGCATTAGGGCATATCGGTCGAATCGAATTTATGGTGTAGTTTGCTTAGTTGTCGATTCGCATCGCGCTTCGTGTAATCTGTAGCTGTATTAGCCACGCTCGTGATATAAGATCGTAGATATTTTGTGTTATCGAATTGTTTGCTACGCTTAGGTTTGCTTACCGTTGGATTGCAGTAAATGTGATGAAGGTCGCCTTGAGCTGGGCCCTGTAACGTAAGATAACATTCAGATATGCTGTTGAACTATTTTAAGACAGTTTAACTTACCTCGATTACAGGCTAGCTGTGTTTTACAGAACTTTAACTTCTGTACACCAAGTTTAGTTGCAGAAGTTAACCTTGTACTTGTCAAACGTCATTTTAGGGTGTAGGTTGTAACTAGCGACCCGCTCACGGTAGTTTAATGCTCAGACTTTGGATATTCGTAAAATCGATCTTGGTAATTTGTTATTTTAGCATTTGTTAGGAGCATAATTCAAGCCGTTGCTTTTATTAGTCATATATAAGAACTTGATGAGTTTAAAACAGAAACCGCCACGCCCTGTATGATGATACAACCGTAACAGCGGGCTTCGAGCCTTTGAAATCTTGACGTCACATTTAAATAGTAAGCTAACATTCGGGGTTGTAGTTAGCATATTTGCTTGCATAGCTCTAGTATTCGCGGCACTCTGCCTCACAGTATGCTTGCGAATTGTTGTACCTGTGTTGCCAATTGGGTAGCAACTTACTTTCTTTATTCGTGATAGATTATAGTTTAGGATGTCCTACTTTTAGCCGTTGAATGATATAGATGAAATATAATGATGCAGTGCCTTTGTCGATTTTAATGTGTTATATTGTTGGTTTATTGATTTGCTTGTATTTTGTTAGATTTTGGTTGATGATTTGCCTGGCTGTGTTCGACTTAAACTTGTTATTCTGTTGCACTATAGTACCAATATTAATAAATCTGTGATATTTTGATTGGTCGTTGCTTTGATTTTGTTTGATCTGCTGGACTTATCTTCGACCTTGTGAACGGTCCGGCACAAGAATGATTCGATGTCGAGGACCTGGCGCCCATTCTCTTCGTATTTCATTTAGTGTTCTTTTCAGCGTAGTTGGCACCCCGACCCTCGCGACTAGTTAGCCCATTAGGCCGATAGTTACCAGCCGGTAAAATATCAAATATAACTTTCGCCAAAAGGTAAGGCCAACCCGTCTATCCATCTTCCCTTACAAGTCTTAGTGACATGCAACACCTTCTAGAAAAACTAAATGATCGATGTAACGAATACGGTCTGAAAATAAATTTTAATAAAACCAAGCTAATGGTAAAAAGTCCCTACAAAACCAAAATCAAAACCATATAAACTTGACAATAGCGAACACCGTCATAAAAAAATGCTCAGTCATATAGATATCTAGGAAACTGGATGGAACAATCGGGTGATCAAACAAAAGAGATAAGAACGAGAATAGAAATAGCCTGGTCAACATTTCTGAAAATGAAAAAGTTATTTACTAGCCGGGATATTAATATAATACTTAGGATGAGGGTGTTGCGTTGTTACATATTTTCTGGGCTTTTGTAAGGAGTTGAAGCTTGGACCCTCAACAAGAATCACACAAATAGACTGCAAGCCTTCAAAATGTGGTGCTACCGCAGTATGTGGTGTATTCCTTGGACAGATAGGACCACCAATACCGAAATTCTAAATAAAATGCAAAAAAATGTGAAATTATTAACACCATTAAAAAGAGACAGCTTCAATACCTAGGCCACATAATAAGAGGCCCCAAATACACCATCCTCCAATTAATAGTTCAGGGGAAGATTAGGAGAAAGAGAAGTGTTGGCAGACGCCGTATATCCTGGCTGAAAAACCTGAGGGACTAGTTTGATTGCAGTAACACTCAACTATTTCGAACTGCAGCCAATAGAGTCCGGATTGCTGTGATGATAGCGAACCTCCGATAGGAGAAGCACTAGAAGAAGAAGAAATGTTGGTAAGCATTATATTTTAATTGTAATAAGTATTGGTATGTAATATAATAAAATGCAAAATTATTCTTTGGATTTTATTTTATTAGTTGGACTTTTTCCGCAGGCTTGGCGATTGAAATCGGGCTCGGTGAGACCATTCACAGCTGGGCATCAAATTAACTGTGCTCTACTCAGAACCACAGACCTAAGAGATAGAGTAACAAGGTCAACACATTACCATAACACACACCTCACACAATGGTTGCTGCGCAAGCATAAAAGGCGCGCTCCAACTTTGTATCCCGAATCCGGGGCAAGTTGAACTTTGTACCGCCAGATAATGCAAGCGCATACAGCACCAGCCTCTACACCGCAAGGTAAATGAGGTTACCGAAAATATAATAAGTAGGGAAAAATTGCCATGAATGGGCCATCCTTCTTTAAAAAATTTCCACATGTTTATTTTTTAATTGTAGAGATAATTTTAACAGTACGTACCTTAAACATATAAGAGTACAATAGCTGGCACAAATTGCTGTAGTCTGCTAAAAAAAGTATTTACTTAAAAGCTGGATTTGTCCCATTCAATACATACAGGGTGTTGAATGGGACAGCTGTCAGCTATGATTGGGACAAGATACATATTTAAAAATACAATAATGGTACACTTTATTCTTTAGAAGTAATTACAGTAAATTTTGTGTAATGTTATTTAATACATTATAAAAGACAACTGCTTACAGAGGTCTTCCAAATTCCTTTCCATAAACTGAAAATTCAATATTAAATGTGCCTTTGTACGAGCCGTTTCATGATTCTTGTAAGGCGTTGCTAATTTTCTGAGTATTACTTCCCTCTTCTGAAAGACTAAGTATTGCAATCACGAAAAAATCACCTTCCCAGATTACTTCAGATCTTCACGTTTCAAAGTCCCTACACGACGAAAAACAAGTTTTCTCAATTCCGTCTGTCTCTCTGTCTGCGTCTATTGGCGGTATAACTCAAAAACTATTTACGGAGAAAGATGATATTTTGCATACACATTATATATATACCTGCAATGAAACGGGGAAAATTTCAGACAAATATATACAAGGTGAGCACCTTAAAAAAATAACATTTTGTTTATTTTTGCGTTAATTTTAAAATAGAAGGCAGTAATAATTTTCACATAGGTCAGGCTTTACACTTGCCGAAAATAGGACACAACAGATACAGGATAATGGCACAAAGCAGTCGAAACATTTCAACGACAAGACCGTTTCCCTTGCGCGCGTCGCACTCATTTCAATTAGGCTCGATAGCGCAGTTCGACTTGTGGATATAGTTACGATCGCTACGCAGATACTGTTACGATCGCTATGCAGATGCGGCGGGTTCAAACCCCAGCGGAATACATTTTTTTTTAATTCGCAAATTGATCTAGTTCGCGCGAGGGAAGTTCGATGCAAACCTATTTACAGATTTTTTTGATTTGTGAACATCACTAATGTCCTCTTTAGTAGGAGAGAATAACTTTTGAGAATTTCCATGTCGCCTAAGGAATGTAATTTGATATTGTTTATCTTCCAATATTTCTTTGATACTTGCGATGTAGGCCAACTTAAGTTTTTTTGTCGAACAATCCACCAAATCAAAATCATTTTTTGTGTATGGTAATATTTCCAGAATTATCAAGTATTTGATCATCATTGTCACTTTGCAAGAGGTCACTAAGACATTCATCTGAATCTTGCAATTCGATCTCTTCAGTCTCTGATTCACTACTGCAACTTTTTTCTACCAGTTTCTTCAGTATCTTCATTCTATTTAGATTCTGCACCTTTTCTTTTTCCAATTTTTCTCTGTGCTCCTCTTCAATTTGATTTTTCTCTGGGGTTTCCGTTAAAATTCTCGTCGATCCTCTTTTTCTGTCTCTTCGGATTTCCTGTCTCTTTGGACCTTTTGGATATGGTCTAATTGATTCAGGTGTGATTAATAATTCAGAAGATGCATTAATATTACTTCTAGCATGAGATGATGTTGCTTGTTTTGAAGTACAAGGCTGCAGTTCTTGCATTTGATTATTATTGTCACTTGTAGTAGGAGTATCGTGATCTGTTACATATGAACACTGATAGTCAGCTTCTTGGAATACATTATGTTGAAACTCATCTGTATTAGGTAGCAGGCGCGTGCTGGGACTCTAAAGAGGGCCCGGGCATTGAAATTTTGGGAAAGGCCCCTAAAAAATATCCGTGGCAAAATTTTAACTTTTTCAAAGTTGTAGGATATAAAACGGTAGAACTTTAATCGAGAAATATAGTATAAACAGTAATTGGTGTCGTAGAATTAGGTAGGTTTAATAAAACTCAAAACTTAGTAAATAAAATTTATTGAAAAATAATAGTTATTGAATGTATCAGCGTCGAATGTAGCTTGAACAAGCGCGCCCACGCCCGTGTGGGTCGTCCAATACAACTTTTTATCCATTACCTCTATTAAATCTCTTTAATTAATTTTTTCTTCTGAATTTGTTTACACTAACATGATATTTGATATTAATAACATTTAAAAATTACAAGCAAGCCTTTAATTAGTTGTTATGTATCCATAATAATTATTTCTTCTCGACTTTTCTATTTTTCCCTCACTAGTCGCCGACTAATGATGAACTTGTTTTATTTGAAATAACTGTAGTAATATTTTTAGTTTGAGAAGGTGTAGGATAATAGCTATTTTTGTCCCATTCCCATTGTACTTTTTAAGAATAGAAACAGCAATTGTTATTCAATTTCAAACTTTTGATATTATATTATTACCATTAGTTTCCAAAAAACGAATGCATTAGATTATGATAAAAATAATTTATGCATAGTGATCGTGAAAGTCGTCTTTCTTTTTAACGAATACATAATCGTATTGAAAGTTCCACTTTTTTAACGCAAAAATCGTGAAAAAGTACACTTTTTAACTATTTTATTGAAATGTCAATTTGACAGTTGTCAATTCCGCAGTCCTTTTCGACTAAATTTCGAGTTACGAGAGATCACTATGCAAAAAAACTACGTGTACAACTAGTTTTGAAAGTCCTTTTTTTCATTAATTTGCTTGATTAACTCGGGCTTCGCCCTCGTTATCAAACTGAAAATACGTGAAAAAAGTATGACTTTTAAAACTAGTTGTACAAATTACTATTTCCCCATAAAACAAACTAATAAGCATTATTTTCAATTCTTAAAATGTTAACAACATTTCTACCAAATACTACGTATATTACTATAAAATTTGACACTATTTTAATGTAGCAGACAATTTTGTATTGTAAAATTCTGTATGAGAAGCTTATTTAGATGTTATAAAATTAAACGTTAAAATGTATACAGGGTGACTCACGAGAAAGTACGAACCTACCATTTCAAAGATTCTGCGGTATCTAAATTTTTATTTGCCATATTATGAATCCCATCTTGCTGTTTGCTATACTTTGAAGTTTATTGACATAACTTTTACCTTCGCTTTCTCTTGGACACGCGAATGCAAGTAAATACTAATCACTATAATAGCACGGAATGGTGTTGCTGTTATAATAATATAGTAATCTATCTATACAATCTTATGGAAGGTTAACCAACAAAAACAGGACCGTTGTTCCTTGATTACGTAAAATAACATGTATGATACATATCACATAGGCATATCTGATTCGTAATACCGTAAATAATAGTCTAGATCAGGGCTGTCCAACATGTGGCCCGCGGATCTAAATCCCCTTGAGTCCACTAGTCCTGAGCCTGTCCTTTCTTTTTCTACCTGGACCCTCTGGTCTGACACACTGCACTGTCTAACGGAGTATGCCTCCAACCCTTACCAGACCAGACTTCAAGAGAGATGACGTGTTGTACTATCAGCCCGAGAAGTTCAAATTTTCCGCAAAAGGAAGACCGCTAGATTCGATTTTACCTTGATTGTTGAACTTTCTTGGGAAATCGAATCCCTGAGGCTTTAACCCTGTCTTAATACGCTGTACTGTTGTGCAGGACAAACTGCTTAAAAGCCATTTCCGACCGCCTAATTTTTAAACGCAAATCCCGGCCCCCCGAGAGGTGAAATACTCCTCATAACCTCATTTTACTAATAATTAAACCTGTAACCTGTAGGAATCGCAGCCTCTATCCCGCTTGTGAGCGGCTAGAGTCTTGTAGCCGCCCTTTATAAACTCACCTGCAGGGCCACTTTTTGATCATTAAAAGGCGAATTCCTGGACTTCGACGTTCGATTCCGCAGTCCGCAAATTCCCTACCAGGGGAATGTCAACATCATTTTCTGGCTCAAGGCGAATACATTTCATCTGCAGGATTTGATAGCGCGTTCGCTCCAAGAACGACGCCGAGCCGTCGTAAGGTATCAGCAACCTCTGCACCAGGATTTAGGCACTAACGCCCGCCCCAGGTAACCCTTAAAATCGCTAAATTCCCCGGAAAATTACAGCTTAAAATTACTGCTGAGTGGAAGGTCAAGTTTGCAGGAACAAGAGACCTACTCAGCCCATTTCCCGAATAATCGGCGTGCGTACCGGCGTACTACCAATAGGGACTCGCCGGTGCATTGGGTTGCAGCTCGACCCACGAAACCAGACACCGTTCCAGAAGAACATGTTAATTTTAAATAATGTACAACTTAGAGTTATTTTTAATTAATCATGGTAACTAGCTAAAAACATTATATTTGTTTTGGTAATTATCTGGTGTTTTAGCTAATTGAATATATATTTGAGTGTACGTATTTCTCCGATTTGAGCTTAACCTGAGAGGTAAATCTTTACACCCTGTATATCTCTTTTATGTTTCAATGATTTTTGTAATGTAACTAAGCTTCTTGAATAAACAAAAATTAGTATTAAATATACACGTTTTATATTTATTACAGATCACTCACGAAGTCGCATACGACACATTTTATGATGCGGCCCTCATAACCTTCAAAATTTTTACAGTGGCCCTTGAGCCCCTTGAAGTTGGACAGTCCTGGTCTAGATATCGCATTCTCTTGTGATCTATATTTTGGGTTGCCTATTTTTGGAGTGGTAGGTTCGTACTTCCCTGTGTATCACCTTGTATAGCGACCAACGCAAAACTTAATAAATATCTAAATCTTTTTAAGCAGTGTGCTACATTTGCTTTCTGATTTTAAGTAAATATAATATAATAAAATTACACTATAGTTCTAGGTGCTATACAGAAACTAAAAAAGTAAAAATTGATAATTTATAAATAAATCTGTTAATGTACTTTTTTGAAGCCATTTCAATATCTACATGGTTTAATTAATGAAGTTGTGACGTGGTTTAATTCCAGAAAAAAAAAATTTCTAATTCTAAGAAACCAGTGTTGGTTTAGTGAACTAAATATATTTTTAAATTAATGAAAAGTGATATCAGGAATATTCATAAAATAAGCGCAATTTTTATACATTCAAGCACGCAAGCAACATTAAGTAATATTATTACACAATTCAATTTATTCTTAAAGTAGTATTGCTATAATTAAAGAGTAGGAGGTTAATTTCTGGTATATATTAAAAACATTTCTATTTGCAACACATATACGACCTGGAGAAAATTATTGGTAACACTGAAATGCTTGCCATTGCTTTCCACTGCTTGGAGTTTGAAAAAATAAGTCTATTCTTTGCTATTAATTAGAAAACTGGAGTATTTAGTTACAATAACATGAGCTAAAAAGGTGGTCTTAAGTTTAAAATATATTTAGCTTCAACATTGCAATCATAAAATGTCAGTTCTTTAAATTTAAAATAAAAATCAAACCCGTTACCAATAAAAATGGAAATTAACATTCTGCTATGTGTACACTGTTTTTATTTCATCTCTTTGTAACAAATAGGGAACACATATCACGTGTGTCATTTTTTCATGAGTTTGGTAACATTTTAAATAAATTGTTGTTGCAGGGCAATCAAATTGGATAAAATAAAATGCTTTAAACTTTATTTTTTATTTCTAAATAACAAACTGTTAACAATAGCATGTGAAATGCGTTGCCTTCATGCTGAAACATGATAGAAAACACAGTGCATATGAGGTGATTCGGGAAAAAGCACAAGGCTGCGCTTAGAAGATAGGCAACCCAATATACATGCTTACTGCTGCAAACGTAACTTAATATACTTTTAATTTGTTATCGTTTGCAATGAACAAGAACTAGGCATGCGGAGTAATAGGCACCTTTAACCCCAACTGCTATGGTCACATGGTCAGGGTCCTACTGGAATGACCAGAGTTCCAATCTTAGTAAAAGGTTTTCTACATGCTACACATAGTAACAGTAACATGGAACAGCATTCTGTAGCTTTTATTTGTTTTTTTAAATACCTCACCCGGACAGGGAATCAAACTCACCACCTTTGGATTAGTAAACAATACTTAATCACATAATATAAGGTATCCCTTCTGCCTAAATATTAAGTTACCTGTCACAACATCTTATTGCAAGTGCTTTGGGCAAAGAGCATATAACGTGAAGAGGTGAAGAGGTTCAACCTTATGGGAGTATTTGTAAGTGTGTAATATGGGATGCATAAGCAAATATTTCGTGCAAATTGCTAATACAGTGCCAAGAACTCGTGGAGACAAGGAACCCTTCTACCTATCCCTGTTTATTTAATCTTTCCTAAGGTGTCTTAACTGCTTTCAGGGAAAATATTTAAGTGTTGCAACACAGTGGCTTGCTCCTATGTGGCAATGACTTTTGAATCACAAGCCTAATTTTCAGGATTACTTAAATCACGATTTCAAATATGACATAACGGACATATACTGGTCAATTACAACATAGTTTAGATGTTATTTTATGGATATTTCGGCAAAAAAATCTTAAAATCCACAAAATATTTTTTTTAATAAAATTACTTATATTGAATATTAACAAAAAAGTAAAACAAAGTTAGTTAAACAAATATACCTAAATTTAAAACAATATAAACGATTCTTTTTTAAATTTTTCGTTTTCATATAACAGTTCTTTTACATCTTTGCCATAACACAAAAAACAGTATCTAAACCAAGGAAAAAGTAAATATAACAATAAACATACAGGGTGGTGAAAAAGTAGGGCATTATCCGTGCGCTAAGTTGTAGGCCTTCAGCTAATAACAAATTTGAATATCAAATTAAATTGTGAAAATTGACATTTAGAAATTTAACGTTATAGTTTATGGAGATAAATTATGTCAAAAATTTTAGAAATATGTGTTGTATTAATAATGCATGATTTTTACTATTGGAATAATAATAAATCAATAAGTCGTAACATGTTTAAAAAATTTAGTTTACATTTCTGAAAGGGAATTAAAACACAGATTAGCGAATACATTCATTCAAAATAAAACCTGTATACTTTAAATAAACATATCATAAAGTTGAAAATTGACATTGTGTTGAAATAATTACGACATTTTTCTAAATTATGAAGATTCCAATTTTGTTTTTATGTTAAAATTGAAATAATAATGAGGGTAACTGTTAATTAATTTAACTTATTATAATAAAAGACGAAAAATGCACCCCTAAAGGGGTGAACACTGTGCTTGGAAAATTTAAATATAACTTTAACACTCGGTTTGAGCATTATGGAATGCAGAAAGTAAATGAATTTTTAATAAAAGCATGCAGGTTGTTTCCTTAATTTGTTATCATACTGCACAGTCGGTGTGAGAATATACAGGCTGATTTTTTTATCATGTAACAACGTATAGGCAACCCATTATGCAGAAGCGTGCATAATGGGTTGCCTACAAGTTGTTACATGATAAAAAAAGTCAGCCTGTATTGCTTGCTATTAATTTACGCAGGGTTGTATTAACTTATATTTTAAAAGTTTTTAATGACTGAAAATATGAAAAATTATGGGTTGCTAAAAAGTGAAAAAATTTGAGAAATGTATTACAAGAAATATTTATTTTAAAAGGTTATGGTAAATTGAACTTAGATTCTCTATATCTGTTTTATAATTAATAGTTGTAGGGCTCTTTTGTATTTCAATCATTTCCAGGCAAAGGCGTTTTTTTAAATTGCTCTCTTTATGTAAGATAGTAGGTGTATTAAAGTTAAATTTATGTTGGTATTTTATTGCGTGATCGGTTAAAGCAGTTTTAGTGGATGAGGGTGATATGTTGTTAATTTTTACAGAATATTTATGTTGTTTAATTCTATTTTTTAATAATTGCTTTGTTTGACCAATAAAAACAAAACAAGAAACTCTTTGTTTCGCACAATTGCAATATAACAAGAACTCACTAAAACATAAATGAATCAAAAAACTTTTAAACACTAATAAAGAGCCAATTGTAACATCAGATAAAACACAAAAGACAATTATATTGACTAAATCTGATTACCATGAAAAAATTGAACGATGAAAATACATATAAAAAAAACTTAAAGATCCTACCTTAATCATTCAAATAAAAACAACACAATAATTAAATATTTGTTTGACAAAAAATCATTGGTAATATTACATTTAAAACTTTAATCTCACATAACGGTCTTCCTCCTAAAACATATGGATCACCAAAATTATATAAAGACAATATACCTTTAAGACCTATTGTGGCTCTACATGAGTCCAGCCTACAATCTATCAAAATTTCTGTCAAACATCGCTTAATAAATTCAGCATTCAAGACTCATGGAAATTCAAAAATATAAACAATACCAAACTTAACCATAACCATACTCTTTTTTCATTAGATGTAGTCTCTTTGTACACAAACATACCGATCGATCTTGCCTTAAATACTATAAAAAATAACTGGAATAGAATTAAAAAACATACAAACATTACACTAAATGAGTTTATTCAAGCTGTAGAATTTGTTTTAAATACCACTTATTTTACATACAATAACACAATTTATTCACAAACTTTTGATCGTGCAATGGGTTCACCTATATCTTCAACTATTGCTAATCTCGTATTAGAAGATATAGAGACAAAAATTCTTAGTCTAAATACCATTTTTTCATCTTTATTTAAGATACGTAGACGACATCATAATGGCAACAGACAACCAAAACAATCTCTTTAATATTGTACACCCCAGACTAACATTTACAATTGAAAATGAGGATTCCAATGTCTCCTTAAACTTTTGGGTTAATTTTAACAAATTAGTACCAAAAAAGCATAAAAACAAATAGATACTTTAATTTTAATTCTAATACAACAATCAAATATAAAATTAGTGTCATAAACAATTTAGTCAACAGAGCAATTCAATTATCCTCTAAACAGTTTCATAATAAAAATTTTGAATTAATTACTAATATTTTGGTTATAAATAATTATCCTATTGATCTTATCAAAAAACACATAACTACCGAATAAATAAAATTAAAAACCAAAACAAACTTAATCAATCTATAGCATTACAACGTAACTGCCTTGGCACCGATTTTAATATTTCAAACACATCATCACCAAACAAATATGTATCAATTCAATATATTCCTAAGAAAAAATTGAATATGAACATACAAAATATAGGTAATATCAAAACTGCATTTAACAACAATAATACTTTAGGCAAATTGTTTTTACTAATTTAAAAGATAAAACCGAAACTAGTATGGAATCTCAAGTAGCTTTACCAACTTAATTGTAACAACTGTAACTGCACTATATTGGTCAAACAAAGCAATTATTAAAAAATAGAATTAGACAACATAAATATTCTGTTAAAATTAACAACATATCACCCTCATCCACTAAAACTGCTTTAACCGATCACGCAATAAATACCAACATAAATTTAACTTTAATACAGCTACTATCTTACATAAAGCGAGCAATTAAAAAAAACGCCTTTGCCTGGAAATGATTGCAATACAAAAGACACCTACAACTATTAATTATAAAACAGAGATAGAGAATCTTAGTTCAATTTACCATAACCTTTTAAAATAAATATTTCTTGTAATACAGTTCTCAAATTTTTGCACTTTTTAACAACCCATTATTTTTCCTATTTTCAGTCATTAAAAACTTTTAAGATATAAGTTAATACAACCCTGCGTAAATTAATAGCAATCTAAAGTACATTTTTTTCTATAATAATTGTCAAGGTCAACTATCTAGGGCATAAGTTGCATTCCTGCAGGGTCCCTAGTTTTAATAGTGTTGGTACATAGATTTTTTTGTTCCTTTTTTTCCACTAAAAAAAAAATATTGTCATTTTGACAGATATGTCATAGTATTGGGTAAAACAGCATAGTAAAATATTTCAAATTAATTAATTATTAAACTTACAATATTTGAAAATAAACATGATTCCATGTTAAAAAAAGAAATTTGTCAAAAGTGCAAATTAAGAAACTTTGACATTCAAAATTGACACATAACCAACACGAGGTATACAAATTTCCTAGCGTTTTAATCACATATCTACCAACATTGTAACACTTTGACAGTTATTATAGAAAAAAACAACGTACTTTATATATTCTCACACCGACTGTGCAGTATGATAACACATTAACGAAACAACCTTGCATGCTTTTATCAAAAATTCATTTACTTTCTGCATTCCATAATGCTCAAACCGAGTGTTAAAGTTATATTTAAATTTTCCAAGCACAGTGTTCACCCCTTTAGGGGTGCATTTTCTGTCTTTTATTATAACAAGTTAAATTAATCAACATGTTACCCTCATTATTATTTCAATTTTAACATAAAAACAAAAATGAAAACTTCATAATTTAGAAAAAAGTCGTAATTATTTCAACACAATGTCAATTTTCAACTTTATGATATCTTTATGTAAGTATACAGGTTTTGTTTGAAATGAATGTATGTATTCACTAATCTGTGTCTTTTATTCCCTTTCAGAAATGTAAACCCAGTTTTTAAATATTAATAACAAGTGATGAAACAACCATAAGCTGCAAAAGGTCTTGTAATTTTTTAAATATTAAACATGTTACGACTTATTGACTTTTTATTATTCCAATAGTAAAAATCATGCATTATTAATACATCACATATTTCCAAATTTTTTGACATAATTGATCTCCATCAAATTAAATTCTTCAGGTCAAATACAAAGTCGTCCTTCAAATTTAGCAGCTGAGGATACATTTTTTATATTGGAGGAAGAAAAATACTTGAGATGTTGTGTTAGTAGTTTTTCCAGATTAATTTTTAAACTGGCAATTGTTGGTATCACAAATCCATAATATATATTAGCTTTTCCTTTCAGAATATCTTTTTTTTTATATGCATATTTACAATCTGTTACTCATGAACAATAAGTAAATGGTATGACATTTAACTAACCTAACTAACTATATACAGACTTGCTTAGAACAATCCAGTGATCGTTCTTATTGTATAAATTATCTAACTAATTGTGTAATTTAGTAAATCAGCACGTCAGTCCTATGTAACTGTAGAGTGTAGACAAACGCATATTTAAAGAAACCTGATGGGCAGGTCCGACGGCTTAACCGCTTCAACCATCGAGTGTCATTGATGTGTGCTAGCTAAGTGGCTAGCTCATTAGGATGAATTGTAAGCCGAGTTCTGTATTTAACATTTAATATCTAATGCTAAAACTAGTGACTTAAAAAGTTCAACGTATTGTGTCAAATACTCCACTTCATTTTTTTCATGCAATATTGTTTAACTGAAAGCTTTTTATATTAAATAAGTATTTTTTTGCTAAAATTTATAAGTATCTTTTTTTGCTAAAATTTGGATTATAGACTCATAGTGTGAATTCCAACGTGTAATGTCCAATGCTAGAATAGCTCAAATGATGACCTAAAAGACGTTTAAAATTATGCAAAAGGTATTTACAAAAGTATTTAATTGCCTTCATTTCTTCAAAAAATATAGCTTGCCACAACTCGTCTCTGAAAGCTACAGATAACGAATGAATGCCCTTAGAGCATTTTTGTGAGAGTAGCGCTGGGACCTGGCTCCTCAGGTAAAGAGCCCGCTAGAATTTCCTGGAAAACCTAGCTCGCTGGTGCAATTTCTCTATGCAAAATGCTGGCATAGCAACGGTCGGTACAAAATTCGAACAGTATTTGCAAATACAGTACAAAATACATATTAGTTAAATAGTTAACCACCTATCATTAAAATATTTCTGAATTATTGTAATTCCTATCTAACTGAGGTCATTCCTGATAATCGTAGGAAAGCTATTTTCTGGAAATATCTAAATTAAATGCCACCAATTAGAATCTTGTAAAATGTAACTTGGCACACTAGCCTTAATTGGAAATAACATATTTCCCAGACGAAAAAAATAGAAATTAACAAAATTTGCTTCTAAACAAATTTCTGTCATTTCAATAAAAGTAGCAAGTTTGAGCTACAATGTTAATGGAGAAAAACGAAATTATGTCATACTGTTTTAAATCTGGCAACACCGCTAATCGATTTAGTCGAAGAAATCTTCTGGAATACCCTGAGAGGATTTAACTGGTTACCTAGTTTACAGAAGGGTTAAAACTGCGATCCTAGACGAGTAATTTTACGGTATACGCAGGTGAACCTCTGGGCTGAAGTTCTTCATGTTATATGTTCTTTGCCTTAGGTTACCTATTTCCTAAGCACAGGCTCATAGTCTTACGAAACGCCATTGACCATTGCTAACAAAAAAAAACTAGCACAGTTTTTTTAACTGTGTAAATCTGATTTCTTATTTGGCAACTGAAATGTGAATAAATTTGTTATAGACACACACGATCATTGAAAATGAACAGGGTTATGCAATATATTGTTATGATACATGATGCAGGAAATTAAAGCATATGAAAGAAATATTTAAAATGAACTAATAAAGTTGGACAGTTATAATAATTGAATCTTGATGGGTATAAAGTTTTGAACATAAATAATGAAAGTAAAAGATGCAAGGGTTCTTTTCATTGTGAATCATTTAATACTGTTATATTTATTGAATGGATTAAACTTAATGGTTGTATTTAATATTTATAAAATAAACCAAGGTAACATTGACAAATGTATTTGTTAAGAAAATTCTGTATATAGCATTATTTAGAAAAAAATAGGAAGTGTGCATTGAGAATTGTATCTAATAGATATAAAAAAGTTTGTTTAAAAACAGTTACAAAAAACAACTCAAGAAAGCATGTATGTAATTTGGCTATAATAATTTTGGTATAATAAAAATAGAATCTCTGCCTTAATTTGTCTAATTTTGGTGATAACAAATTAAATAAAGGCTGAAAACAAATCTACGAGGTAAAATAAAGTGAAATATTTAAAAATGGAAAAGATATTGTGACATCAAGTGTTCGAGAGAAGCTACAGATACAGTTAATTGGATATAGAATACAGGACATTATACTAGTTGGGATTTGGATTTATTCATACATACAAGATATTAGAAGAGGTATTTTACAATTTATTATTTGATTTGAGTGTTCTGTAGACGTTGCTTGAGACATCAGATTATCTGCAAAAGGGGAACAAAGTTAGAATTGGAATTTATAAAAGGATAGAAACTTACCAGGACTTGGATCGTGTGACGGTGACATCCAGAAGGAGCTAGGACTGGAATTAGGGATCTGAGCAGTTGGTTTGACAAGTCAAGAGTAGTTGAAAGGAGTCACGGACCATCAAAGGGTTTGCTGTTAGTGAATTGGACATTGAGTGCTGCAGTCTATCGATGACAGGATCCAATAGTGATTGGTGTTTGCAGTGAAAGCATGAGCAGCTATTAAGGTTTGTTAAGATAAGTTGAAAAAGCATTTTGAATAACTGTCAATTTTGAAAGTGATAACATAAAGTTTAGTTAGTACTTACATAGGTGATTTGAATAGTAGTAAATGTCAATGTGAGATACAGTTGTCAGTTTACCTGGTTTGATTAATTTTGAAAGTCAAGTTTGACGTTAAGTATCATTGATAACAAACTAAATTTTGATGAACCCACCCTGAAAATAAGAGCTCTCAATTTAAAAGCAGTTATCATTTGATACTTAAGACATTACATGAATTAAAGCCTAGTTTACCTGGTGAGCTATTGCAATATGTTACACATTTGAAACATTTGTGTTTGGAAAGCTACTATAACCATGTTATACAAAAAGTACTTCATCTAATGCATACAGTTTCATAAAAGTTGCCCGATATTTCTGTAATTTTGCATGGGGCCATAATATTGGTTGCACAGCCCTGTTCATATTCAATGATTCTTTGTGGACAAGGTCTAGGCATGCGTTATACCAGATACCTTCCACACCAACTGCTTTGGTCATACGGTCAAAGTTCTACTTAGAATTTTGCCGAGACTAATGAGTTCCAACCCTAGCAAGGGATCTTTTACGTGCTACACATCATAGTAACGTGGGACCCACGGCTTTACATCACTTCTGAATGATGGCATTTTCTAGGGGCTTTCATCTGCATTTTTTTATTTTTAAAAATCTCACCGAGACCAGGAATTGAACTCGCGACTCTTAGGGCCGGTTGCAGAAAGCAATGTTAACTCTGGTGTTAGCTAACGCGACGTCAAACTGAACAAAAACGAATCAAATCTCAAATCTTTATGGTAACTAATACATTAGTAAACAAAATTTGATGCGATTTTGTTCACTTTGACGCGATGTTAGCTAACACGAGACTTAACATTGCTTTCTGCAACCGGCCCTTAGATCAGTAGTCAGAATACTAAAAAAAAAGTTAGGTGGCATTATTTATTGCTTCTTGCACATTTGTCTAGTTATATAATTGTTTGATATTGTAGCCTTTGATATTAAAATTTGAATTATTAACATGACAGTTAAAGTCATTTTATCAACTAAAAAAATTCTTGGCTAACGGATTTAGATTTTTTTTAAGTTTCCTTCGACTTCACATACTTTTACATGGTTTGATGTGAATGCTAAAATAAATTCTTCAATTCACTTCGCCAAAGATTTTCATTAACGTCTAGATTCTCTGTTCATTAAGTTCCTACTGAATTTTTAACAACCAAGTCATTGTAACTATACTATATTTAACGAAAAACCCCTCCCACAGTTGTATGCAGCCCAATTTTATTTGAAATTAAACAATTTTTGAATTTTACAGTTTTTTAATTTGTAACGTACAAAACTGGTTTTTGCACAATCAGGCTTCCAGTAATTTTATTATTGAATTTGTTGGTTAAAACGTAGCACAGAACAATAATTTAACTATTCAAAGTAAAACTGTATCGACTCTTTTTAAAATATTACAAGACAAACGACTACAGCACATGAGATTTAATCAAGTATACACATGCGATTGACACACTAGTTTATAATTCAGTCCATTTAAGGTTATAGGTAACTCTTTATATAAATGCACTAAATTTAAAAAAAAACATGTAAAAGATTCTTATATTAAATACAACGTAACTCTTAGATAATCTTTGTATTCATTTAATATTAAAAAAAACAATTAAAGCTTAAGTAAGTACCTACCAGGTGTCTTAAAATGAATTACATCTAGTATGCTTTGAATTTCCCATAATGCAATCTAAAATTTTACTTGAAATTGGCAATACTGTTAAGTCTATGTCAAATTCGAGGTTATCATGTTTTGCATCAGTTTGTGTCAAAACTGACGCAAAATCTAACCTGCTAACGTCAAATTTGACATAGACTTACAGTCTTGCCAATTTTAAGTAAAATTTTAGATTGCATTATAGGAAATTCAAAGCATACTAGATGTAATTCATTTTAAGACACCCGGTATATATTCAATATTACTCTGCATAAATATAAAGCACATAATAAATTATCAATTTATATTAACTGAGAGATTTTTCAGACTTTTCAAGTTCTTCACCTTAAAAATTTGAGGCAAACCATTCAAACAGCAAGCCTTGTTGCATCAGATAAAGTAGCACTGAAGTAATAATAAACAGAGACATACCCTCACATTAACGAAATGCATTTTACACAGACATCTTTTCTTTATCTTCTCTCCAGCAGATTCTTAATTAGCATGGGTTATGAGAATGGCACGTAAATTAGGGTGAGGGTTGCAACCTTGCAACGGCTGCTTTTACGGAAGGACATAAAATGGGGTATCTCTCATTGAAATAAAAAATAATATCTAGTTACTAATTATTTCTCTTTCATAACTACGGAAATATTTAATTTAATGAAGAAGTAAAATTCAAAATCTTCAAGATAATTTTGCTTTAGTGGGTAGGTACTGGTTGAATGGTTTCCATCATTGCGGTACAATATATTTCCAAAGTATTTATATATTTTATATGCAAATATACACAATAAATATTGAGCACCGACTACATTGACTTCCTTTACTCTATTTTACAAACTAAACGTTACTAATAAGGCCGTTGATGTTTATGGCACTTTATAATATTAATACAGCTGTATTATAAAATATATTTTCTCTCCTTTTCAATCTTAACATTGGTGAGTGAGCAATTTACATACATTAAGAACACTTGTCTTACTTCACTATAAAAAATATTATAAAATATACATAAACAGCACAAAAAGTGGCGTTTTAATGTTAATTCAGCCACGTGGAAAGTTATATACATAATCTCTAAAGCAGTTACACGGCCGAAGCAGCAGGCTGGTTTGTTTTAACAGTATCCAGGCTAATGTCTCCTGCTGCAGTGTTAGGTGCAGACCATCCTTCGGCTTGCTTTTCCCTTTCCAACTTTTCGGCCTCCAATCTCTTGTATTCCTCGATTTCGTACCAGTACTTCGGAGTGGTGATGCCTAGAGCTGAAGCCAAAGTTTCTCCCAGATAATCACAAACAGCTAACGCCTTCGATCCTGCTGCCCAGGCAAAATAGTTTAGCCAAGGGCCCCAGCTTAGAGTTTTCTGAAAAAATAATTCATTTCATTCTCAAGAAGATACACCATATACATACTAAATAAATATATACGAAGTATGACTATTAAATAACAGGACTGCCATCGTAGGCAACATATTATACACTTTTAAATAAAAATGGGTGCATGATATTAACCTTGATGTTTAGTTAATAAACGTTGCAAGTTTCAACTCGCTAGCTCAATTAGTGTTTGTACAGTAGCTGTTTAACGGTAACGTTTTAAAGTTTTGCCGCAAAAATGTTAAATACGAAAATCGAACCTTTAGTTTGTTAAGTGAGGTGTACGAAGAAGACTGAATGTCTTGATCTTAAGTGTTTGTTAGCATAATGGAGGAAACGACATGAAGGATGATGAACGTCCAGGCCGCCGCTACACATCAAAAACCAATAAAAATGTTAAACACCCTCCATAGTCTTCGGATTTAGCTCCCTGCGATTTTTATTTATTCCCTAAAATTAAGTATGTTGAAAGGGACTCGTTTTACATCCAAAGAGCCAAATGGCAGAACTTCTAAAAGCCTTAACAGATGAAGACCTAACACTGTTTCCGACAGTGGCAGCAACGACGTATGCCAGCAGAGGGGAACTGTTTCGAAGGGAATAATGTTTAATTTATAAATATATAAATATTTAAATGTTTTGATCAGGGTGAGAAACTGTCTTTAATTAATATTCACTTGTTTTATGTTTAGGTGCTAGTACTTAAAGACTCTTATACCAATGGGGCCACAATTATACAGTGTGTCTCACCGACTATGAGACATAGCAAAATTAACATTGGAAATGTATATAAGGATCAACTAGGGCTATGATCTATAGATGCTGTTTTATTAGGCAAAACAAAAGAAAATATTAATTTTGTCAAATACCTAATCAAGGTTATTTGAGCTATTTAAGCAAATTTGTTGGGAATAATAAAATCAAACAATTTTAATGTTATCCACGTAGTTGATAATAAATGATACATTTACCTACAATGAATGTTTACACTACAGACAAAAAAATCCAAATAGTTTCTTGGAATTTAGCCGGTAACAGCTTTAGAACTTCAGATCTTCTTAGTGTGTACTACAATGATCGGCCAATTCCTTCCAAGGACACAGTAGCACGAATTGTAAAACGATACCGAGAAACTGGATGTGTCAAAAATTTATAGCTCGCGACGACATGCAAATTTAGATTTCCTTAAAGACTCAATTACAGAAGCATGTTTTAATATAACACCTCAAATGTTAAATAATGTACGTCGCAACTTTTACAACAAACTAAGTCACTGTTTAGTAGTGAATGGAAACACATTTGAGCATTTAATTAATTAGTTAAATCTCTGTTTTCTGTTATAAAATTCGTAAAACATATTTGTAATTTCTTTCCATTATTTTATTTTTAAAAATAGTTTTTGGACCATTGTTTATCCTACTTTAAATTAACAAATTTTTCTTGAACAAAACCACATAACACAAGACAAAACTTTTTATTATAAAATACATTGTTTACAGTTATACATAAATACTTAACCTCTCTCGTGTGTCCGTTTACTACATGTCAGGTACCCTGCTTAATTACAATGGCATACACATTCAAGTAACATTCAAAAAAACATGTAAATTTGTTAGTAAACTAATAATTTCAGCAGTTACATAATTATTTTTCACAGAAATTTCTCAAAATGCCTTCAATCATGTTCTAAATACATGTTAACCCTACATTTTATCGTTAAACACATTGGCCAATATTCTTGGTGTGTTGGTATTTACTGCAATCACAATAGCTCTTGTGTAGCGGAAATCATCTAATGGTGCATAAAATGCAGCATTTTTTGCACACCTTTTTAACAGGACAGAATCTGTACAAAACGCCTACAAAAAATTATTGTACAATAATTTAATTATTAAAGAACACCATTACATGTCAATTTACCTGTTTGAGCTGACAAATGTGTTAAAGATTTATTAGGACTCGTGGTTATTCGATCTTAAATATCTTGCAAAATGTCTTCAGTGACCACAAATTAAATGGTATCCCTGTACATTTGCCGTTACTACATGTACCACGGAACGTGGCACTACGACGTTAGAGAACTGTTAAGATGGAGATAAATGTATCCAAACACAATTTTCATCACGTTCTCCAGAATAAAAATCAGCCTCTACGATAAACTTATTGCCTTAATCAGAGAAAACCATTTTTTCAGCTTAACCTAAAAGTAGCAAGGTCGTGCTACAATTATTAAAAAATAAGATATAGCAATATGAATTCTTACCAAATAAATTCACCACGTGTGGTGTTATTCTAGAAAATGGCTGATTTTAAATAAAATGTAAACAAATAAGGCGAAAGTAATCTCTTTTCTTTATTTATGGAAAGGTCAACACGCAAATTTGACAGTGACAAATTTACTGCGCGCGCATTAAAATTAGAAAGTAAGATTAGTGAACGAATTCTAGGCATACCAACAGACAGCAGTTTTGATAACAACAGGAATATTTTACAGTCCAATGAATATTAATAAAATTTATATTGGGGACAGCAAATTTTAAAGATACCCGCAATTAGAAACGAAAGCACAGTTGTGACAACAAAATAATTCAATGATTGTTTCATTTCTGACCAATCACAATTCTCGATCTGGCCAAAGCAATTACATAATTTCCCAATGTTAATTTTGCTATGTCTCATAGTCGGTGAGACACACTGTATATAACAGCAATGAGATAACATGAACAAGAAAATAACTCGTATTGTTTGAGTAAGAAAGAGATAAACATAGTAGTAAATATTCGAGTAGGCATGACACTTATTTTAATTATGATATAAGTCAACTAAACATGCCTACTAAAATAATTTGACCGTATGGTCATCTCTTTCTTACTCAAGCATTCTATTTTATTGTTCATGTTAACTTATTGCTGTTATAGATAATTATGGCCCCATCGGTATATTTGATTATATTTCAGAAAACATTAGTGACTGTATATGTATTTATATTTAAATAAATTATTATAACATGTGAGCAAAAGAAAATGAAATCAAGCTTGGCTTTGAAATATCTGTTTGTGTTGGTGGCACTGTAAGTCTATGTCAAATTCGATGTTCACAGGTTAAGTTTTGCGTCAGTTTTGACATAGACTAATGCAAAACCTAACCTGCTAACCTCGAATTTGACATAGACTTACAGTGTCAAATAGAAACAAATTTTGATGTTTGACGGAAATAAATGATGAAGTTTTAAAACTCAGCAAAGATGTTCATTTATGCGTATTACTGTTAAACATACGAAAAGTCCTGAACACAATCTGTTGCACTCGAGCCGCCATCTT
This sequence comes from Agriotes lineatus, assembly GCA_940337035.1. NCBI lineage: Eukaryota > Metazoa > Arthropoda > Insecta > Coleoptera > Elateridae > Agriotes > Agriotes lineatus. The sequence goes on along the minus strand of OW679197.1, from coordinate 85,187,330 downwards.
GGAAAAGTAGTGCTCCTATTTAGTTTTTGCTTATATCTCGCTAACCATTAGCAGCATCAAAATTATGATTCACATAAAAATTCTCTACAAAAAAGTTATATACAATTTTTTCCCTTATCTATAATGGTTTAACTCTAGTTAACGACTGAATAATGGAGAAAGTTTTTCTATCATCATTTATTATTTACATTTATAATTTCAAATATTTTAACGTGAAACGTGTTAACCAGATTAATCCTCTTGCAAAAGTAGCTTAGCAATAAAAGTTCGCGGTGTATTAACCAATTGATCCTCTATTGCTATATTAGAGAATCATGATCGTGAAAAAAGATGATTAGCCATTACTCGACTATCTAAAGTATGAGCTAGCTTCGTTTCCACTTTCTCTGTTCAATTAGACGGGATACGAAAGACAATAACGTATGTATTGTATAATATAAAGAATCACGATAGTTTGAATCTTACTCATAGATAGAATACGTGTCCTCGATGATAAATATCTTATACATCATGTTATTTGTCATCTAAATCAGTCAATCTATGCTACGTATACCGTGCGTCCACGAGACTACGCACCATGGCGCTGGAGTGATGCTAGTTTATTTTTAAGATCTACTCTTCCGGTGGTAATCGATAGTCAAACGGTTGCTAAGCATTGACCATTAAAATTGAATTTGCAAGTAACAAATAAAGTGCTTTCAGAAATGATCGAACGTTTTTGAATGGTCTTGGTTATACAACGTATGAATAATATGTTGGTGGCACTGTAAGTCTATGTCACATTCGAGGTTAGCAGGTTAAGTTTTGTGTCAAAACTGACACAAAACCTAACCTGCTAACGTAGAATTTGACACCATATGTCAAGTTCAATACGACTTAATCGTTTATTGCCATAGAAAAATAAATATAATAGGGTTTGTTATTAAGATGTTTTCGTAAAAGCAAGAGCTGATCTTTGGGATAAATTAACGTTGCTCTGATTCCATGGTGCGAAACCCTGTGGACACACGGTATAAATTGCATGAAACGTCATTTTGGAACGACTTCTCAAGTAGTTTTTGATGGTCATACTAACAGTGTTACCAATACCAAGAAATGTGAAGAGCATAGACATGAGCTGATATTCCTTTTAATGACGGAACGACTTCTACTGCTTATTGCACAAGCCAATGACCAATGAAAACAAAATCGATTGATTTCTATGTTGAAAGAGAAATTTAAAAATGAATTTTCATCATTAAACATGTTTCAGCAGACGCTGAAATCTTATTGTCACAACGGCAATAAAAATACCATCTTCGAATCAAGTTGTTGTAATCCTTGGAGAAGATATAGATTTCCTTGCTCTATGGACGGCTTAATCCCATTTTAATATCAATTCTACTTCGTTAAGCCATCCAAAGAAAAGACTGAACACAAAGTGTATTGTTCACTAATCTTTCAATCACAAGGACTTAAAGAGAGAATTTTGTTTGCGCATGCATTCAGTGGTTGCGATACTACATCATGCCTTTTCCAGAAAGAAATACGGAAAATCTTTCAACTGTTTAACAATGCGAATGGAACGCACGACGCAGTAACTCGAGCTGAAGAATGTTTTTTTCTATCTATATATATCTTTAACTCTTCAGTACCCGTTTACGGTCTGTGAGACCGAGCAAACACATGATGCAGTATATTACTTAATGTTCTAGCGTTAGTTTACTGCCCATTTCACTACCTTCCTATATATTGCCATTGAAGATCCGTATGCAGTTTTGAGTTCGTGCGTGCGGTGGTTTAAAAGTTATTTATAATTTCGGTTTCAGAGACCGAAGCGGGTACCCGAGTTGTTTTTATTTTTACCTTTGATATACGACTAATGTGAGGAGAAGGAAGTATTTTCGGCATTTTTAGTAACACTGTTATACTAAAACATTATTATAGTCATGGCAGATTTTATGAGAAAGAACAGGCGCGACTAGAACAGACGATGCGAGATATAATAGCGGATGAGGATGTCGACAACGCGTTTTATGATGATGTGTGATCGTCTGACGAAGATAATTTATTGTAAACTAGGGAAATGAACAGTGACACTGAACAGGAAATATCTGATTATGAAGACGTTAGTGAACAAGAAACTAATGCCATAAGATATCTCATTATTTTTATGGAGGTGGCAGAGGCTGTCGGACTGCGAGATCGGTGCGGGTACTGATGTCTTACAATTTTGAACGGGTACTGGAGGGTTAATTGTGTTCTTTCTCTATTACGCAACTTAAAAGCAATGAGAGCAGGGAGAAAAGTTTTGAATAGTTTTGTATAAAATAGGACCAGCTGATTGTTTTTTTACATGTTTGAGGCTTTTCCAGTTACACTGGATTTGTCAATATTAAAATAAAATGTTGACTTCATTTTGAATAAACAACCAGCTATGGCTTTATGTGTCTTGCACTGTGTGAACCCAAACAAGGATTTTTATAATAATTATTTGTGTTGATACTTTATAAACCTTTACAAGCCACCCATGCTTTGCATTTTTAAATATTGTCATAAATACACAATAGATTATTAAGCACAATATTTTGTTCCGTGTGGTTTTAGAAAGCTGCAAGAACGTTTTAGAAAAGTATTACATCTTGTTGTGTTGATTGTTAGTTAGGTACATACTTTATGTAAATCCGAAGCTAGCATTGCGTGGTTTATATGAATAAATATAAGTTATAGGTCCACTGTAATAGTCTTGCATATTATATTCATTGCTATGAAATATCACTTATTAATACTATAAAATTATTTTCAGGGATTGAAAATTCAAGAAAAGCAACAAGAGTCCATCACTCTGCATAGAGCTATTGCAACATCAATGTCTCATTTAGGAATAACTCCGGCAAAGCTGTCTGTTTCGGAACTTATAGATGACTTACCTCTATATCCAGAACCTCTGGGATCAGAAAACTACCTAGGGGATCCAGAACTATTAGGTAAAATACTAATAGCAATTCTTACATTAAAATTCCATTTTTATGATATATCTGTCTTTGCAGGGACGCCTATCAGCCTAAACAGATTTCATGCTCAAAGTATAGAAGATCTATTAGATTGGGAGTTAATATCAAAATCACTTTATTCATACAAAGATTTAAATCCACGACGACGTATAGGGTCCTCTCTCAAAGAAGGTTTAACTGATATAATAAGAGAGGTATGATACTTATTTACTCAAAGTTACAGTCAAACTTATTAGTTAAATGTTTTCCAGGTAATGGAGTTAATAAATTTTTACTCAAAACAAAGGGGGAGAATAATCGATTTCAGGGAAATATTATATGCCTATTGGCGACTTGATCCTCTCCATGGTATTGATTTAATTGTAGATATGTCACTAACATATAAGAAGTATAGAGGGCATAAAATGACTGTTCCTGTAAGACGTCACGCTTACATTCAACAAACATTTACAGGTAACAAAGACTTAAAATTGTACAAAGTATAAGCCGTTCACGACCTTTTTGGGACAGAGTTGGCTATGATTTTTTCTTTTCATGTTGGACTAACTGATTCGATGATGTAGCGGATGCAATTTTTTTTTTCTGTCAGTGTCTGTTCGACATTTTCTTGCCACCACATTGCCAGATTTATTATTTTAATATTCGTAAGAAAATAAATGATTTATCAATTGTGTAAAAATAATTTTAATTTCCGTCAAAGGAAAAGTCAAAATGCCCAAAATAATTTTGTTACAACAAAAAATTTCTATTAAACGATGCTACTTCCAATTTAAAAAGGGCAGACCAAATTTAAAAGAACGCGAGTCGATGTGGAGACTAGAGAGTATCCAGCAACAATGTACCTATTCAGAAAATATAACCTTAAATTGAAAACAACCTAACCTAACACAAAAAGTGTAAATTTCCATTAGGGAGTTTAGTTGCAACAGAGGTGCTGCCAACAAAATTACTAGATGATCATAGCCTCACCTGACCCAAAAAGATCGTGAACAGCTTATATAATACATTGATGTTACGTGATAGGTTAAAAGCTTGCTAGGTGTAGATTAGAGCTGTACGGGGACGATTTAATTCCTAGAAACCACATGCTAGTTTGCTGGTGCAGGTCACGCAAAATCTTACTTCCCAGGACAGCTTTCTTCCATGTTACTCTTTGATGGCATTTCTCAATTTGTAAATTAATGACGCATAATATGCATCAGTGACTGTAGTATTTTACTTCGACACGAAGTGTACGAAGTATTGAAATTCCCTCATATCGAAAACCACTCTGAGTCAAATATCTCTAAAATTCGAGCCAACCGACTAATGAACCCACTATATCAAATCTTCGTCTCGGCGGTGCGAATCTTTTGGTGAAGATCCCAGCCCACTAGATCAATCCCCCATATTGGGGGGTGCCTAAACGTGCTGTGCGGGGGATGTATGTTCGTATGTGTACACGATTCCGGTCGCCACGAACCTTCCTGAAGTCTTGGATTGTTTTCATACGATAGGTCCTCCGAAAATGAAGGCAACATCAACTTTTGAGCTATGGTCGTCGGCACAAATTTTTTTTTGTTCTTTGTTTTTTTTTAATAATTAACTGGTTCATAGCATTTCATTGTATTAGCGAAACGGAGTGATGCTGAGTATCGAAGTATTCTTGGAAAGCACGGAAGGGCGCTTTTCTTGGGTGGGGGGTACCGTATATTTGTTCCTTAAAGTCAACTAACAGAATTCCCTGAGAATTCCAAAAGATTGTGGTCTTGATCTTTTATTGGGGTTGTAACACTTTTGCTTTTGACCACCGGGATCCAAGATGCCATTATTCTGTAGATTCCCATTTAGATAGAGAATAATGGTATGGAATCGTTCATCTCCAGGAAGTATTGAATCGATTACTTCCTTTTCTTGTCTCTCACGTTTATGGACAACACTCAAAAGTTTTGGGACCCATCATGTAAAATTTAAAGCACCATGGTTTTTAAAAGTCTGCACTTGCTAATAATTCTTTAATTTGTAGTTACCTCCCCTTGAGCATTTCTTCTTGCAGCAGTATAATTCTTTCTGCAAGTCTGTCTTGACGAGGATCATCTTCAATCGAGTCTCACCCGAAGCGAAACTGCTCAGCTCATTGTTTAACAGTCAAATATGACGGGGTAGATTTGCCGTACACAGCATTTAAACGTCGTTTAATTTCTGCAGAGTTTTTGCTTACAAGAACTGTCTGATACTTAACTTTAAACTTTCAAAATATTGCGCAACAGCACTTCTAGGTTAGACTCGTAACATTTTAACTGTAGTACAACAAAACATAGGGTGGGGGTGAACGGAATTAATCTTGTCAATTCTTGTTCTAACATGTGTCAAACGACACTTAATACAAAAACGAATTACTTAGAAAAACGGTAGAGTGTCGGGGGGTTTAGTATTAATGTTTTTTATAAATTATCTACTGGCACATAAAACTAATCTAAATTGAAGATGTGGTTTTTTAAGATAATTTAGCAACAATAATTCTGCAGTTAATATGTATAGACTTATAGTTACAAGCAATACTTGTGCTACTTTTAAACTTATTTGCTTGGTACTACAGTGATGTCAACTTTCGTTACTTTTCAGTACTTGTGACTATTTGTTACTTTTTGTTGTAGTATCTGTTACTTATTCGTTACCGAGTACTCGTTTATTCTAAAGCCATCGCGCTTCGCAACCAGTTCAGATCGAGTACCTGAAAGTTGAGCGAGTGTATCCGTTGGTTTCAGATGGAGTGGCGAGTACTCCTCACACACGGAGCTGCAAAAGCAGATGTAAACAAACAAAACTAAATGTTGACTTCTTTATTTCTCAGAATTGAGCATGCATTGCACTCAAGGCTTATGCACACGTAACATCAGGAGTTGTATTTGTTACGCATTTAATATGTAAAAGAGGTGTTAAAACAACCTAGTTAAGAGGCCTGCTTTTATTTTGTTTTCAAAGTAACCTTATGGAAAAACAGGTGATAGCAACCTTGCAACCTACCTGCTCTCTGATCACGTTTTTTAACATCTGTTAATAATAGTTTCTTCGAGAAATTTTCACTTTTTCATAAAACTATTTTGAATGAAAACATCCCCGAAGCCTCGTTTATATGTATAACGCATATTAAACATTTTTTCGGGAAGTTACCAATTTCATTAAAAAGTCATAGCTAATACATTTGTTCTGAGAATCATAAATGTAAGTCAACATCCCTGAAGCCTCGTTTATGTACACATTAGCTTTTTTTCGGGAAATTAGGTACCTATTTCATTTTAGAGCATTATAAAGGTCCAAGTTAAGAACGCTAATCGCTGTTCGAATGGGCGTAAAAATATTTTCATAAAACCCCTACTTTTTCAGACAGCATTCTAATTTTAAACACAACCTCAAACTTAAGATGATTTTTGAGGCTTTCACGGCCATTGTCATTAAGTAACAAACGACTTCCGGGATTGGACCGTGTCATGACAAGTACTTGTTCACGCAACAACTACAGTAAGGGCCGGTTGCAGAAAGCAATGTTAAGTCTGGTGTTAGCTAACGTCGCGTCAAAGTGAACAAAATCGCATCAAATTTTGTTTACTAATGTATTAGTTACCATAAGCATTTGAGATTTGATTCGTTTTTGTTCACTTTGACGTCGCGTTAGCTAACACCAGACTTAACATTGCTTTCTGCAACCGGCCCTTACTATTTTAAAAATGTAACGAATACTTTTGCAAGTTGATATCCGTTACTTCAGATCTTGTCAGATAACGAGTACTCGTGTATCAAATAGTTATTTTTTTGACATCACTATGGTACTAATACTTTTCAAGTGAGGAGTTTCAAATTTGAACCTAAACAGCTAACATTGGAAACTAATATGTTTATGTATCATGCTGCTGCCTGTTTTGTAATGATACGAATCCAAAGTGAAAAAAAAAATTATATGAACATACATATTAAAAGCATTCTTTTATATGAAAACTCTTTGTTAATATAATACTAAGGGGTAATATGAAGTATTAAATGTGAAACAAATAACCATTTTTCTATAGCAAATGTTAAAGTGTGCTTTAATCGACTCAAAACAAAAGGTCAAGTGTTACTTTAACAGCAAGGGTAGATAAAGTAGCACTTTAACATCGAGGGTAGATAAAGTAATTTAATTATGTAACTTTTATTTAAATTAAATATTACAGCTTCGTATTATCCTAGCAACCCAAGCTAGCTACTGAGATTTTAAAATGCGATTGACTTTCCTTATTTTCTTTTGAAATTGTTAAAGTCCTTACGATAAAGTTATTACTATGCACTTTTGAATCATTAACGTCTCAACTTCGTCTCGACGTTAATCGATTCACTCGTGGATAAAAATTTAACTTTATCGTCTTGTATAATAAATTACTATTATTACTCCCAAAAATTATAACAATAAGCCGTGCACCTTAGTTAAAATTATGACCACTGATCGTCATGAGTTTAATCAAAAATAAATCTTTAGTAATGTTATGACAATATATAGGTACCTGCTCGCTATCGTTGGAAACTATATACATAGGAAGGCTCTTTTCTAGTTCTGATTTGTAACCTTATATTGGGAAAGATGTACGAAAATGGAAACTAAATAGAAAAAGTACCAATACATTGCCTATGCTCATGATATGACTCTAACTGCAAGACAGGAAAGAAAGTAAAAGAGGTAATTACAGAAATATGGGTTTATAACTAATGAGCCCCAAATAAAATACATGGTTGTAGGAAGAGAATCGCATGTCGAAATGCAAAACCAAAACCATAAGCCTTTTTTATGTTTCCGATACAGAAATTGCTTAATATAATAAGTTAATTGAATGAAAGCTGGTAATAGAAGTGCAACATATTTACATAAAATTTTAAGTGCAAAAGCAGGGGCAAATAAAGCAAACACAAATAAGTGATCAAACCAACTAGGTATGATATGTAGAAGTGAGGTGTGGGTTTTAACAAAAGTTTATAGGAGATGACCGAAAGATGGGAAAGAAAATTTTTAAGAACTATATGGGGAGTTTAAAAATGCTAAAAAATGGAGAAAGAGGACCTGTGTACAGATGGCACAAAAATGGTAATAAGTTTTGAATTGAGAGGACCAGCGGATTGGAAAGATGTGTTGCTTGTGAAACGTTAAAAAATCGATATAAAGGTTGATAAGATGAAGAAACTTGTTCCGATTACAATAGCGTCCAGGCAAGTTATTTTGAAGAAATTACTGCTTTAGATGAAGTCAACATTAGTACCAATTTACATGTAATGGAGAGTTAGGTACCTATCCATTAGGAATTGTTTTTAAATTGAATATTACGGTGAAGTAATGCACTACGCTGTAAATAGCAATGATTTTAAAGATATTTTTTCAATCGGCATGTATCAGAATGACAGGGACAGGGACATTTAGTAACCAAAACTAGAAATTTTTTGTTAAAGGTTGGCAAAGACATGTTGCCAGATTATGGTAGGCCATTCCAAAGGTAACTTTATAGGCCCAGTGTCATGGCCTGAAACAGTAGGCTATAGACCGCCTTAATATAAGCCAGCTCTTCTACAAGCTCCTGCTGTTTCAACCACCATCAAAATCTATAAAAAATGTCATTCATCTAGTGTTTCTAATATTGCATTACCAACCTTCAGCATGAGGTACTATCACGGACAAATGCATTTGTCACTCTGGTCTTTACAAAACTTTCCGATAGATGTCGCTAGAGCAAAGAGTAGCAAAGTGTTGCGTTTATAAATGTTAACCGGTTTGGCAAAACTGTAGCAAATCCTTGAAATTCCTGCAGAGAAACGGCGTGAAGTTTGAGTAGACGTTGCGTCTCCAAATGCTTCGCTGTGAAATTCAGAATTTTATCAAGATAAGTGTAATTTCGGAGTAGTCTACGTATATAAAGGAAAGTCAAAAACCTGACTAATCAACACAGAGCTGTAACCACTGGTACTAGGAACTTGAAATTTGGTTGGAAGGTTCAATTTGTTACACAAAGTAGTGCTAAGAAGCGATTTTTTGAAATTTTACCCCAAAGGGGGTGAAAAGGGGTAAAATGCGTTTTTACGAATTCCTCGATATCTCTTAGGCCCAATGAGATATCGACTTGGTGTTTACTAGCAAAGATTGTCAATGGAATTCCTAGAAATGCATTTTAGGATTTTTCCCTAATCAACCCGTAAAGGTGCCAATCTGCATTCGGGGTGAATTAAAGAACCCTTCGTATCTCCTACGTTTGTTGAGTTAAAGCATTCTTTTTGGCATATAGATGTATTTTTAAAATCTTTGGAAAGCATTTAAGGGTTTTTTTTTAAATTTCACCCTTAAAAGAGTAAACTCAAAAAAGGTAGGTGGTTATAATTACTCTTCTTAACATGGAATTTCGGCTTAGACCGTGTAGTATTTGTATATGAACACCCAGCATTTTCTGGCTTAATGTGCCTTGCACCTTGTGAAGTCGAGCAAAAACCCGCGTGATGGCCATGCTCTTTGGTGGCTCGTGTTGTTTGAGTATCTTGAGAACGAGGATACTTAGGCAGATTTGGCCGTTTTGCTGTTTGTGCATCCATATTCACTAACGTTTCGCAAGACTTTGCAGCTTGCATCATCGCACTGCGACTTTCACTCAGAGTGAAAAGCCAGAAAATGCTGGGTGTTCATATACAAATACTATACGGTCTAAGCCGAAATTCCATGTTAAGAAGAGTAATTCGAGTAACCGCGAAAGCCTCAAACAGTATATGGTTATAATTTTTTTTTTCGCTGTAGGTCCATTTCAGAATGAAATGGGGTAAAAAGGATTTTTAAAAATTTCATTCCTAGGGGGGTGAAAATAGTTAATCTGCTTTTTCACAAATTCCTCAATATCTTTTAGACCCGATAAGACATCGACTTGGTGTTTGCTCGCAAAGGTTTCTAATCCAAATGTCTGAAAACGTATTTAAGGATTTTGCACTAATCAACTCCTAAAGAAGCGAAATAATCCTTAGTACCAGGAACCTGAAATTTGGCAAGAAGACTCCTTTAGTTATGCAGGGAAGGGCTAGGAAAGGAGTTTTTGAAACTCCACCCCTAAAGGAAGAAAAGGCATCAAATGTCTGTTCACGAATTACTCAGCTTAAGGCCCAATAATATATTAATTTGGTTTTTACTTAGAAACGTTACTTATACAAGTTTCTAAAAACATAATTCAGGATTGTGCACGGATCAACTCTTAATGATGCAAATATGGATTCAGGGGTGTAATAAAACATCATGTCGATATGCCAAATTTTACTAAATTTACTTTTTGGATAATATATTAATTAAACAAAAACTATATTTCTCTATTAGCCTTGTTAGTGTTGAAGCTCCCTTAATATTCAATTTCAGACCTATGTTCATAGGAACGTTTTATTATTGTTTTGTGTGCTGAAGTAAAATTACAATTTCGTGGAGAAAACAGAAGCTATTTAATGTCATAAAAGTACATATACGTACATATATGTTGGAATAGGAGAAACAAAATCATAAGTTATTAATTTTGCAAGTTTATTCTACATCACTATAATTAAAGTCAGAATGACTTAAATCAGTTTCACTCGTTACAAATATATTGCACACAATTTCACATGTCTAAAACCGCGTGTAAAACTCTTTCGTTGCCAATATGCAATATATTCACAAACTCCTATAAAAAAATTAACGCATAATTGACACTGACAATTTATTTTTGTATTAAATGTGCAGAAAAGCTTACAAAGCTTTTATTCAAATAAAACACCAACAAAAAAATCAAAAACAAAACAGAAAACGCATGCTAGAGTTGAGTATCATTATAATGTATCTATACTACATACATATAAAGGGTTATTCAATTTCGATGCTCACCATTGGGATTTCGAAAACCGTAAGAGATATGGGGTCAAAGTTGTAGATTCTAATGCTGAATAATATTCATAAGAGAAATTGAACCTAGCCACCTTAGTTTTTGAGTTATGTTATGATTTTATATTTTCCTTTCCATAATTTGCTTGAGTTTGGTACTAACTTTCTTATTTTGAGTGAACATCAAGGATGGCTATGGGCCTATAGCATCATTATGAAGTAATTTCTCTTTTCAATGATATAAGGTTTTCTACACTTACTTTCATAAATAACTAAGGTATGTGAGAAATATTTCATTTGTTTTCTGATTAAACAATCACGGTCTATTACAAAAAAAACATTGTCATATATCCCAGTTATTTGTGAAAATAAGGGTAATAAACCTTATATCAAGGAGAAAAGGAAAACAATCTCTTCTTAATTGTGTCATAGCACTCCTTGATGTGCCTCTAAAATAAGAAAGTTTGTATCAATATTTTGAAAATCATGATAACAAATGAAAATCTAAAATCACATTTCAATTCCTCTTTAAAAAGTGTTCCAATAATATAAAGGCAGTGTTATTCTAAGTAACATAATAATCAATGTATAATCAAAAAAACTCAAATTTTCGTTTTTTGGACATAACTCAAAAACTAAAGCGGGTAAGTACAAATTTTTAGAAATATTATTCAGCATTAGAATCTCCAACTTAACCCTAATTTAACCGACTCTGTATCTCTTGCCGTTTTTGAAACCCCAATGGTGAGCATCGAAATTGAATAATCCTGTATATAAAATTGTATAAAATGTATGTTTGTCCAAAAATCCTGGCCACTTTCAGATGATGTAGATACCTACTTATATTTTGTACAATTATAGGCTTTAGGGGCGCAATAGAAGAAAAAATTATAAAAATGTGACCCTTAACACTGCCTAGGGGTGAAAAATTATAGTATTCATATAGAAACTTGCCGCAGTTATGTTTTAAAACTCAAATAAAGAAAGAAATCAGAAAATCACAAAATCACCCCCCAACTCCTTAGGGGATAAAAGTTGAAGTAAGAGAGTAAGATTACATTTATTACAGTTTATAAGTTTCGAGATTTTAATAAAGGAAAACAAATGAACTCGAAATTGCCAAAATCATCCCCCAACCCCTTGAGATACAAAATTCACCTAAGGAAAATACCTCAGTGTTTGTTTATTAAAGAAACATAATATACAGTGCAAAGAACGGGATTCTCTGCTAGTTGATAATAAAATTGGAGTTGAAGCCCATATTACTCAATACTGCTTGTGGTATCAACTTGCAATCTTAATCCTCTCTAATGAGTGGGTTAAAGAATGTTAGCTAAATACCTTCAACTATGTTAGTTAGAAAGTTCACATCCCTTCGTACTTTGCTCATGCTGTTTGGCCATTTTTTCAAAGCACAAAATCTTTAGTTTTTGTAAAATGTGTTCAGTGGCTTCTAAATGTTTAATTAAATTGTTGCAAAGTATCAGTGACAAAATACACCATCGAAATCGTTCTACGTTACATAAAAAGGCAAATTTGTAGTATTCAATATCATAATGTATGACGTAATTTATTTTCCGAGTGCCTCTCAATATTAATTTGAAATTGTTGTTATGGGTAAAGGTTAAAATATTTAAAAAAAGAAATTACACCAATATGTTTAAAAAGAAAGCGAATCATTACTACAACAAAAATACATTTCTTCTATTCTAATACGAGGTACACTGCTAAAGTTCACAGAATCAAGTACTTCTTGCATTGCCAGCGTTCCGCAATTGTCATATTCGTAAAATTTTACGTTTTTAATCTATAATTCAGTTGACAGTTCGATTTCCAACCGAGCAGTTTTGTTTTGTTTTGCATTATACTCTAAAAAGTGTGTATTCTAACATACTTAAAATCCCCATTAATCCCGGCCTGGGAAATCAGTCAAAATCCAAGATGGCGGCTGAATTTTCCGATTTTTGCCTTTTTTTCTCTATTTTGCTGCATTTATTGCCGTAAAAAAGATAATGTGCACTTAAAATAGGTACTTATTATGTACTGAAGCATGCCATTTACATCATACTTTTGAATTACTTTCATACGTATCGTTATACAGTGTCCGCCAAAAAATCGGCATAATATAGGGAAAAAAATTATTTTTGATTTAAAAAAAAAAACTGGTTACGTCAATAATTTGTGCTTCTTTAAAAACCTATTTAGCCTCTATCATATATACCGAGTGATTTTTACTTATTGAGAAAATGGAGTTTTTCGAAATTGTCAAAATCCAAAAATTCCCCTTTTTCGTAAATTAAATAAGATTTCAATGAGATTTTTTTAGAGTGTGTTATTTTTAGCTAACTGAGCAATCTCAAGGCCAGAAAACACCTATTTTTTTAACTTTAGCTAAAAATAAATTTTTCAATTTTTGAAATATTTTCAAAATTTCACATTTCTACCAAGACTTAATATTGAAATTCAATTTTTTTTATGTGAAGACATTAAAGATTTATAATTGCAGTGGAAGCATCATGGTTTTCCGCCTCCTCGAAAATTTAAGGTTTATCCATCAGCCGGAAAAGTAATGGCTTCTGTTTTTTGGGATGCCCAGGGAGTAATTCTAATTGATTTCGTAGAAGAAGGAGCTACAATAACAGGCAATTATTATACAAATTTAAAATCAAAATTGCGCGAAGCTATAAAGGAAAAACGTCGTGGCAAATTGAAACGTGGTGATCTGTATCACCAGGATAATGCACCGAGCCACACTTCTTGTGTTGCTATGGCTGCTATAGCCAATGCAGGCTTTGAACTACTTGAACATCAGCCATATTCTAAAGATCTCGCCCCTAGCGATTACAGAGTGTTTGCCAAACTCAAGGAATAGCTTGCAATAATGAAGTAACAGATTATGTAAATCAGTGGTTTGCAGAGATTGGACAATCCTTCTTCCAGGAAGCTGTTACAATGCTGGAGCATCGGTGGGATAAATGCATTAGGCTTGAAGGAGATTACGTAGAAAAATAAGGTGATATAAATTTTAATTTTGTAACTGGAAGTTGGTCGGGATGGAGCATAGGGATCACCCCTCGTACATTGAAATTACGTTTTCTTGTTCTTGTAAGTCTGATGTGTAATAAAAGTTCATGTTATGTGTAATACACAATGTGTAATACACAATACATGTAATCATTTTATTTATATAAAAACTGCCTGTATATTAATGACAAACATGGCAAATTCAGCTGCCATCTACGATTTTGACTGATTTCCTGGGCCGGGATTAATGGGGATTTTGAGTTGATGTAAATTCATGCTTCAGTACATAATAAGTACCTATTTTGAGTGCGCACTATCTTTTTTACGGCAATAAATGCAGCAAAATAGAGGAAAAGGCTAATTCAGCCGCCATCTTGGATTTTGACTGATTTCCCGGGTCGGGATTAATGGGGATTTTGAGTATGTTAAAATACAGACTTTTCACAGTATAATGCAAAAAAAATCATTTATGTTGCAATTTTTCCCAGGTCAAAATTTATTTTGACTGTACTATGTGTAAAAAATTGAAATTTCGAAACGTGATTTTCGAGTGATCATCTTTTATGATTTTCGATACGGTTGAACACCGTAGCAATGTGTGGAAAAACTTAGTTCGTTATTTGAGGATGAAGCACCATCCAAAACTACGGTTTACAAATGGCTCGCAGAATTCAAGCGTGGAAGACCAACGTTTGATGACGACATTCGCGAAGGTTGTCCATGCACCTCTGTTGTCGCGAAAAATATCGATGCTGTGTGTGAAATGATTTTATCAGATCAGCATGTGACATATAGTGAGATAGAGACATCCTTAGGCATTGCAGCGAAACAAATAGATACGATTTTGCATGATCATTTGCATGTCCGGAAGCTTTGTAGTCATTGGATCCTTCACAATTTGATAGAAGAACAAAAACAGGCACGTGTCAAGTGGTGCAAGGAAATGCTAAAAAAATTCGAAGGTGGTCGTTCAAATTCTGTATATAACATCGTAACATGTGACGAATCTTGGATATATTCATATGAGCCTAAAACTAAACAGCAATCTACTGTATGGGTGTTTCAAAATGAACTTAAACCAACAAAAGTGGTGCGTTCAAGAAGCATTTCGAAAAGAATGGTTGCTTGTTTCTTCGGAAAAACGGGTCATGTTGCAACTGTTGCATTAGAGGATTGCAGGACAGTTAATGCTGACTGGTATACTTCAATTTGTTTGCCGGAAGTTATCGCTGAAATCAGAAGAAACAACGTAAGCCGGCGAATCATTGTTCATCATGACAATGCATGCGCTCACACAGCACGAGGAACTGTCGAGTTTTTGACCAGTAACAACATCCAATTAATGACTCATTGCCCATATTCGCCTGATTTAGCTCACAATGACTTCTTATTCAGATACATCAAAAATAAAATGAGCGGCAAGCGTTTTTCATCGCCTGAAGAGGCCGTTGAAGCATTTAAATCACTTGTTTTGGAGGTACCTCGCTCAGAGTGGAAAAAGTGTTATGCAGATTGGTTTCATCGGATGCAAAAGTGTATAGATTTTAAAGAGGAATATTTTGAGAAGTAATAAAGCGATTTACATAAGGTAATTTGTGTTTTGTTTTACATTTTCCGCGAACTTTAGCAGTGTTCCTCGCATAATGTTCAGTGTTTGGCAAATTGCAATGATTATTTCCATTAAACTTACAATAATACAGAAAAATACGTATTAAGTTATCTCTTTATAATTATTTTTGCTAAACTTAAAAGCATTCGTTTACCCAACACCAACTCAAATTTCGCGCTATTTATCTGTATGATAGTTGGGGATACCGACTATGGATTTGTAACAGTACTACCAACCTCTACGTTAAACAGTTAACATTTTTAAAAGCTGTGTTTGGCAACCGCTTAAGCTCTTCAGTAAAGCGGGTTGTCAATGTAAACATTTGCAAGAAGCAGACTAGCAAATACATTTGTCCGTGATAGTACATATTGTCCTCTGCCGTTCTTAGAAATGTACCAATGTTTTGCTTAGGAAAAACTGTTGAAGCAATTAAATTAGTATACTTCCGATGTCACCGCTTTGCTTTATATAAGTCAGTGCTGAACTATTAGCTGGATGCGGTATTTCTCTTGCCTCATTATATGACCGAGGTATTCAACTTTGCGTCGATACACCCACATCTCAAAAGCATTCAGTTTCTTCATTAAAGTTTTGGTCAACGTTCACGCCTCCGCACCATAGAGTAAGACAGGGAACACATAGCACTTGATATGAACCGTTAAACAGATCGAATAAAGACAAAGGAAACGTACGCCGCCCGAAAGGCGCCCGAAGAACAAAGATTATTACATCTGTTCAACAAACCGCCGCGATCCTACGCAGAAGTATCTTTCAAAACCCTAAAATCATAAAAATAAGTGTCCTTACAACGAATTTCTAAAGTGCAGCAAGATTGCAACCATAAAACTTTATTGGAGCCGGCCGGCCAAGAAAGGTGACAGCCAGCGAAATACGCCTCACGAATGTTTGCAGATTAAATTAAGAATTTTTCACTAAAACGCCCTTTAAACAGAGTGCGCTCTGTTTTAATCACACATAAAGGATACCAGAAGATAGGAAAAATTAACCGCTACCTATTAAAACAAACCACAGAGCGATAGCACATATACAGGTGGAGAAAAAGCAATTTTTCCATCAGGCAGCCAAACTCGCGCCCGGGAGAGCGGCCGAGAGTTCAGCGGCCCGAGGAAAGGCATATTGTAACGAAGAAATCAGGGGCCACGACCGAGTACAGCGAGCAAAGATGCAGATTACAAATTAAATTTTAATTAACGAAGGAAGCATCCCAGAAAAGCGTAATTGGTCTCAATAATCTTATAAAAATAGCGCGCAACCGATCAAAGCATAATAAACTTTTTAACACACGCCATAAGAAAAATACTTAATTAAGCTTTACGCGGAACATTGCATTAAAAATTCCAAGTTGAGCTAATTTTTTACTCAAATCATAGCAAATTGGGTGTCGTTAGACTCGGCATTTCATCAACTATTGATTGCGACTAAAACCAAGTCGCTAATTGATCACGCCGCTCAATTAAATGCTATAATTACAAAATATATCGAAATCGGGCAAAACATCCCTTCTACTTCGACCAATGAGCGTCGAGATCGCGTTGGACAAAGGACTGGCTCCTTTAAATAGTCAGACGCTGGCAGTAAGAATTCACTCAATCCAGGAGAGTCGAACCAGCAGCAACTCAGCCAAGGAGAGTCCACCAGCCGCCACTCCAGCTTCCAGGACTACCAGCAGCCACTTCAGCTCCAGGACCAACAGCCGTTTCACTGGACTTAGCTGTCTGCCGCCTTCCTGGGACTTGAAAAAAATCACTCAGCCAAGGAGAGTCCACCAGCAGCCACTTCAGCTTCCAGGACTACCAGCAGCTACTTCAGCTCCAGTACCAACAGCCGTTTCACTGGACTTAGCTGTCTGCCGCCTTCGTGGGACTTGGAGTTCGAGCCACTTTCGCTACCAGGAACCATTCAGCCTTCCATCGCCGACTCAGCCAAGGAGAGTCCACCAGCCGCCACTTCAGCTTCCAGGACTACCAGCAGCCACTTCAGCTCCAGGACCACCAGCCGTTTCATCTACTGGACTTAGCTGTCTGCCGCATCTTCGTGGACTTAGAGCCGATCCATTTCACTGGACTTAGCTGTCTGCCGCATCTTCGTGGACTTAGATCCGATCCATTTCACTGGACTTAGCTGTCTGCCGCATCTTCGTGGACTTAGAGCCGATCCATTTTACTGGACTTAGCTGTCTGCCGTCTTCGTGGGACTTGGGATTCGAGCCACTTCAGCTTCCAGGACCAGCTAGCAGCTCCAGCCTCTCCAGAGCCTATCACCCTCGTGGACTTAGAACCAATCCTACGCATTGGACTCTGCTGCCTGCCGTCTTTGGAAAGCCACTTTCGCCAGCCGCCGCCTCCGCCCAGGAGATCCGCACTGCCGCCGACGTTGCCGCCGCCGCTGCTGCAACCGCAGAAGGAAGCCGCCAGCCGCCGCCTCCGCCCAGGAGATCAGCACTGCCGCCGACGTTGCCGCCGCCGCTGCTCACAGCCCGCCGCCCTGTCGCCAGTCGCCACCGCCGCCGCTGCAACCGCAGAAGGAAGCCGCCAGCCGCCGCCTCCGCCAAAGGAGATCAGCACTGCCGCCGACGTTGCCGCCGCCGCTGCTCACAGCCCGCCGCCCCGTCGCCAGTCGCCACCACCGCCGCTGCAACCGCCGAAGGAAGCCGCCAGCCGCCGCCTCCGCCAAGGAGATCCGCACTGCCGCCGACGTTGCCGCCGCCGCTGCTCTCAGCTCGCCGCCCCGTCGCCAGTCGCCACCGCCGCCGCTGCAACCGCAGGAGGAAGCCGCCGGCCCCGCCTCCGAAGGACCACACCCGCTTCCAATCGCGGATGCCAATCCGCCATTTTCTTTTCTTTTTCTGTATATAAATGTTACCTAGTTATAAGCTTATTTGTATGTGTAAATATAATAAACTTTGTTCCAATCAAATCCAGTGTCTAGCTGAGGGTAACGCCCACCCTCCTCTTCCGAAACCGACGCCATTGAAGTAACCCTACCGCTGAGCATAGACGTAGGCTTGTTACACTTAACTAGTCTTATTTTTAGTGAAGGGAAAATCTTTGTTTATGAACATGCTTCTCATATTGTTGAATGAAGCTCTAGCTTTCTCAATTGTCAATTGGATTTCTGTGGATTGATCCTATCTTGCATTAACTACTGTGCCAAGGTAAACATATGAATCAACGTGATTAATAAGTTGGTTATTTAACATTAATTGTCGAGCCGCTTGTTGGCTTTTACTTATTAGCATTTATTTTGTCTTGCTTAAGTTGAGATTAAGGCCGTATTCTTTGCTTGCTTTATTAACCCTTTCCATTAACTGCTGCAGCTCATCGATATTACTGGCGATTATGACTGTGTCATCGGCATATCTTATGTTGTTAATTAGTTCACCATTAATCTTGATACCTTCGGTGGTGTTCTCCAATGCTTTCCTGAATATTTCCTCAGAGTAGATGTTGAAGAGGAGAGGAGATAAGACACAGCCCTGTCGCACGCCCTTCTTGATCTCTATGTTGCCTATTTTTACCTTTGCAGACTGTCCCCAGTAAAGACTCGACACAGTACGAATGTCCTTGTCGTCGATGCCAGTTTTTTGAAGAATTTCTAATAGTTGTTCATGCTTAACATTATCGAATGATTTGGAGAAATCGACAAAGCAAAGATATGCATCTTTATTTCACATCTCTGCATCGCTGCACAAGTACTTGTAGGCTAAAAATTGCTTCTCTTGTGACAAGGGCATTTCGAAAATCAAACTGGGTTTCACTGATAGTCGATTCACATTTATTATATATTCCTCTATGAATGATCTTAGTGAAAATCCTAGTAATGTGATTGATCAGGCTAACAAGGCGATGTTGATCACATAGCTTGGTGTTAGTTTTTTCGGTATAGCAACAAAAGTTGACTGCAGCCAGTCCTCGGGAATTTCTTCACTGTTGTACATGCTGTTAAAGAGAGCAGTGAGCGTATCGAGGAACTGATTGTTCATTTTGCATAGGATTTTCAATATTTCACTGTGAATGTTATCAGGGCCTGATCTGACACTAGGCTTGAATTCCTGTTGCTGCCGCTAACGTCTAATTCATATTTTTTGATAAAATTTGTTTTAAAACACTACTCTCAAAAATAACTCGTCCAAAATGGAGAAATCTTCACTGCATTTTTTTGTTTGTAAACAGTTACAGAAAATAAATTTGCAACTTTTTTTAATAAAAATTAATTTGAAATTGGTTGTCAAATTGATATTTATTTTATTTACAATTTACACTTATTTCAGAACTTTGTAAAAAAAATTTGCATCTGCCATGTCTGGAAACTTGATTATTCTACCACTCGACAATTTATTGATCAAGCGTTAACATCTAATGCTGAAATAACCTTCATTTCCACACTTGGTAGACAAATAAGTATTTTGAAATTTTGGATGTTATACCTTTTTTATCAAGTAGCATGTTTGCACTATCTATTTAAATAAGAACACAACTGAAAGAACTGTATTAACTTTAAATATCTTTTCAGAAATTGCAATTCGAGAAATTACCTGTGAAGATGAAAATTACATAGAAGGAAAAAACTCAGAGAACTTCCTTCAACCCAAAACGTTTATAAATGATGTAATTGCGAGAATTGGAGAAAATTTGCCACTGCCAGTAGTTTTTAACACTAAACAAAATATTGATAGGAATATATAAACTTCATTTTACCTTTAAGTGGGCGATATGAAACATTCAAGAGATTTATTAAAACTTATGAAAATATTTGCATTAAGGAGCAAGAAACGACAAGACTGCTAGTTGTGCTATATAGAAATGAAGAAACTTTAGAAGAATTTACTAGAAGTATAGATTTAATAACAATGACTAGACAAAAATATCCAAATAGTGAGATTACCTATAAAGTTATTGGTGAAGCATTTTCTAGAGGAAGAGCTCTTCAGTATGGTGTAGATATATTCCAGAATAATGATCTGCTATTTTTTATAGATGTCGATATAGTGTTTAACCGTAGAAGTTTGCAAAGAATTCGTCAGAATACAATAAATCATAAAAAAGTTTACTTCCCATTGTGTATAGTTTGTATAACTCAAAAATCATTAACAAATCACTAGATTATACAGTATTTGATGCAGAATTAAATGTAGACAACCGAAACGGTTTTTGGAGACAATTTGGGTTTGGTATAGTTAGTTTATACAAAAGTGATTTATAAATTTAGGAGGTTTTAATACTTCCATATCTGGATGGGGCTTAGAAGATGTTTCTTTTATGATAATGCCATAAAGTCTAATATTAAAATTGTAAGGAGTATTGACTTGGGTTTAACTCACATGTATCATCCTGTAGAATGTGATAATAACTTAGAACAAGCTCAAAAAGACATGTGTAGTGGAACTAGAGCCAATATTCTTGCATCTTTATATGATCTACAAAATTTTTACCTGAAATATAAATACTTATTTAGATAACACTTTCGAAAATTCTAATCTAGAAAAATGTCTGTGATTTTAATTATACTATTTTGAAATTTTTAATAATGTATTATTTGTAACTTTGAATTAAAAAAATCTGTGATTTTAAATAAGTTTCGTCTTTTATTTACGATAAGTATATACAATAAAACTACAATTTAGGAGACTAATCCTTGCCAATCTATAAGTTTCTCCCACAAATTTGTGATTTTTAATATAAAAATGAATTGCACTTAGACTTCAAAATATACAATTTGTTAGTTTAGTAGATACAGAGTGAGAATGGCACGATGGTAGGGATTTGGGGCAGGGGTGGCGAACCAATGGCACGCGTGCCATTGATGATACGCGACAAAATAATTTGGGCACGGCATTAATTAAGGAATTTAGGTACCTAATCGAAACAATTTATATTTAACAATGAATAGAACATGAAGCTTCAAGGCGCATAAAACAATTATTGTTATGATAGATCTCAAGTATTTCCCGAACTTGAAAAAATCACCAGAGATTTGGATTTACACGAAAAAGCAGACCAAGCAAAAGTCACTTAATAGTTTAATTTGGCAATTAATTCTTCAATCAAAGAATTTTCATCGAGATTTTTTCAGTTCAAAGAATTATCAGAAACCCTCAAGTTTATTATGTATCCTGATGTGACTTCACTTGATAAACTGAACTTGGCCAAATTTGATTGGTTGGAAATTGAAGAAATTGAAATACAGTTGACTGATTCCAGTCTAGTTCAATATGGATTCAAAAATTTATCGAAACAAGGAAAGAGTTCGAATTTCATGAAATAGAAAGACTATCTGTATCAGGTAATATGAGTAAAAATGCCAATATCAAATTTATGGAAACGTGGAATTCAATTCCAGACACATTTAGCTGTCTGAAGAAGCTGGCTTTTGCTATCTTAACAATATTTTCATCTACCTATGCCTGCGAGTCATTATTTTCAGAATTTATAGTTGAAATTTGACATTGTGTTTAATTAATTACCACTGTTTTCTAATTATAAAGTTTTCATTTTGTTTTTATGTTAAAATTGAAAAATTTTATATGGGTAACATGTTGGTTAATTTAATTTATTTTAATAAATGATCGAAAATAAATTAAATTAATCAACATGTTGCCCATATAAAATTTTTCAATTTTAGCATAAAAACGAAAATGAAAACTTCATAATTAGAAAAATGTCGTAATTAATTCAACACAATGTCAAATTTCAACTATATAATATCGTTATACATTAATGTAAAGCCAATTTTTAAACTATATATTTTTAATAACAACTGATGATGCAACCATAAGTTACGAAACGTTTTGTAATTTTAAAAGTTTTAAAATATTAAACATGTTACGACTTATTAATTTTTTATTATTCCAATAGTGAAAGTCATGCATTAATAATATAACACATATTTTCAAAATTTTATTGACATAAATTATCTCCATAAACTATAATTATTTTCAGAAATGAATAACATTAAAAACTCGCTTAGAAGCCGCTTGTCAGATGACTCCAGTTCAGCTTGCATTCTGCTAAAAGTAACAAAGTATGAAGCTAATATAAGTTATTTAGCATCTAATTTACAACAGCAGAAGTGGCACCATTTTTTTTTTTTATTTAAATAAACATAACGTTACTATTGCTGTACAAAATGTATATTTTTGGTTGCAAATAAAGAGTTTAAAGTTGATAGTATTTAGTTTTATTTTTTTCCCCATTAATCACTAAGTCAAGATTGTTTGATGGCACGTCATGGCCTCATTAAACATTTCTTTAGAAATAATGGCACGTAGATGTATAAAGGTTTGCCACCCCTGATCTGGGGCATCCAATTCTCAGCCTGGGCCATCGTGATCATGCCCCTCTTCCTCGCATCACAGTGGGTAATCAGGTCGTGGTACCTACTCAAGAAATTACCTCTGCTTCTATAGCGTCCCATGATATTAGTTCCAGCAAAGAGCAATGCTCTTTGGTTCCACTTTAACCCTTGAATGGTAGGAAAATTTTTGAAGGTATGGTGAGGTCTGCTATACTTTCACAATGTGTTGAATGTAAAATAAAAATGTTACGCTTTATTACAGGCTATTACATTGGGGTGTACACTAAAGGTGCAATGCAATATTCAAGGTGAGCCATGGAAACGTGCGATTTTGAATGTAGTTTCTTACTTCCTTTTCCAATAAAGGAAGTATTGGATTCACCCCAAAAATTCGAAATTGAATTTTCAACAGATTTTCACGTTTTAGAGTCCCCTGAACCCAAAAAACATATTTTTGTTCATTGGTCTGTCTGTGTGTCTGTCTTAGGGATGTTCGATACACCGAAAAGTACCGGTACTATCGTAATGTATCGTTTCGACTGACAAGTACCGGTTTGGAGCAGTATCGTATACAAAAGTACCGGTACATGAAATACCGGTACACAATCGATCCGGGATATTTTCTAAATTTTTTTATGCCACACTTCGAGTCCTAGTATAGCAAATAGAAGTTTAGCAATAATAGTGGCGTAACAATCAAGACATCAACAATTGAAAACTCAGTATTAGAAATACATTTATTAAATAGTATACATATAAACGCTCAAAAACTTTAAAACTAACATAAATATAATAACTGAAACATTAAAAGTATAAAGGGTGAGTTTATTTGAATGTTTAGCACGCGGATCTCGGAAAGTATTGGAGATAGAGAGACGATTAAATGGGGAAAGAATTGCAGTTTTACGAGCTCAATTTAATGAGCGTTTTGTTTTTGGAAAAAATGCAAGCCTAACTAGATATTTCGCCAAAAAAAAATTTTTTTTCTAATTTCGTTCGGTGCCTATACGCCTATAGCTCTGTTATTAATTTTAGAAAAATGTGAAAGAAAAAAGTTGTAGACAATTATGTGGTTAATAACATAATCCAACCAAATTTTTTATTTAAGCTATAATTTTTGAGTTATGACACAAACTTGTGTTTTTTGTAATGGAAACCATAGTCAGCCATGACTTTATAAAAAAATCAATTTTTCAAAGATTCTAACGAAATACCAGGTGATATAGTTATTTCTATAACTAAATAAATTATGACCATTTTTCTCTTTTCGTTTTCGAACTGTTCTTAAATTTGTAGTTCCGTCTGAACTTTTAATTTCACACTGACACAGTCTGCATTTTTCTCCAGAATCTGTCTTAATAAATACTTTCCAAACGTTACTGGTTGAAGGTGGCATATTTGTTTAAAAAAACACAATATAAACCACAATTTCAATGAATAATAAAAGAAAACTGATAATAAAAACAGAACTGTTAATTAATTTACCGGACACCCACGGTGACCGCGATGGAGTGACGAGTGACACAATTGTGGCAATTGCCTTATAGGCACAATTTTTTATAATCTCGGTATAAAATTTTCTCGGGGATTTACCGAATTTCGCTGCGATATCCTAGTGAGAAGTTGTTGTTGCTGTTATAAATAGTTAAGCTGAATAATGAAGTTCTCTTTGGATATTTAATCATCACCATAAAATTTGTTGGGATACTTGAGAGCTCCAGTTCACCAGAATTAGTCATTATTTTACAACTCATTAATTACAATTTTGCTGTACCAGTCGAAATCCGAAGCGTAATACGTACACAGATTAAACAAAAACATTTCGGCTCAGCAAAATCATTTTGTTTTGATTTTTGTTCTTGCGTTTGTAGAAGCTGAAAATGACTTACTGCAAGTTATCTACGTGCGACCATTTTTAAGACTTCAAGAACTGTTAGTTCAAGAAAAGTAATATTTGCACATTGCTTAGGTTTTTTACCCTTGAAGAAAAAGGGCATATTTTGGACCTTTTCCCTTTGGTTTTTTCAAAATTTATAGTTTTAAAACTTTTATATTAAAAATAAGAAAAATCATTATATAGTCAAAAGATGAATTATTTCTAGACAGGCGGCAAAAATCCAGGATCGGCCCTGCCGATCCGATACTGACCGAAAATAAATCGTATTGGATTGGATCGCTGACTGAAATACCAGTACAAAATATCGAGTATCGGAAGACAAAGTACCGGTACTTTAAAATATCGGATCGTACCGCACATCCCTAGTTTGTCTGTCTGTCTGTGTGTCTGTCTGTGAACAGAATATCTCAAAAACGAAAAGAGGCATGGCGTTGAAACTTCATATATAAGTTTTGTGTACTATGTAGATGCGACAGCAAGCTTTTTAAGAAAATCGCATAACCGGAAGTAGGTGTTTACTCTTGTAATTTTTTAGTTTTTTTCGATTTTTTCAAAAACGGCTTTAACGAATTTTTTCAAACTCCACACTTTTATTGCATTTTTAATGTCTATTGATGTGAGATATGTGATTTTTCAGTAGAATACTTTTAAAACGGGTTTTTTTTTGTTTTTTTCAATATTTTTTATTAACTCCTTTTTTAAATTGAACACCCGGTATATTATTACATTTTTAAATTCAGCTTAAAATTCTAGAGAAAATTTGTCTCTTCAACTAACTCTCTATTTTGTACCGTTTTTGCAGAATTTGTAATGTTTGAAAATTTTTGACAAATGCTTAAAAATTTAAAATAAAATTTTTGGATAAAAATAAGATCACTGTAAAAGGAAGTTGTGTGCGTGTATCACACCAGATTTTTTTTAATGTATTATAATAAGAGACGGCTGTCACTTGTTAATTGTTATTAGTTTCATAACATTTCATCCAGTAGTAGTTTAGAAAAATCCATAAAGTGTATTCTCCCTAACGCAAACGAATATAAATTATTTACGGGAGCTGCTATTACAGCTGCAAAGAAAGCCATTCCCACAGGGTATCATAAAGACTATAGGAATACAGGGGTGGAACGAAGATGCAGAAACATTATCTAACAAATTCAAAAAGCATGGAGACCCGGATATGGCTGATGAACTTTTGTCAGTCCTAGATGAAACAAGACAACAAAAATGGACAGAAACTTTCTAAAACATCGATTTCAAACACTCGAGTCGGAAGGCTTGAAGCCTACTCAGCAAACTTGGAGAAAGAGCAGCACCAAGAAAAACCCTGCAGATAAACTCATACCTGACCAAATAGGCGCCTGAATTGACATCCTATCTCATATTCCTAGGGACAAACAGCACACGATCAAAGTTAAATAAGGAGTTACCAATCTATAGATGAATAACAACGCTGATTTTTATCTTTCTGACTTTATAAATAAGCAACATTGTTAATACTGGGCATATGAAAACTAAAACTTATAATCAAAGCTCACAAAATATTGCACAATTAAAATTAAGAATTTCTGAAGAAATCAATAAAATTCTATTAAAAATGCTGTGCAACATAATGCATAATTTGTTGAAGGTTGGAAGAACGTTTAGAAAAAAATTATGGTCATATTGAAAATGCTATCTTGAAAAAAATAGATGCTTTTTAATGTAGCTCAATATAAAAATTGTTTACTTCTCTTACTTTTGCGCTTTTATAATCGCCCGTTTCTGTGGCTCCCCTCACATAGGGACAGACAGGAATAACTCACATACTTGAACACACGTAATTTCATATATTCTTTTTTTTAATGTTTATGTTTGACCGTTTCAGCATTTATGCTATGTTACACACGGTTGTGCTGGTCATTTAACTTTGACACTTCACGTGACTTTAAGAGGACACTAGTACTGCTAGCTCCTCCGGCACTACACTTAGTTTTAGTCGAGAGTCACTGTTGTCGGTGAATGTTAAAGTATCTTAAGGAAGTTTTCTTTTTAGGTGCATGTGTAGATTAAGTTCCCCAATAGAGTAATGGGCAGCACCAGGGCAAAACTTCTGTATAAATTCTCTCATTGTCGGGATGCCTAGTTCATTACGCAGTTGTTTGTTTCTAATAAACCACTGCGTGTTTGTAGCTATTCTCAATATTTTGTTTTGAAACACCTGTATTTTATTGATGTGCGTTTTAGATGAAGGTCCCCAAATGGTACCTACATTCATATGTAATAATAGGCCTCAGTACAGCTTTGTACATTAGAAGTACATACTTGATTTGTAATGGAGATTTACGATTTATTAGCGGATATAATTGGACGAGTCTGGTATGACATTTGTTTAATTTTGTATTTGTATGCAACCCCCATGTAAGTTTTCTATCATGATGTATTCCTAAATATTTCATGCCTTTGTCAGGTGAGTTCTATTCAATTTCGATGTTGTTGATTTTTATTCTGGGTGGATATCATCGACATACATTTCGAGGTTTTTGTTTTTGGTGATTCCGTCGTATCGCTTGCGTAAATATTAAATAACACAGGTCCTAGAATGGAACCTTGTGGTACTCCCGCGTTGATTATTCTTGTGCTCAAAAGTTTGGTATTAATTTTTACAGCAAAAGTTCTATTGGTGTGAAAAGAACCAAGTATTCTTAGTAGATAACTAGCATGTGAATTTTAAGTAGCTTGTAGATAAGTCCTTCCATCCTACCTTGTCGAAAGCCTGTGAAAAATCAAGAAAGGCGACTAGGGTATGCTTTTTCTCTTCGAATCTCGTTTTGATGTTTTAGGTGAGCCATAGAAGTTGATGAAACTTAGAATGTTTTGCTTTGAAATCAAACTGAAACTTAGGGATGATGCTATGTTCGGTAAGGACATTATTCAGCCTTTTGCAGATCACTTTCTCAAGAATTTTCGATATAGTACACAACAAGCTAACGCCAGGGTGACCGAGCAGTTAGGGAGTCAGGCTGCGGTGACAAGGGACAAGGTTCAATCTCGACATCTGGCAACTGGCGGGCGGCCCACCCAGTAGCTTTAAAAATTGGGTACCAAAACCACAGTTGTGGAAGTAGGGAAAGTAAGGCAGTCGTCGAAGGCGTGATGCTAACCACATTACAGTACACCGGTAACGGTGTGCCAGATGACTGGGTTTCGTAAAGAGATATTTCGGCGACCCTGACTCGCCTTGTCTCAGGCCATGTTCCTACATGGAATGAAGTGCCCGAACTTTACTTTACTTACACAACAAGCTAATCAGTCTGTAGCGGGAGTGGTGGGTTTTCCCTGGTTTATTGAATAGCAGAGTATGTGCATGTTTTCATGTTTGTGGGAAATAACCAAGTCTTAGGCATGTATGTTTTAATATAACATTTGGTATGTCATTGTGGCCTGGTGTTTTCCTTAACGGTATTCTTTGGATTATATTTTTAATTTGATAGAGTGAAGTAGGCTTAACGGACCTGTCTCGTTTGGAAAGTGACTATCAATGAGTCTCTTTATATTATGTCAGTGTTCACCTTCGGTGTTTTTATTTGTTGTGAAAGCCTGGCAGAGGTATTCAGCAAAGAGGTTGCAATTATCCTTGTCACTACTATAGTCTCTACCATTATCTTTCAATGACGGTGTAACCTGAGGTTGCTTCAATATTTTTTTTTGTTGCGCCACATGGTTGGATCATTTGGTTCAAGGTTTTCGATGTAGCTTCTGTATGAATTAATTCAATGATTGTCGAGTTCTCATCAAACTTGGTGTGTTATTCTATTTAATTCTTGTCTATGTGTCTGCAGGCGGGATCTTTGCCATAATTGCGGAATCATATGATTTTTTTTAATTAAATCCAATATGCGCTGCGCTCGAAAAGGAAGCAGAGCAAACAGTTGCGGAATTTTATGAAAAGCTTTAAGAAACCACAGATAAAGCAAAAGGTGAGATAATAGTGTTACGTTTTTACGATCGGGCTATTTACAAAATTATACGACGCTTCTTGTATTAAACATTTATTTACAACGATTAATTACGATTATTTACAAACACAAGAATCATCAAGGCAGAACACAAATTACTTAAACTAACGAACTATTTCTAACAACGATACATTTATTTATTTATATTGCACTTTATATTTATTTGTTATTTATTTCACTAGAGTTATATACACACGGTTTATTTATATTACGCGCTTCGAGCTTGATGAGAACTAGATGAGAACTGAACTGTTTTCCCACTCGCGACCATTTATATCCCACGAATGAGTCTTCTAGAACAATCGAGACTTCACTCGCTTTTCCGGCAAATGCATGACGCATTCGCGTGTGTTGACCTCGAGCGCGTTTTTGAAAGCGTGAGTCACTCGTTGCACCTGGCTCAAAGGTCGTTCTGGATCGATTCGGAAGGCTGTGAGTCATATGTCCGCAGCGGCTCGGCCCAAGTTCGTTACAATAGTATTAGAAGATTTTAATCGAAGGGTTAGGAAACCTACAAACAGATACAGAGAATACTTAGGGACATTTGGTGAGGACATAATTAATATTAATGGTAAAAAACTCTTAGAATTCTGTATTAATAATGAACTAATGATCACAAATACATGGTTTAAAAAGAAAGATATTCATAAATACACCCGTGCGCAACCCTCACGACTACAATACTCAATAATTGACTATATTCTTGTAAGGAAACGGTGCATGAACAGAGTAAAAAATGTTGCGGTGAAACGAGGTGCAGAAATCGGATCAGACCTCTTTCTACTGGCAATGGACTTTTACTTACCTAAGCAGAATGAACCCGCTGTCCAACCGATAACCAAAATTACATATAGATTAAAATCATATAAGCTGAGACAAGAAAAAACACGGATGGCAAGCTTTGGAGAACAAAGAAGTAAATCAGAAGCTAATACAAGCAATACAAAGTACATATACAACATGTACGATATAAACTACATAAGAAGTAACAACGCACACCCGGAACATTTCGTAACTAATTCAGGCGTCAGACAGGGTGGTGTGCTCAGCCCCTATCTATTCAACATCGTGCTGGATGAGATCCTAAAGAAAGCGCAGTCCGAACTAAAGAAATTTTACTGGGGAGTAAACAACCTACATCCCATAAATACCAACATCCTTGCCTACATCCTACTGGCTGAGAATGGAATAGATCTACAACACAATTTAAATGTAATCCTTAAACATCTACAAACATGTAATTTAAAAATAAATAACAGTAAAACTAAGGTGATAGTTATAGCAAAAAAGCACATGGAAATAAATATCCAAATCGATAACGAAGCAGTTGAACAGGTCACAAGCTTTAAATACCTGGGCTGTGTTCTACAAGTAGAAGGGCATATTGATGAAGAAATAGACACCAGAATTAAGAATGCTACCAAGCTGTATTACCCACTAATTAAATATGCATTGAAGAAAAGGGAACTAAGTAAAAAGACAAAAATAACACTGTACAAAACTTTGTTTATACCCACAATAACGTACGGATCAGAATCATGAACTCTCCCATTGAAACAGAAATCTAGGCTACAAACAACAGAAATGCACTTCCTACGATGTATTTTAGGGAAAACACGAAGGGACAGAATACGAAATGACACGATAAGGGATGATCTGACAGTAAATTCGCTAATGAAAGAAATTGAAACAAAACAGTTACGATGGGTGGACCATCTCTGGCGTATGAACGAATTCAGACTACCAAAAGTTATTAGTGAATCGGGAGTGGAGGGTAAAAAACCAGTGGGAAGACCAAAAACTCTGTGGTGTGCAGACATAGCAAAAATGAATTTCAGGCACTCTAGTAGGAAAGAGTGGAGCTTGCTAAAAAAACTAGGTGCAACCTCCCATACTGCAAGAGATACATCAAGCATCACGGCTAACCAAATCGCAAATCGAATAGTCGATATGTCTCGAGCTGCAAAGAATAAGGCCCACTATACGGAAATTAAAAGAGAACTTAGAATCCTAAAACGCACCAGCACCGAGAAGCATCAGATATCTAACGACTTTTCAGTCGATGAAATAGAAACAGCTCTACAAAGCGTGAAAAATGGAAAATCCCCTGAATCTGATAATATTCACCCTGAATTCCTAACGCACTGTGGTACAAAAACAAAGCGCTGGCTAACAACGTTCTTCACTAACATCTTAAGCACGGTACGGCTGCCAAGAGAATTTAAAAGAACAAAAATCATCGCAATTCTTAAGCCAGGCAAACCTGACAACCGCCCGGAAAGCTACAGGCCGATTGCCCTGTTGAGCGTAACCTACAAGCTACTGGAACGTCTAATATATAATAGAATAAGCCCAGCAATCCTAGAAGTCCTACCCATAGAGCAAGCCGGTTTTCGACCCAATCGTAGCTGCGAGGACCAGGTGCTTGCGCTAACAACGTTCATTGAGAAAGGGTACGAGCAGCGCCAAAAAACAGGTGCGGTCTTTGTTGATCTCACAGCGGCGTATGACACCGTATGGAGAGAGGGGTTAGTTTTAAAATTCCTGAAAGCCACTGGCTGTGCAAAACTAAGTAACTTAGTTAGTAATATGTTATCCAACAGAGTTTTCCAAACGTTGGTGGGAAACACGATGAGCGGAAGTAAGATACTAAATAACGGCCTTCCTCAGGGATCCGTATTATCACCGCTCCTCTTCAACCTCTACATAGCTGACATGCCGATAACAACAGCTCGCAAATTTGCATACGCCGACGATCTGGCCCTTGCTAGCCAGCACACAAGCATGGAATTTTTAGAAAACACTCTCTCCAATGATCTCAGCGTACTGACGGATTACTTCAGCAAATGGCGACTCACTCCAAGTACCACTAAGACCGAGACATGTTGCTTCCACCTTAACAACAAAATGGCCGACATAACCTTGAATGTAACTTGTAATGGCATGACCCTGCCTTACAACCGCAATCCAAAATATTTGGGAGTAACACTAGATCGCACTCTCTCCTACAATAAACATTTAACCAGTCTTGCGGCAAAATTGAGGAGCCGGAACAACATTCTACATAAACTGGCGGGATCAACTTGGGGAGCAGAAGCTGCTACGCTCCGCACCTCAGCGCTAAGTTTAGTCTACTCAACAGCGGAATATTGTGCATCGACGTGGATGAATAGCCCCCATGTCAAAAAAGTCGACACTGTCCTCAACCAAACCATGCGAATAATATCAGGATCCATCAAGTCTACACCCACTGCGTGGCTACCAGTATTAAGCCACATAGAACCTCCAAAAATTCGTAGGAAGAAAATAATCGTCCGGGAATTCAAGAAAATCTCTGGAAACCCAGCTCTTCCCATTCACCAAGACCTAATTACATTTGGCAGGCTTAGGTCCAGAAAACCCCCGGTGAAAACAGCCCAACAGCTCATTAATCAGGGTTTCAATGGTGGCAGCACTACACTAATGGGGCATACGCCAGGGCGCTGAATGTGACTGCGGTGCGGACAGCCAAACAATACAACATATCACCTACGTATGTCCAACAAGAGCATTTCCTGGTACCAGTAACGACTTCCTTGAAGCCACACCAGAAGCGATCCAGTGGTTCCAACAATTAGACCTGGAGCTGTAATACTTGAAACCGAATTTGTATCCCAATTTGACTTAATTTTATGTTTACATACGTTCATAGATGTTTTTTTCTACATGTTATACCACCTGTATATACTGTTTTATATTATGTATGTTGTGCCATTGGCCAAATAAAATAGCAAAAATCCTGAAGAAAAAGGGTAAAACCTGAAACGAAGCAAAGAATTTAGCACAAGATCGTAAAAACTGGAAGAAGTTTATTTCATAGACGTTGAAACCTGTACACTGCATGTCGGTAGAAGAGGTTGGGATAAGTAAATAAGTATGCGCTGTGGTGGTTCTGAATAATTGCTATGACATCTAGGGCCGGTTGCAGAAAGCAATGTTATGTCTGGTGTTAGCTAACGTCGCGTCAAAGTGTACAAAATCGCATCAAATTTTGTTTACTAATGTATTAGTTACATAAACTTTTGAGATTTGATTCGTTTTTGTTCACTTTGACGTCGCGTAAGCTAACGCCAGACTTAACATTGCTTTCTGCAACCGGCCCCTAGAGTACTTCTTGGAAATAGCTTCTCTTATTGATTTAACGATTTCCTCATTCAATTTACGAATTTCATCGTCAACTGTCTCTGTTGTAGTGATTGACGTGGGGCAAACAAGCTTATCGTCAAGTAGAGTTTCGAATGTATCCCACTTTATTGGACCGTTAATTAATCTCTGAATCGCCGGCGTAGCTCAATGGTTAGAGCATTGGACTGCGGTGCGGAAGTCTGGAGTTGAAATCCCAGATCGATGCCTGGCGGGCGGCCTACCCAGTCGCTTTAAATAATTGGGGACCTGCGTTCTAAAGAACAAGGAGTAGTAATGCGGTTGTCTAATGCGTGATGCTCACCAGCTCACCACATCACCACACGTCATGAATTTGACACGCGACAGCTGGGTGTGATAGCGAGGATACGGAAGCTCTGACCTTCCGCCTTGCAGACCAAGCTTCTTCATGGGGTGTTAGTGCCTCATCACCATTATAATAAATCTCTGAGGTTGTGGTATGCATATGGAAGAATAAGTAAATTTAAGAAGCACCAGTACATGATGGGAGTCTAATTCGGGTAACACTTGTTGACTGCCTGTATGGTAGGTATGTATGTGTATTCATGAGGTGGTGAAATTTGGATTGCATGCCATGAGGTGATATTATAAGGTCTTATCACGGTAGAATTGGTTTTATGGCATCCCCCAATTGTGAGTTTATAATTGAGCTTGCCGATGAGGAGGGCGGGTTGTTGATTATGGAAGGTTTGTATTATGTCATCATCACATAATTTTCTATTCGGTTGTTTATATGCACTAATGATTATAACCTCGCTATTATTGTTCAGTGTCAGTTTAACTGCAGTGGCTTCGAGTCTGTGTAGTTCAGGTACGTATTGGGACATTAGCGATAACTTTTTCTTGGCTATTATAGCTAATCCGCCAGAGGCAATGGGAGTTTATCTGTCAGATCTGATGACACCTGGTATTTTAAAAGTTTGAGTAGTTATCAGGTGGGTCTCGCTGATACAGGCAATGTCTATATCATGTCTGCTTAAAAATTCAGGTAGAACGGATTGTTGCATTTTTACACCAGTGGCGTTCCAGTTAAGGACTGTTAATTTTGGTAGTGTTGTTAAGTTATTAATTGCCATTGCTAAAAATTGTTGGCAGTAGGGATAGCACAAATCTTTTGGTGGTTTCCATATGCGGTTTAATAAATTCCAGTAGCATTTATAGGATTGCGTTTCGAGCTTGATTGGAAGTTTTATTGTACTGCATTGAAGTGGATGGTTGCTTGTTTCTGACTACATTAGCATAATCAAGGATGTCTCTAGTGCTGGTAGGTTTGATATTTGCTTGATTAGAGTTGTCCTTAAAGGTGCGGCCGCAGTGCAAGCTGTTTACCTGGAGGGTAGTGGGTGGCGGCTAGCTAAGCAACCGACCGAGTAACCCACGAGGTACCTTTCCGTCACATACTACCGGATTGGCGCCGGCTGCATTTTCCCTCCAACCTACCCAACTAGCCTAGCGAGTAGCAAGTGAATCTGTTGTGTTCGATAAATGCAGCTACCCATTCAATCATGGAAGAAATGCTGATCTCAGCCGTTTACAAGCGGAAAGCGATATGGGACCAGGCAGACGAATTGAGGAAGAATTATAAAATCTTCCAATCGTTGTGGGCAGAAGTTGGCGTTGATAGTGGGTAAAATTTTGTGTTTATTGTCTTAATGTGTCTTTATTTTCGTAATTAAATACATTTAGTAAAAAATAAGTATATCAAACTTAAAAATACAACAAAGGGTTCGACAGGGCTGCATCCTTTCGCCTCTTCTGTTCAATCTTTATTCTGACAAAATCTTCAAAGAAGCCCTCGAAGACATGGAACATGGAGTGAAAATTAATGGGGTCCTAATAAATACAATTAGATACGCTGATGATACCCTCATTTTGTGTGATAATTTGGAGGGCCTACAACACCTAATAAATATAATTAGTACAACACAAATAGAATTAGGGCTCAACATAAACGTAAAAAAACAAAGTGTATGGTATTTAGCCGAGAACAACACGAACTTACGAGACTAAGCCTAAATGGTGTTATAATAGAACGAGTCCAACAATTTAAGTACCTAGGCAGTATAATAACTGAAAAACTGAACCCCGAGATAGAGATCAAATGTCGAAATGAAGCTCAAAAGAATGAAAACTCTCTTTTGTAATGATAACTTGAACTTGAAATTGCGTCAACAAATGGTTCAATGTTATGTTTGGTCGGTGCTGCTATATGGAGCAGAGAGCTGGACCCTGAAAGTGAATCTATTCAATAAATTAGAAGCATTTGAAATGTGGATTCATCGAAGAATGCTGAGAGTTTCACGGACAGATTTACTGACTAACAAAGAAATTCTAAGACGAGCTAGAGCAAAAAGGCAACTAGTAACAACTATAAAGTGCCGTAAAATCGCTTATCTAGGTCATATATGTATTGCGAGGAGACAAATATCGACTTCGTCAACTCATAATGAAGGGAAAGATAGAAGGTAGACGCGGAGTGGGTAGAAAACAGATGTCATAGCTGAAGAATATCAGAGACTGGACTGCAATACAAAGTGCTGGACAACTTTTCAGAACGGCAGAAGACAGAGATGCACTCTCCACAGTTATCACCAACGTTCGGGAGACCGAACACGGCACACAAAGAAGAAGAAAACATAATAAAATACACCAACTATGCTACATTATTTTGGTTCCTGTTGTGTCGATGAATTATGTTTTCTGGAAGAGCATAGTCTTCTAGGCATGGACAACATTGAAGTAGGCCTTGAATGTTTGCAACTGCTGGAAAGCGATGGTTTACAGGTGCTATGTCTTCATCCCTTCTGCCTGTTGTGGAGTGTTATAGACCTCAAGCCCATCATGTGTCTGAACGTAGTTGTGCAAAATGCGAATTGCCTTCGCCATTTCAATAGCGTGCTGTACACTGCTTGTCTCAATTGACTTGTCCAACAGTCTCCATTTAGCCGCTATTAAGCCAAAAGCACATTCAACACTGTTCCTTGCACGACTCAATCGATAGGTAAAAATTCTTTTCTGATCATCTAACTCGTTGCCAGGATAAGGTCGCATCAAGTAAGGGAGTAAAGGGTAGTCTTCATCACCAAGGAGTACAAATGGCCCTTCTTGAATTGCACTTAGACTTCAAAATATACAATTTGTTAGTTTAGTAGATACAGAGTGAGAATGGCACGATGGTAGGGATTTGGGGCAGGGGTGGCGAACCAATGGCACGCGTGCCATTGATGATACGCGACAAAATAATTTGGGCACGGCATTAATTAAGGAATTTAGGTACCTAATCGAAACAATTTATATTTAACAATGAATAGAACATGAAGCTTCAAGGCGCAAATAAAACAATTATTGTTATGATAGATCTCAAGTATTTCCCGAACTTGAAAAAATCACCAGAGATTTGGATTTACACGAAAAAGCAGACCAAGCAAAAGTCACTTAATAGTTTAATTTGGCAATTAATTCTTCAATCAAAGAATTTTCATCGAGATTTTTTCAGTTCAAAGAATTATCAGAAACCCTCAAGTTTATTATGTATCCTGATGTGACTTCACTTGATAAACTGAACTTGGCCAAATTTGATTGGTTGGAAATTGAAGAAATTGAAATACAGTTGACTGATTTCCAGTCTAGTTCAATATGGATTCAAAAATTTATCGAAACAAGGAAAGAGTTCGAATTTCATGAAATAGAAAGACTATCTGTATCAGGTAATATGAGTAAAAATGCCAATATCAAATTTATGGAAACGTGGAATTCAATTCCAGACACATTTAGCTGTCTGAAGAAGCTGGCTTTTGCTATCTTAACAATATTTTCATCTACCTATGCCTGCGAGTCATTATTTTCAGAATTTATAGTTGAAATTTGACATTGTGTTTAATTAATTACCACTGTTTTCTAATTATAAAGTTTTCATTTTTGTTTTTATGTTAAAATTGAAAAATTTTATATGGGTAACATGTTGGTTAATTTAATTTATTTTAATAAATGATCGAAAATAAATTAAATTAATCAACATGTTGCCCATATAAAATTTTTCAATTTTAGCATAAAAACGAAAATGAAAACTTCATAATTAGAAAAATGTCGTAATTAATTCAACACAATGTCAAATTTCAACTATATAATATCGTTATACATTAATGTAAAGCCAATTTTTAAACTATATATTTTTAATAACAACTGATGATGCAACCATAAGTTACGAAACGTTTTGTAATTTTTAAAAGTTTTAAAATATTAAACATGTTACGACTTATTAATTTTTTATTATTCCAATAGTGAAAGTCATGCATTAATAATATAACACATATTTTCAAAATTTTATTGACATAAATTATCTCCATAAACTATAATTATTTTCAGAAATGAATAACATTAAAAACTCGCTTAGAAGCCGCTTGTCAGATGACTCCAGTTCAGCTTGCATTCTGCTAAAAGTAACAAAGTATGAAGCTAATATAAGTTATTTAGCATCTAATTTACAACAGCAGAAGTGGCACCATTTTTTTTTTTTATTTAAATAAACATAACGTTACTATTGCTGTACAAAATGTATATTTTTGGTTGCAAATAAAGAGTTTAAAGTTGATAGTATTTAGTTTTATTTTTTTCCCCATTAATCACTAAGTCAAGATTGTTTGATGGCACGTCATGGCCTCATTAAACATTTCTTTAGAAATAATGGCACGTAGATGTATAAAGGTTTGCCACCCCTGATCTGGGGCATCCAATTCTCAGCCTGGGCCATCGTGATCATGCCCCTCTTCCTCGCATCACAGTGGGTAATCAGGTCGTGGTACCTACTCAAGAAATTACCTCTGCTTCTATAGCGTCCCATGATATTAGTTCCAGCAAAGAGCAATGCTCTTTGGTTCCACTTTAACCCTTGAATGGTAGGAAAATTTTTGAAGGTATGGTGAGGTCTGCTATACTTTCACAATGTGTTGAATGTAAAATAAAAATGTTACGCTTTATTACAGGCTATTACATTGGGGTGTACACTAAAGGTGCAATGCAATATTCAAGGTGAGCCATGGAAACGTGCGATTTTGAATGTAGTTTCTTACTTCCTTTTCCAATAAAGGAAGTATTGGATTCACCCCAAAAATTCGAAATTGAATTTTCAACAGATTTTCACGTTTTAGAGTCCCCTGAACCCAAAAAACATATTTTTGTTC
Source organism: Agriotes lineatus (assembly GCA_940337035.1). NCBI lineage: Eukaryota > Metazoa > Arthropoda > Insecta > Coleoptera > Elateridae > Agriotes > Agriotes lineatus. The sequence continues at coordinate 85,149,239 of OW679197.1, read as the reverse complement.
ATTGGTCTGTCTGTGTGTCTGTCTTAGGGATGTTCGATACACCGAAAAGTACCGGTACTATCGTAATGTATCGTTTCGACTGACAAGTACCGGTTTGGAGCAGTATCGTATACAAAAGTACCGGTACATGAAATACCGGTACACAATCGATCCGGGATATTTTCTAAATTTTTTTATGCCACACTTCGAGTCCTAGTATAGCAAATAGAAGTTTAGCAATAATAGTGGCGTAACAATCAAGACATCAACAATTGAAAACTCAGTATTAGAAATACATTTATTAAATAGTATACATATAAACGCTCAAAAACTTTAAAACTAACATAAATATAATAACTGAAACATTAAAAGTATAAAGGGTGAGTTTATTTGAATGTTTAGCACGCGGATCTCGGAAAGTATTGGAGATAGAGAGACGATTAAATGGGGAAAGAATTGCAGTTTTACGAGCTCAATTTAATGAGCGTTTTGTTTTTTGGAAAAAATGCAAGCCTAACTAGATATTTCGCCAAAAAAAAATTTTTTTTCTAATTTCGTTCGGTGCCTATACGCCTATAGCTCTGTTATTAATTTTAGAAAAATGTGAAAGAAAAAAGTTGTAGACAATTATGTGGTTAATAACATAATCCAACCAAATTTTTTATTTAAGCTATAATTTTTGAGTTATGACACAAACTTGTGTTTTTTGTAATGGAAACCATAGTCAGCCATGACTTTATAAAAAAATCAATTTTTCAAAGATTCTAACGAAATACCAGGTGATATAGTTATTTCTATAACTAAATAAATTATGACCATTTTTCTCTTTTCGTTTTCGAACTGTTCTTAAATTTGTAGTTCCGTCTGAACTTTTAATTTCACACTGACACAGTCTGCATTTTTCTCCAGAATCTGTCTTAATAAATACTTTCCAAACGTTACTGGTTGAAGGTGGCATATTTGTTTAAAAAAACACAATATAAACCACAATTTCAATGAATAATAAAAGAAAACTGATAATAAAAACAGAACTGTTAATTAATTTACCGGACACCCACGGTGACCGCGATGGAGTGACGAGTGACACAATTGTGGCAATTGCCTTATAGGCACAATTTTTTATAATCTCGGGTATAAAATTTTTCTCGGGGATTTACCGAATTTCGCTGCGATATCCTAGTGAGAAGTTGTTGTTGCTGTTATAAATAGTTAAGCTGAATAATGAAGTTCTCTTTGGATATTTAATCATCACCATAAAATTTGTTGGGATACTTGAGAGCTCCAGTTCACCAGAATTAGTCATTATTTTACAACTCATTAATTACAATTTTGCTGTACCAGTCGAAATCCGAAGCGTAATACGTACACAGATTAAACAAAAACATTTCGGCTCAGCAAAATCATTTTGTTTTGATTTTTGTTCTTGCGTTTGTAGAAGCTGAAAATGACTTACTGCAAGTTATCTACGTGCGACCATTTTTAAGACTTCAAGAACTGTTAGTTCAAGAAAAGTAATATTTGCACATTGCTTAGGTTTTTTACCCTTGAAGAAAAAGGGCATATTTTGGACCTTTTCCCTTTGGTTTTTTCAAAATTTATAGTTTTAAAACTTTTTATATTAAAAATAAGAAAAATCATTATATAGTCAAAAGATGAATTATTTCTAGACAGGCGGCAAAAATCCAGGATCGGCCCTGCCGATCCGATACTGACCGAAAATAAATCGTATTGGATTGGATCGCTGACTGAAATACCAGTACAAAATATCGAGTATCGGAAGACAAAGTACCGGTACTTTAAAATATCGGATCGTACCGCACATCCCTAGTTTGTCTGTCTGTCTGTGTGTCTGTCTGTGAACAGAATATCTCAAAAACGAAAAGAGGCATGGCGTTGAAACTTCATATATAAGTTTTGTGTACTATGTAGATGCGACAGCAAGCTTTTTAAGAAAATCGCATAACCGGAAGTAGGTGTTTACTCTTGTAATTTTTTAGTTTTTTTCGATTTTTTCAAAAACGGCTTTAACGAATTTTTTCAAACTCCACACTTTTATTGCATTTTTAATGTCTATTGATGTGAGATATGTGATTTTTCAGTAGAATACTTTTAAAACGGGTTTTTTTTTGTTTTTTTCAATATTTTTTATTAACTCCTTTTTTAAATTGAACACCCGGTATATTATTACATTTTTAAATTCAGCTTAAAATTCTAGAGAAAATTTGTCTCTTCAACTAACTCTCTATTTTGTACCGTTTTTGCAGAATTTGTAATGTTTGAAAATTTTTGACAAATGCTTAAAAATTTAAAATAAAATTTTTGGATAAAAATAAGATCACTGTAAAAGGAAGTTGTGTGCGTGTATCACACCAGATTTTTTTTAATGTATTATAATAAGAGACGGCTGTCACTTGTTAATTGTTATTAGTTTCATAACATTTCATCCAGTAGTAGTTTAGAAAAATCCATAAAGTGTATTCTCCCTAACGCAAACGAATATAAATTATTTACGGGAGCTGCTATTACAGCTGCAAAGAAAGCCATTCCCACAGGGTATCATAAAGACTATAGGAATACAGGGGTGGAACGAAGATGCAGAAACATTATCTAACAAATTCAAAAAGCATGGAGACCCGGATATGGCTGATGAACTTTTGTCAGTCCTAGATGAAACAAGACAACAAAAATGGACAGAAACTTTCTAAAACATCGATTTCAAACACTCGAGTCGGAAGGCTTGAAGCCTACTCAGCAAACTTGGAGAAAGAGCAGCACCAAGAAAAACCCTGCAGATAAACTCATACCTGACCAAATAGGCGCCTGAATTGACATCCTATCTCATATTCCTAGGGACAAACAGCACACGATCAAAGTTAAATAAGGAGTTACCAATCTATAGATGAATAACAACGCTGATTTTTATCTTTCTGACTTTATAAATAAGCAACATTGTTAATACTGGGCATATGAAAACTAAAACTTATAATCAAAGCTCACAAAATATTGCACAATTAAAATTAAGAATTTCTGAAGAAATCAATAAAATTCTATTAAAAATGCTGTGCAACATAATGCATAATTTGTTGAAGGTTGGAAGAACGTTTAGAAAAAAATTATGGTCATATTGAAAATGCTATCTTGAAAAAAATAGATGCTTTTTAATGTAGCTCAATATAAAAATTGTTTACTTCTCTTACTTTTGCGCTTTTATAATCGCCCGTTTCTGTGGCTCCCCTCACATAGGGACAGACAGGAATAACTCACATACTTGAACACACGTAATTTCATATATTCTTTTTTTTAATGTTTATGTTTGACCGTTTCAGCATTTATGCTATGTTACACACGGTTGTGCTGGTCATTTAACTTTGACACTTCACGTGACTTTAAGAGGACACTAGTACTGCTAGCTCCTCCGGCACTACACTTAGTTTTAGTCGAGAGTCACTGTTGTCGGTGAATGTTAAAGTATCTTAAGGAAGTTTTCTTTTTAGGTGCATGTGTAGATTAAGTTCCCCAATAGAGTAATGGGCAGCACCAGGGCAAAACTTCTGTATAAATTCTCTCATTGTCGGGATGCCTAGTTCATTACGCAGTTGTTTGTTTCTAATAAACCACTGCGTGTTTGTAGCTATTCTCAATATTTTGTTTTGAAACACCTGTATTTTATTGATGTGCGTTTTAGATGAAGGTCCCCAAATGGTACCTACATTCATATGTAATAATAGGCCTCAGTACAGCTTTGTACATTAGAAGTACATACTTGATTTGTAATGGAGATTTACGATTTATTAGCGGATATAATTGGACGAGTCTGGTATGACATTTGTTTAATTTTGTATTTGTATGCAACCCCCATGTAAGTTTTCTATCATGATGTATTCCTAAATATTTCATGCCTTTGTCAGGTGAGTTCTATTCAATTTCGATGTTGTTGATTTTTATTCTGGGTGGATATCATCGACATACATTTCGAGGTTTTTGTTTTTGGTGATTCCGTCGTATCGCTTGCGTAAATATTAAATAACACAGGTCCTAGAATGGAACCTTGTGGTACTCCCGCGTTGATTATTCTTGTGCTCAAAAGTTTGGTATTAATTTTTACAGCAAAAGTTCTATTGGTGTGAAAAGAACCAAGTATTCTTAGTAGATAACTAGCATGTGAATTTTAAGTAGCTTGTAGATAAGTCCTTCCATCCTACCTTGTCGAAAGCCTGTGAAAAATCAAGAAAGGCGACTAGGGTATGCTTTTTCTCTTCGAATCTCGTTTTGATGTTTTAGGTGAGCCATAGAAGTTGATGAAACTTAGAATGTTTTGCTTTGAAATCAAACTGAAACTTAGGGATGATGCTATGTTCGGTAAGGACATTATTCAGCCTTTTGCAGATCACTTTCTCAAGAATTTTCGATATAGTACACAACAAGCTAACGCCAGGGTGACCGAGCAGTTAGGGAGTCAGGCTGCGGTGACAAGGGACAAGGTTCAATCTCGACATCTGGCAACTGGCGGGCGGCCCACCCAGTAGCTTTAAAAATTGGGTACCAAAACCACAGTTGTGGAAGTAGGGAAAGTAAGGCAGTCGTCGAAGGCGTGATGCTAACCACATTACAGTACACCGGTAACGGTGTGCCAGATGACTGGGTTTCGTAAAGAGATATTTCGGCGACCCTGACTCGCCTTGTCTCAGGCCATGTTCCTACATGGAATGAAGTGCCCGAACTTTACTTTACTTACACAACAAGCTAATCAGTCTGTAGCGGGAGTGGTGGGTTTTCCCTGGTTTATTGAATAGCAGAGTATGTGCATGTTTTCATGTTTGTGGGAAATAACCAAGTCTTAGGCATGTATGTTTTAATATAACATTTGGTATGTCATTGTGGCCTGGTGTTTTCCTTAACGGTATTCTTTGGATTATATTTTTAATTTGATAGAGTGAAGTAGGCTTAACGGACCTGTCTCGTTTGGAAAGTGACTATCAATGAGTCTCTTTATATTATGTCAGTGTTCACCTTCGGTGTTTTTATTTGTTGTGAAAGCCTGGCAGAGGTATTCAGCAAAGAGGTTGCAATTATCCTTGTCACTACTATAGTCTCTACCATTATCTTTCAATGACGGTGTAACCTGAGGTTGCTTCAATATTTTTTTTTGTTGCGCCACATGGTTGGATCATTTGGTTCAAGGTTTTCGATGTAGCTTCTGTATGAATTAATTCAATGATTGTCGAGTTCTCATCAAACTTGGTGTGTTATTCTATTTAATTCTTGTCTATGTGTCTGCAGGCGGGATCTTTGCCATAATTGCGGAATCATATGATTTTTTTTAATTAAATCCAATATGCGCTGCGCTCGAAAAGGAAGCAGAGCAAACAGTTGCGGAATTTTATGAAAAGCTTTAAGAAACCACAGATAAAGCAAAAGGTGAGATAATAGTGTTACGTTTTTACGATCGGGCTATTTACAAAATTATACGACGCTTCTTGTATTAAACATTTATTTACAACGATTAATTACGATTATTTACAAACACAAGAATCATCAAGGCAGAACACAAATTACTTAAACTAACGAACTATTTCTAACAACGATACATTTATTTATTTATATTGCACTTTATATTTATTTGTTATTTATTTCACTAGAGTTATATACACACGGTCTATTATATTACGCGCTTCGAGCTTGATGAGAACTAGATGAGAACTGCACTGTTTTCCCGCTCGCGAGCATTTATATCCCACGAATGAGTCTTCTAGAACAATCGAGACTTCACTCGCTTTTCCGGCAAATGCATGACGCATTCGCGTGTGTTGATCTCGAGCGCGTTTTTGAAAGCGTGAGTCACACGTTGCACCTGGCTCAAAGGTCGTTCTGGATCGATCCGGAAGGCTGTGAGTCATATGTCCGCAGCGGCTCGGACCAAGTTCGTTACAATAGTATTAGGAGATTTTAATGGAAGGGTTAGGAAACCTACAAACAGATACAGAGAATACTTAGGGACATTTGGTGAGGACATAATTAATATTAATGGTAAAAGACTCTTAGAATTCTGTATTAATAATGAACTAATGATCACAAATACATGGTTTAAAAAGAAAGATAATCATAAATACACCCGCGCCCAACCCTCACGATTACAATACTCAATAATTGACTACCGTAGAGCGGGGCTAAGTGAGCCATTTTTTCTTGTTTTAGTAATTTTATGAGTACAGGTTGAATATTTGATTGTGCTAATTTAAATGTAATTACTTTATAGTTTTACATATATGTTCGTAAAATAGTTTTTTGAAGAAGTTCTATGGAAATGCTTATATATTTTTTTAAAAAGTGGCCCACTTTATCTGCAGTAGCGGGAAAAGTGAACCACCCTATTTAAAATCCATAGAACGACTCTTTTTGCCTGCCAAATGTGCAAAGTGAGCCACCAATATGCATTTTAAAAAAATATATTTAATATGTATTCTCTTAACAAGTAACATAAAAGAAATTAAAAAAACCGAATTTTCATTGCAAAAAATTTATGACAGTAGTGAAACATTAGTTTTCATATTAAACTGATATCTACCTCGAATATGTTTCTTTAGTGTAATTTTTTCAACAATTTTATTATTGTCAGTGTCAATAACACATTCTCTCGCCGGCCCGCTTAACCCGCACTTGTTACAATTTTTGATTAACTTTGGAGTTTTATTGAAAATAAATATATTTAAACAAATATGGGATAGAATATATGATAACAACACTCCATAGAATGACTTGAGTACGATACTGATTAAAACAAACTTACCAGTTTGATAATACAAGGGAGGTTTTCAACACTTTTCCAGACAAGCAAATATTCACATGCACGTTTGTTGATCGTTTCTGGTAACTAACTTAAATGCTGCGTCGGCATATCCCCGCCAAAGCGTGTCTCGGTCATCAGAAAGATCGCTTAAACTGCAAAATCGCTGTTGCAGTTGTTATAAAAATGTCAGTGTAATTAATTATAAACAACCGTATGTTTGGCTCATTTTATCCGCAATGGTTCACTTAGCCCCGCTCTACGGTATATTCTTGTAAGGAAACGGTGCATGAACAGAGTAAAAAATTGTTGCGGTGAAACGAGGTGCAGAAATCGGATCAGACCTCTTTCTACTGGCAATGGACTTTTACTTACCTAAGCAGAATGAACCCGCTGTCCAACCGATAACCAAAATTACATATAGATTAAAATCATATAAGCTGAGACAAGAAAAAACACGTATGGCAAGCTTTGGAGAACAAAGAAGTAAATCAGAAGCTAATACAAGCAATACAAAGTATATATACAACATGTATAAACTACATAAGAAGTAACAACGCACACACATTTCGTAACTAATTCAGGCGTTAGACAGGGTGGTGTGCTTAGCCCCTATCTATTCAACATCGTGCTGGATGAGATCTTAAAGAAAGCGCAGTCCGAACTAAAGAAATTTTACTGGGGAGTAAACAACCTACATCCCATAAATACCAACATCCTTGCCTACGCAGATGATATGATCCTACTGGCTGAGAATGGAATAGATCTGCAACACAATTTAAATGTAATCCTTAAACATCTACAAACATGTAATTTAAAAATAAATAAAAGTATAACTAAGGTGATGGTTATAGCAAAAAAGCACATGGAAATAAATATCCAAATCGATAAGGAAGCAGTTGAACTGGTCACAAGCTTTAAATACCTGGGCTGTGTTCTACAAGAAGAAGGGCATATTGATGAAGAAATAGACACCAAAATTAAGAATGCTACCAAGCTGTATTACTCACTAATTAAATATGCATTGAAGGAAAGGGAACTAAGTAAAAAGACAAAAATAACACTGTACAAAACTTTGTTTATACCCACAATAACGTACAGATCAGAATCATGAACTCTCACATTGAAACAGAAATCTAGGCTACAAACAACAGAAATGCGCTTCCTACGATGTATTTTAGGGAAAACACGAAGGGACAGAATACGAAATGACACAATAAGGGATGATCTAAAAGTAAATTCGCTAATGAAAGAAATTGAAAGAACACAGTTACGATGGGTGGACCATCTCTGGCGTATGAACGAATTCAGACTACCAAAAGTTATTAATGAATCGGGAGTGGAGGGTAAAAAACCAGTGGGAAGACCAAAAACTCTGTGGTGTGCAGACATAGCAAAAATCCTGAAGAAAAAGGATAAAACCTGAAATGAAGCAAAGAATGTAGCACAAGATGGTAAAAACTGGAAGAAGTTTATTTCATAGACATTGAAACCTCTACACTGCGTGGCGGTAGAAGAGATCGGGATAAGTAAGTAAGTATGCGCTGTGGTGGTTCTGAATAATTGCTATGACACGTAGAGTACTTCTTGAAAATAACTTCCTCTGTTGTAGTGATTGACGTGGGGCAAACAAGCTTATTGTCAAGTAGAGTTTCGAATGTATCCCAGTTTATTAGACCGTTAATTAATCTCTGAATCGCCAGCGTAGCTCAATGGTTGGAGCATTGGACTGCGGTGCGGAAGTCTGGAGTTCAAATCCCAGATCGATGCCTGGCGGGCAGCCTACCCAGTCGCTTTAAATAATTGGGGACCTGCGTTCTAAAGAAAAAGGGTTAGTAATGCGGTTGTTTAATGCATGATGCTCACCACATCACCACGTGTCATGAATTTGACACGCGACAGCCTGGTGTGATAGCGAGGATACGGAAGCTCTGACCTTCCGCCTTGTAAGCCAATCTCCTTCATGGGGTGTTAGTGCCTCACCACCATTATAATAAATCTCTGAGGTTGTGGTATGCATGTGGGAGAATAAGTAAATTTTCCCGCTGCTGATCATGTAAGTCAGTGATACAGCCTTAGTAACAAAACGTGTAAGTCGGTGATTATATTTGTTTGCTGCTTTTTCTTGACAACGGAACTTAATATTATTATTAAGTTCCTAGGATAATAAAATTAGCAAAGCAAGATGCAGATTTAGACGTTTTGTTTAGAAATTGCAAGTGTTTATGTGACATGTGACACTCACAGGTAACACGACTCACGAAAACTAATCCTGGTGACAGGTGACAAACCAAACGATTTTTTCAAAAATCTAGGAAAATTTCGATAAGCAGCGGGAAAAATATAATAAGATAACTCGGAATGTATCGCCTATTAGCATTTTCGGCAGGCAACAATCCGCGACTTCGTCTTGGCTTGTACTTGCCTACCTCAAATGTTAATAGGTCCTTACATTGCTTGTTACTTAAATAGCTATTAAGAAGCACCAGTAAATGATGAGAGTCTAATTCGGGTAACACTTGTTGACTGCCTGTATGGTAGGTATGTATGTGTATTCATGAGGTGGTGAAATTTGGATTGCATGCGATGAGGTGATATAAGGTCTTATCACGGTAGAATTGGTTTTATGGCATCCCCCAATTGTGAGTTTATAATTGAGCTTGCCGATGAGGAGGGCGGGTTGTTGATTATGGAAGGTTTGTATTATGTCATCATCACATAATTTTCTATTCGGTTGTTTATATGCACTAATGATTATGACCTCGCTATTATTGTTCAGTGTTAGTTTAACTGCCGTGGCTTCGAGTCTGTGTAGTTTAGGTACGTATTGGGACATTAGCGATAACTTTTTCTTGGCTATTATAGCTAATCCGCCAGAGGCAATGGGAGTTTATCTGTCAGATCTGATGACACCTGGTATTTTAAAAGTTTGAGTAGTTATCAGGTGGGTCTCGCTGATACAGGCAATGTCTATATCATGTCTGCTTAAAAATTCAGGTAGAACGGATTGTTGCATTTTTACACCAGTGGCGTTCCAGTTAAGGACTGTTAATTTTGGTAGTGTTGTTAAGTTATTAATTGCCATTGCTAAAAATTGTTGGCAGTAGGGATAGCACAAATCTTTTGGTGGTTTCCATATGCGGTTTAATAAATTCCAGTAGCATTTATAGGATTGCGTTTCGAGCTTGATTGGAAGTTTTATTGTACTGCATTGAAGTGGATGGTTGCTTGTTTCTGACTACATTAGCATAATCAAGGATGTCTCTAGTGCTGGTAGGTTTGATATTTGCTTGATTAGAGTTGTCCTTAAAGGTGCGGCCGCAGTGCAAGCTGTTTACCTGGAGGGTAGTGGGTGGCGGCTAGCTAAGCAACCGACCGAGTAACCCACGAGGTACCTTTCCGTCACATACTACCGGATTGGCGCCGGCTGCATTTTCCCTCTAACCTACCCAACTAGCCTAGCGAGTAGCAAGTGAATCTGTTGTGTTCGATAAATGCAGCTACCCATTCAATCATGGAAGAAATGCTGATCTCAGCCGTTTACAGGCGGAAAACGATATGGGACCAGGCAGACGAATTGAGGAAGAATTCTAAAATCCTCCAATCGTTGTGGGCAGAAGTTGGCGTTGATAGTGGGTAAAATGTTGTGTTTATTGTCTTAATGTGTCTTTATTTTCGTAATTAAATACATTTAGTAAAAAATAAGTATATCAAACTTAAAAAAACAACGAAGGGTTCGACAAGTTTGCATTCTTTCCCCTCTTCTGTTCAATCTTTATTCTGACCAAATCTTCAAAGAAACCCTTGAAGACATGGAACATGGAGTAAAAATTATTGGGGTCCTAATAAATACAATTAGATAAGCTGATGATACCCTTATTTTGTGTGATAATTTGGAGGGCCTAGAACACCTAATAAATAAAATTAGTACAACAGGAATATAATTAGGGCTCAACATAAACGTAAAAAAACAAAGTTCATGGTATTTAGCCGAGAACAACACAAACTTACGAGACTAAGCCTAAATGGTGTTATAATAGAACGAGTCCAACAATTTAAGTACCTAGGCAGTATAATAACTGAAAAACTGAACCCCGAGATAGAGATCAAATGCCGAATTGAAGCAGCCAGGGCAACCTTCAAAAGAATGAAAACTCTCTTTTGTAGTGATAACTTGAACTTGAAATTGCGTCAACAAATGGTCAAATGTTATGTTTGGTCGGTGCTGCTATATGGAGCAGAGAGCTGGCCCCTGACAGTGAATCTACTCAATAAATTAGAAGCATTTGAAATGTGGATTCATCGAAGAATGCTGAGAGTTCCATGGACAGATTTACTGACTAACAAAGAAGTTCTAAGACGAGCTAGAGCAGAAAAAGGCAACTAGTAACAACTATAAAGTGCCGTAAAATAGCTTATCTCGGCCATATATTGCGAGGAGGCAAATATCGACTTCTTCAACTCATAATGAAGGGAAAGATAGAAGGTAGACGCGGAGTGAGTAGAAAACAGATGTCATGGCTTAAGAATATCAGAGACTGGACTGGAATACAAAGTGCTGGACAACTTTTCAGAACGACAGAAGACAGAGATGCACTCTCCACAGTAATCGCCAACGTTTAGGAGACCGAACACGGCACATAAAGAAGAAGAAGAAAAAATAACAAAATACACCAACTATACCACATTATTTTGGTTCCTGTTGTGTCGACAAATTATGTTTTCTGGAAGAGCATAGTCTTCTAGCCATGGAACTGCCCAACACCATTGAAGTAGGCCTTGAATGTTTCCTGGGTTCTGAGTGCAACTGCTGGAAAGCGATGGTTTACAGATGCCATGTCTTCATCCCTTCTGCCTGTTGTCTGGCCCTGTTGTGGAGTCTTATAGACCTCAAGCCCAGCATGTGTCTGAATGTAGTTGTGCAAAATGCAAATTGCCTTCGCCATTTCAACAGCGTGCTGTACACTGCTTGCCTCAATTGACTTGTTCAACAGTCTCCATTTAGCCGCCAATAAGCCAAAAGCATATTCAACACTGTTCCTTGAACGACTCAACCGCTAGTTAAAAATTATTTTCTGATCATCCAACTTCTTGTCAGGATAAGGTCGCATCAAGTAAGGGAGTAAAGGGTAGTCTTCATCACCAAGGAGTACAAATGGCACTTCTGCATCTGTAAACTGGAGATGTCTGTTTGTGGAACATCTACTTCATTTGCCTCTAGTCGACAAAAGAGAGAGGACGTCCGAAAATTCCCACCATCACTTTGTCTCCCTGGAGTACCTATGTCAATAGCAATTAGCATACCGTTGGCATCTGTTAGAAAAATTTGTCTAGCCTAACTATTTCCGCAACTTTTCAGCCCTTTTCCGATTTATTTAAGCCCAAACTTAATAATGTTACCAAAAGTTGTTTCCATACGAAAGTTATTTCGATTCATTTAAGCCAAATCTATAGCTTGGTAATGTTATCAAACCTTGACCTGCTGCAAGCAGTGCAGTTTCTTTGTTCGTTAAATTCTCAGTAAGCCCGCTTGACAAAGTAGCTTTGTTCGGCCGTCGCATTCTGCCGGGATGATGTCATCTTGCCATTATCACGCCGTAAGTGGTTTTCGACGCCAGTTAGGCGGCGCCGGCGGTAATTTTCTTTGTGAATTCCCTGGTTAAGTAAAGTTGTTTCATCATTTTGATCCGTCGTATTCTTAAACCTACCAAGTGGGACAAAGAACGTAGATAAGCCGCATCTGTGCTTGGTCATTTTTGTGCTTGCATCTTCGGAGCAGCGTCACTTAGCAATCGACGATAATATCGATAACACGCGTCGGCGGTTGTGTCCACAGAGCTCGGCCTTGCTTGGCCGGGGCTCCGCCAAATGTTGAAATTCTTGTCTTGTAAAACTATCTCGTCGCTGTCAATTCGAGCTTAGTGCATCGTGGTTAGAGGTAAACGTTTAGCCGAGTCTTCCGTACCGTTTGGAGTTAAGCAACTCCGACAACACTTATTGTGGATTATATTTTGGGAATACTCAACCATGTGCTAAACCTACCAAGTAAAACAAAGACCTGATCCCTTACCGCTATCTGCTTGTTGCCGGGGTCCATTCTAGTTAACCCTCGTATTGGAGATGTTTTACCGCTCGCATTCGCTCGATTATGGCCCCGTCCTGTGGTTTACAACAGTGTCCTGTCGTTTCCGTTCGTTTGGCACTGTCTTGGGATGCGACTTGCAGCTGAGGAAGACCATACAGTAACCAGTCCATCATTCTAAGTTTCTATTAAGGTAAATTGTTAGCCGTTAAATTTATAGTGAAGTGATTTTTCAAAGTGCAGTTTGGGCCAATTGTGCCCTTTTGGTTGATTTAACTCGTAAGATGTTGAACAATTCCATCAAGTTTTATTGTCTTCATGTTGTTCTTGTATTTTAAGCTTACTTAACCGTTGTTGTGCTATTTTTGAAATGTCACTAAATTTTGATACTGTAAAGTAGTTTTTGTGGAAGAACTAACCGTTAATATTGTTTGTAACTGTAAGCATGTCACTTATTGCCGTTTGGTATTGCCGTTTGGTAATTCGAGTTTAGAGTATAAATTGCGTCGTTAACCCAACTAACCTTTTTGCATATTTTCGGTCGTAATATTTAATCATTGTAACGTTCATTGTCATTTGTTTCATGTTGTTTCATCAATAGAGTTTATTGTTAATTGGTTATACGTTTTTAATTGATGTGTTTGCATGTCCTGTTGTGTCTATGTTTTGTACAGGAACCTAGATGGTGTAAGTAAGTGTAAGTTGATGCCATTTAAGGTAGGTTTGATCTAGCTGTTTGCGGTCGCTACCTCAGGTTGTGCCAAGGTGTTAGTATCAAGGTGAATTACTCACTTCTACTTTCAAAGTAATATCACCTGTGTTGCTCATGTGGTTTCTCCCAATTTAGTTAAGAAAGTGGTGGCGTTTCTTTATTTACCATCATTTGCCCATTGTGTCGAAGCACAGCCCTAACTTTCAGGTAGTATAGAACCACGACCTTCTCCACTGAGCATCTAATAGCTGGAGCGCCTTGTTACAGCACATCTCGTAACGAGGGTTGGGGCTGCGTATTCGGTTACATTCCCGATTATGTCGTAAAGTTGTTTTGTAAGCAACCGATTTGGCTCTCAAGCGTATGATTTTGTTTTGCACGCTTGAGGGGCTGATTGTTAATGTCGTTAACGCGTTTTCGTCGTGCTTGAAGAAGAATGGAGAAAAATTGCTTATAGTTGTAATATATTGATCCACTCTTAGAAGGGGCTCTCATTCTTATATGCTTTCCATCAATGCACCCAATGTAATAAAGAAATTCCAACTTATCTGCAACTGAATACCACATATCTGTTATGGGAGTTGGCATGTACTCATCTTTCAACTCATTCTATTAAACCATACATGTGTCAATAATGATTCCCGATACTGTTGTCTTTCCCATTTTGAAACGCCCAGCAACTGAAGTAAATGAGTGTCCCCAGTTGCCATGAACCAGGAAGGAAAATAACAATAATAATTAAAATGTGTTTCAACAGATCAACCAGGAACTTCAAATGCAAAACCGGCCCTTAACAATGATGAAGGCAACTCGCAAGCTGGAAAGAAGGTTGATTTTCGTACCAGAAGAGCTAATATCAATAAACGAAAACTGAACGCTGGAACCGAAGGATCCATACAAAGTAGAGGCGGGGAAATACTCGATATTGAGAGACGAAAGGTAGAGCTACTCGAGAGGGAAATCAGTGAAGACAACAACCCAGATCTGCTATTTTACAAAAGTCTGCTTCCATATATGCAGGAATTTACCACTATGCAAAAACTCCGGCTTCGGTCAAAAATTCAAAATTTGATTTGGCAGAGCATGAGCAAATGCAACCAGGTTCAGGTGCAATCAGAGACTGCATTAGTAATGGAACAGGAATGATGACACCGTATCATCAGTCATCACGGTACTATCGTCCACCCTCTGCGTCATCTATATCTGCTGACACTGTTCAGTATCAAATTTCATTTCCTCCATCTCCTGTACCACAACTGCTGTACACCAATTTGACGCCCATGGAATTTTAACAATAATAATATATTATAATTATTTATAAGTTTTGAATAAATACCATACTGTAAATAGTATTTTAGATTTTTTTCATTGAAAGAAATTCTAATTTCTTTCAGAAGTAATGAATAATAATAGCTATTTATGCAACAAGTGCTAAAAGTCGACGTTTATGCACGAGACATGAGAATTATGAAACAAAGCCGAATGCTGAGTTTCATAACATGTCTCGTGCATAAACGACTTTTAGCACGCGTTGCATACAATATTTTATCTACGACCTTAATTTTACCGCTATTAATCCATAAATATCGATTTAACAAATGTTTGCATCTACGACACTTCTAATTTATGTCATAATAAATAGTAGGCCATGCGCGGGCGAATGTTTGCAAAGCCAGTGCTGTCAAGGTCAGTTACGAAATGTAATTATTAATACTCCACACCTGAGTGTATTCATTACATAACGCTTTAATTATTTCAAAAACACTTTACCTGTAACGCAAGAAGCAACTAGAATAACTTTACAACTTCACTTCCAGTTCGAAATTGTAGTTTTATAACCTCACTTCACTTTTAGCACTAGAGCTAAAAGTAAACAGCTGATTTCTTTAACCACGGTAAACTATAAAACGTCACTTTTAGTGAAACAAGCTAGAGCTAAAAGGCCTACTTTTAGTAGTGGTTGTAGATAAACTCCTTTTTGTCATGTAAAACATGGTTGTATTATTATGTACAACAAATAATTAAAATAATAAAATGAATATAAATAATACTCACCTTACTGTGAGAATCAAGCGCTGTTCTGCAGAAATTGCTTCTCTGAAATTTGTGGACGTTCTCTCCAGTTTGTCTTGCACTTTACTTAGAAGATGATCAAAAGACTGTATATTCATCCGTGCATAATTAAAAAATTTAGTTGGGTAATTTCTCATCTTATAAACTCGCAGAAATTCACCGTCACAGTCTCCCTCCAAGTTGTACTCGTGCACCCACGACGTCTTATTATTGCTTATCATATATCTAAGGAAGGAGCTATCACAAAGAAGTCTTTTGGAAAATTTTGAGCGGGACATGTTGAGCGCACAACCGACAGCTTCACACTAGAACCTACGTTGGTACATAGATCATTCCATCGGGCGGTGTGGCCGGAATATATCCACCTTCTATTCGCTAGCCTCTACCCTCTAGCATCCAAGCTACCCACTACCCACATGCAGTGTGGCCTTAGTTTAACAGTGTTATATATTTTATTCCAACAAAGCAAAAAATAACTTTTAACATGTACAAAAACTCTCAGTAACAGTAAAAGTGCAGAGAATTACAGGAGCAAGGAACTCTGTAAACACCTTTTGATGATATTGGGTTCGATTTATCTTTGGGTGTTTAAACTTGATTTAAACACACATAAATTCTAATAACAAAATTTACGAAATCCAGTCAGAAGTTCTAAATGTAATTCTGATTTCATAAACAAGCAGTTTTAACCTCCAGTTTTACTTCATAATTCGCCAGTTTATATTTAATTTAGATCTGTTTTAATCTTGAATTAAAACAGGCAAATTTCAGTTCACATTTACGAAATATTAACAAACTAATCTTGTTTCGCAAGCATCGAGTTTAAAACCGAAGCAAACTGCAACTTGGCATTTCACGCCGTAAGCGATCTAGTAAATCCAAGTTCACCGCTCTGTCCTGCAAACACATGCGGAACTATAAAAAGCTTACTGTGCTGAATTGCTGTTTTTGTATCTTTAAACGCGTTCTAGTAAACAACACTATTCTGAACTTTGATATGTTACTTAGTTAAGCATTCTTGTTTTGTATAAATAGAACGTTTATTTTCGTAATAAAACAATCTGCATCTAATGTCTGATTCATTCACTACGTCGCTACCCTGATACTAAGCCATAATATCATTGAGACGTGAGGCTGCGTCTCTCAGGGTAGTTTACTGTCGTTCCTTTTAAGTACCATTGACTACATTGGTTTAAAACATAAACGCAGTCTCGTTTATGTGCTTAAGGGATAGAACCAGCGCAAAAGCAACGGAAACCTGAATTAGCCTCCAGGCAATTCTGTTCATTGGGTGAAGGGAAAGTCTGTGGAATCTTGCATGGAGCTTTGAACACTGTTTTGATGTATATGGGATTTATTTTCTTATTTATTTATCGTATAGCTTAATTTATTTGCCGGAGTCATTTAGCTGTTGCACGAAATTCCACATAGCTCTCTCCAACATTTCAACTAGAATTACAGCATTTTTTTCTGTGATGTATGTATGTATGTATAACCTCATTTTACCTTGCGGTGTAGAGGCTGGTACTTTATACGCTTGCGTCTGGCGGTGCAATGCTCAACTTGTCTCGGATTCGGGTTACAGAGCTGGAGCGCGCCTTTGGTGCTTGCGCAGCAACCATTGTGTGAGGTATGTGTCTTGGTCATATATGTAATACTTCTATATGGCGTGTTCCTATTCAAGCGCTGTATGCCAGTGTTCACGAAAGAAGTGAGACAGAATGAGTGCAAGTTCCTGCCATTGCGCGTGCGCTAATCTCCGCTCGTAACTTCGTGGCTCGTAAAATCGCCTTCGCTTCGGCGTCGGATAGTGTCGTACCACGCGGATCGTATTTCTGGCAGCCAAACAGAATTAGCGCTTGCGCATTAAGCACAATCATTCTGTCCTTCAATTTTTGTTGACACCCTCCCTCTTCAACACGCCATATATAAGTATTACATATATGGTCTTGGTGATGTGTTGACCCTTGTTACTCTATCTTTTAGGTCCGTGGTTATGAAAAGAGCATAGTTAATTTGGTGCCCAAATGTGAATGGTCTCACCGAGTCCGATTCCAATCGCCAAGGCTACGGAAAAATGTTTGTGATAAATGAATCCACTCGCTTTGCATCGCTCGCTCGTAAATTAAATGTTGAAAAACTTTAATTTTTCTTAACTTGTAGAACAATCTACTATTAAATACGCCTAACATGAGGCTGAATGTCGAAAGTATGTAACATACCTAAGTATATAGGGTGCAGCATTGGATTTCTTAATTATTTGACAGCAAAATTCTATTTAGATTTTGTAAAAAACACTACATGGTGGTCCACTTGGCGTAACTTGTACTTGAAAATATACTTTTAGTTCCCTCGTCGGTTCTCAATGACAGTGGGGGGGGGGGGGGATATAATACATTGACTCCCGTTGCCATTAGAAACGTAAGCTGAATACATAACATGTATAAGTGTCATATGTATAACTCTAGACTAAAATGTCACTTCTTCCATTGCATGATTACAATGGATTAGGTACTGTTCTCGCTAACGCTGGAGCATTAAACTACATCCGCGGGAGGGAATGATACATTTTCCTTCCTAGCAATACAAATAGCTATAAAAAAATGTGTTACATAACGTTGGAAATTTTAAAACAAAATATCAAAGTGGTGTTGATCAGGGACTGTTGAAAGTTGGCAGGTGACTAATGAACCTAGTTGAAAACGGTTGATTGAAATAAGAATTCGTACATCAGATACGAAAACAAAAGACATTTGCTCAAGCACGTAACAATGAAGTCATTTTTACATTCAAGAGACCTTAATATCATGTGTTCAAAAAGAAATTACATAAGGGTTGGCCATGGGAAATAAAACTTATGTCGACAGCAAGCTTTAAAGACAGCAATCTTATATAATAAAAACTTACATTAATAACAACAGTGATGACTAATGAATTGTAAAGCTTGCTGTTGACATTACTTTTATATTCCATGGCCAACCCTTATGTATTTTCTTTTTGAACACACCGTATAAGAAACGGGGAAAAATAGGTATTTCATAAAATTACTGTCAACGCTCGAAAAATAAATTGCTTAGGTTGCTTTCATATCTTTACTTCAAATTTCAAAATCTTATCAACATCTTTAATAATACCTATTAGTTTTATCAAAATATTTAATAATATCTATTGATTTTAAGTTTAGGGCAATAAAATATCTGAAATTACATAGATTGGGTTACTATGCACCGTTCTTTTAAAAAAACTAAATGGAATTTTGTGTAAAATCATTAAGACGCCAATATTTGAATGCCTTTTATTTAGCATGGGGGTTTTGTATGTTTCGTCCGTTAAGGCAGCACCCTGTATAACGTAAAGAAGTAATGTTGGATGAGGTGAGCGGAATAAGAAAGTCACGATTTTTATAAGGTACTATTCCAGATTTTTAATAATAATCGAAGCTAACATGCTGCAGCAGTCCATAAACAATTTTTCATAGCCGCAGAATTATGCACTAGTTGCCAGTAACCAAAGCAGCATATGGGCATTACAAGGCAAGAAAGCGACAAAGAATGGATAACTTAAAAATGTTCAATGTAAGAATGCGGCAAACTGATGCGTCGTTTTTAAATTGTATTAGTACCATACCCCATACTGCATTTTTGAGTCAACCAAGCATGGAATTTTGCAATTATGTACATTTTATTTATGTGCAAGAATGCGGTAAACTTATGCGCTGTTTTTAAATTGTATTAGTACCATACCCCATACTGCATTTTTGAGTCAACCAGGCATGCAATTTTGCAATTAGGTACATTTTATTTATGTGTTTTACGCTGTTTAAAGGTTGTTACCGGATTTTGGGCGTTTAGTTCAACTCCTCACTCAAAAACGTAATTTCCTGGACTTAACGCTTGTTACACTTGCACGGTAGTATAACCCTATGCTATTACATCGTTTAAAACAAGCAAATTGAAATGAATATTATTATTATTATGGACCAATATCGTCTAATGAAGCTATTTTAAATTATATTTTTACCGTAGGTATTGTAATCTGTAATGTAACTACCGCAAATAGAGTTTTAGCGTCTTACACAATAAATATTAGCTTCACTATTACAACTTACATATCACATCTACATACACGCACCAATGCACTCTTTGCTCGTGCACGCATCGTACAAAATGCGACTCGTCATAAATTAGGCTTATATTGTTTTGGAAATACCCTATTCTATTCCGTTTTGCTTAATATGTAACTTAATAAGACCTTATCGTATATTTTGCGTTCTGGAGATTTAGCGCCCAGTCGAGAGCAGTAATTGAATTACCATAAAGTAATTCAAATACCGCTAGTAATTTCAATTGCCACAGGTAATTCAAATACTTGTAAAGTAATGTAAATACTTTAGAGCAATTTCATTACACAAAAGTAATTAAGTATTGAATGTAGTAATTCACATTCACAATCTATAGCCTCTTTTACCTTTCGGTGTCGAGGACCATTCATAATTAATTAAATAAAATTAATCAAAAAGTGATTGTCAAGAACTTTTTAGCAAAAATGGCAATTCCCAATGACAATTACCGCATTTTGAAAAGTAATTTAATTCCAAGGCAAATAAACAAAAAAAATCATTAGTAATTTAATTACAAAGTAATTAATTACTGCCCAGCTCTGGCAGACCTACACGTACCACCTGCTGAGATCTTATACGAATGCATTCTTCGTATACCCTAATACATTTTTGAAAATGATAACCTTGCTTTCCTTTCCGCCACTTTCATGCCTACTTTTGTTGCTAATTTAAAGCAACATTTTGGCAAACAAATATTTCTTTATACAACAATATGCCTTCTCAAATACAAAGATCTGGAACCTTGTACACAAGTGTAACTCCGGAATGACACCCATACCAAGAACATTAAACTAAATTATTTAGGCCCATTTGAGGTTCTGCAACGTACAAATAAGCACATAATCTTGGAAGGCATGCCCGGGACCGTAAGCTTTGACCGGCTTAAACTCACCTACTTACATGATTAGTTAATGCTTCCAAGTTTTCATGTGTGTTTATTGCGTCAATAACAAAACTTTGTAGGTAAATAGAAAACAATTATAGTAATTTGGCATACCCATTAGATGTGTTTTATGTTGCTGCACTAATTGCGATTACACGATTACCACATAATATACTGTATACATATAACATCAGAACTATGCAATCAATAGATCGTCAGATAGAACTAGAAGAAGGACTGAAGCAAATAAAATGGAATATCCTTGGCATCTGCGAAACCAGGCTACCGACAGAGATATGTACAACATTAAAATCGGGACATATACATATTACACCAGAATAATAACGACATAAATCATCATAGAGGAAGTGTTGCCATCCTAATAAATAAAAATATAAAACATCTAGTAACAAAGATGACATCTATATCACCTAGAGTCATATATATCATCCTGAAACTATCCAATAGATACAGCCTCCAGGTAATACAAGTATATTCCCCTACAAGTTTATCAACAAACGGCGAGATAGAACAACTCTATCAAGACATCTCACTAGCCCGTAGATCCGAAAAAGCATATTACACAATTATAATGGGCGATTTTAACGCCAAAGTCGGAAAGCTCAATGAAGACAATTTACTAAACAGGGGAAACTTTGGATTGGGCATATCTAATGAACGGGGGAATATGCTGATGAACTATTTACAAAATGAAAATATGTACTGTATGAACACATTTTTCAAAAAAAAGCCTCAAAGAAGATGAACGTGGAGAAGCCCTGATTCACGAACAAGAAACGAAATCGACTACGTTATAACCAACAGAAAATATATTGTCAAAGACATCTCAGTATTACCCAGTTCGACACTGGCAGCGATCACAGACTTGTCAGAGCAAGAATAGAAATATACATCAAAATAGAAAGAAATAAACTTATAAAACCAAAGCTCTTTCCTACTTCCAAAGAACTAAAAGAAAACTTTGATAAATATCAAAAAGAACTGAGAAAGAAATTAACCCCCGCAAGCCGTAGCATAGAAATGGATATAAATGAGCTGGAAGGAAAAATTAGAAACGCCGTGAAGACAGTAACCAAAAAGATATGCTCAAAGAAGAAAAACAAACACTCGAAATTGAGCAAAGAAACACAAGAAATGTTAGAACAAAGAAGAAGAATGAATAAAGACTCTATAGAATATTCAGAGATGAACAAAATTATTCGTAAGGGAATTAGGAAAGACATAAGGAAGTATAACATAGAGACAATTCAAACAGTGATCGAAAACAATAAGAACATGAGAGTATTAAAAAAAGACAGAGCAATTGGGAAAACGACAATACATCAACTAAAAAATAGCGAAGGTGAAATAAAACAAGATAACAACGAACTTGTCGACATCGTTCAGAAGTATTATAGTAATCTGTACTGTTCTAAAAATCCACCAACCCCAAATGCAAATTCACAAAATGTAATAAGCGTCGGGTCAGAAGAAATCCCCGACATCACCATAAATGAAATCGAATATGCCTTGTCGCACATGAAAAATGGACGTGCAACGGGAGAAGATGGTATTACTGCTGAAATGCTAAAATTGGGAGGTACTGCAACACTCAACTCAATTAAGACCTTACTGAACAAATGTCTAACTGACAATAAAATACCTGCTACATGGGAAAATGCGCAGGTCATCCTGCTTTACAAAAAAGGAGACAAACACAATTTGGAGAACTATAGACCCATCAGTCTTTTGCCACACCCTTATAAATTATTTACAAAGATTATTACCAACAGGCTCACAAATAAATTTGACGGATATCAACCACCGGAGCAGGCCGGGTTCCGAAAGGGCTATGGTACAACTGATCATATACAAGCTGTGCGTTCCCTAATAGAGAGGCGTTTGACTCAGTTGAACATTGGGCAGTATTCTCAGCAATAGACAAAGCAAGAATAGACTCAAGATACAGAAAAACATTTATAACACGGCTACGTTTCAAGTCAAAATTACCGATAACCTAACAACAAACAAAATACAGGTTGCGCGAGGTGTGCGACAAGGAGACCCTATTTCTCCAAAGCTCTTTACTCTGGCCTTAGAAGAGATTTTCAAAGAACTGGACTGGGACAAAAAAGGATTAAGAATCGATGGACGACACCTTCACCATCTCCGTTTCGCAAACGACATTGTCTTGATTAGTAGTGATCTAGATGAGCTGCAGAGTATGTTAACGGAACTCAAACTGGCGTCGGAAAAAGTAGGTTCTTACCATGAACATAGGAAAAACTAAGGTCATGACTAGAGAAGGTCGAACATTCACACTCGGTCACCAAAATCTAGAAAACGTCGAGGAATACATTTACCTGGAACATACAATCAAATTATGCAAGGAAAATCAAACAGCCGAAGTAAACAGAAGAACACGAATGACATGGGCAGCAACTGGAAAACTAGGGTTTGTTCTGAAAGACCCGAAGATACCGATCAACCTAAAAAGGGAAGTCTTTAATATGTGCATTCTCCCGGTGATGACTTATGGTATGGAGACCATGTCACTAACTGTCAGCTCAGCAAACAAACTCAGAACCACCCAAAGAGCTATTGAGCGTATCATGCTAGGAATAAGTCTCAGAGACCACGTCATAAATGACGAAATTAGAAGGCGAACGAAGTGTGAAGACGTCATAGAAAGAATAGCGAGGTTAAAATGGAGCTGGGCAGGACATGTGGTAAGACAGGAGACGACACAATGGACAAAACATATTTTGCAGTGGAGACCAAGGCTACACAAACGCAGTATAGGACGACCACAGAGACGATGGACTGACGACATCACAGAAATAGCTGGAAAAAAACTGGCAACGTGTGACACAAGATAAGAAAGAGTGGAAACAGAGAGGGGAGGCCTACATCCAGGAGTGGATAAGAAAGGGCTGTTAAAGAAGAAGAAGAAGAAGATACTGTAAACTATTACAATAGAGCTATTTTTCTATTTCAATTTACTAAACTTATTTAAATATTTAATTTGCTATTAGGCTTATCGATCTAAATATGAACCTTTTTAAGATTCTCGTTTAAATTATTAATACAAATACCAATTAGCACAAGGTTATTCTTGCACTACTGTAAAATATTTTTTTCTACTACCACCACTAAAAGTAGGCCCTTTAGCACTAGCTTTTTTCACTAAAAGTGATGTTTTATAATTTAGCGTGTTTAATATGAGATCAGCTGTTTACTTTTAGCCCATGTGCTAAAAGTGAAGTGAGGTTATAAAACTACAATTTCGAGATGGAAGTGAGGTTGTAAAGTTATTCTAGTTACTTCTTGCGTTAGAGGTAAAGTGTTTTTTAAATAATTAAAGCGTTATGTAATGAATAAAGTCAGATGTGTACTATTATAATTACCTTTGATAACTGACTTTGACAGTACTGGCTCCAGCAGCATTCACCTGCACGTCAAGGCCATCTCTTTATTATGACATAATTTATAACTGTCATAAATGCAAACCTTTGTTAAATCGACATTTATGGATTAATAACAGAAAATTTAAGGTCGTAGAAAAAGTATTGTATGCAAACTCGTGCTAAAAGTGTTATTGCACTCGACTTCGGCTTCGTCTCATAATTTGCATGTCTCGTGAATAAACATCCACTTTTAGCACTTGTTGCATAAATAGCTATTAACTTGAATTGAAATTAATCTCAGTGTTTGAAAGGATTTAACTTTAAGGTAGCTTCTCCCAAATACCCACCCTGTTATTTAACTCAAAAACCAAAAATTGACGGCAAACAACCTACAAGTAAAATTTTAAAACATAAACAAAACCCTACCGTGCTCATTCTTTCGTTAACACATACCTTGTCACTATCCACTGATCAATTCTGCTCACAAAAGGCAATATGGCTGCTTAGATATCGTCATGGCAAACCTAACATACAAACACCTCTTGCTCGCCCGCTCGAAATCGTAACCCATCGCTGGCCAACTGTTTATCAGCCCTGTTACCTTTTACATTGGAAACCAGGTTTGTACAACCGTAACTCAACGAGCTCTCGTTGCCACAATTTATGTACTTTTTGCAGATAACACAAGAATAATTGTGTCACCAGTTCTTAACCCTACATTTTATACTAAAAATAGCTGGCAATTCTCCAAAGCAACTCGATATAACTAAAGAAGCCACTACAAAATGAAGAAACGTATTAGTAACTTAAAAATGTAATTACAATTTGGCTTTTTATTTATTCAAAAAAATCTCGCTTTAAATAAAATATCTCATTTTGGCTTTAATTACCTATTTGTTAATTAATGAAACATAATACAATCTACACACAAAGCAGTTGAAAAAAAATCATGGATTTTATTTGTTTATTTGAGTGACTGTTCCCATTATAAAAATAGTATCGGCTGGTATTAAAAGGTCGACGACGATATTTTTTATTTATTTTTATTTTTCAGCCTAATGTAACTGCAGTAGTTTTTTTAAGTAAGTAGAGCAATTTTTCCTGATTTGAAGTCGCAAGTTAACTTCCGCGAAAGGTTATAAGCCAATCATTTGAACTACTAGCTGAAACCCGCGGCATATGCCGCATTTAAAATGTACGACAAATGTAATAGCTTTTGTTGCACTAAAGAAAGTTTTAAAAGCACGCTAGAGATTACGCCGTTACTGTTATTGTTAAATAACTTGATTAATTATTATTTCTTTGTCATTTTAAACTGGCATTATTATTATTATCTCTATAATAGCAACCATAAGTAACTGTTTATAATGTTTATATGCTAGCGAGTTGTTCTTAAATCGCTAGTGAATTAATAGTAACAAGAGATCAATTTAAAACCAATTAGGGTAGGCTGTGATATATGTTATACGTTTGGCAGTAC
>OW679197.1:85036465-85123619 GCA_940337035.1 Agriotes lineatus | reverse complement strand
GTTATGAAGTAACATATTAAAAGAAAGCTCATTAAAAGGACTTTTCAAAAATACACAAACATACAGGGCGTTCTATTTGGAAAAAAATGAAATAATTAAATTTGCAAATGTTGAGCACCCTGTATAGCATTAATATGTAATTGTTTTCTGTTGCTTACTGAAATTGCCTGAAGTACAGCATTTTGTGCATAAAATCGTTAATATCTCTAAAACAGTTGAGGTTAGACCCATACAACTTTATATAAAAATAATGAGTATTTCAATGCAAAACGTTTAAGCTACCCAATATATGGCATTCTATTTTAAGAAAAGTAAGTTTGATTTGCCACACCTTTTTGAGCCACCCTGTATAATCAAAACTATTTTAGTAATGTGCACCACCTTCGTGCCTACAACTTTTATCTACACAACATTCATTTAACTCTTCATAGTTTTAGAAATACCTTCCACGCCGGATTCGTTGCCGGATACTGTACATATATATGACATTGGTTACAACGGCTGCATTGTCCGTGTGTGCGAAAGAACCAAGGGATCGCTTTATATATTTTTTTTTCAGCATAGATCCTGTCTGCGCCACCTTAAGATGACATACTAGATGACAAACATTTTTTAGGATTGTTGACTCAAGCTAATAGGAACCTTGTAAATATAGAGAACAAAATATTAAAAAATAATTTTTGTCATCAATTAATGTAATCATTAAACTAACATTAACTCATCACAAAATCGTAGACCTAAGAATGATGAGTTAGGAATAAAGACAAAAATATTTGTAAAATATATTGGAAAACAAACATATGTTAGTATAAGTTGGATTTCAACTCAAACTCCTTGCTATAAAATCAAAACAGTTTATTGCATTTGAATATATTCGCTAAATTCTAAATTAATTTAATTGTAAAAATTAAATAACAATACAATATATCATCAGACAATGTAATAATAAGCATTAACACAATTTTGAATAGTTTGATAAGAATTTGTGATGGTCTGGATTACAACTTTGTTGATAAAAATAAACGGTTAAGAGAACATCAGCTATGGATAAAGATATAAATATTTCTGCTGTCAAACAAGCATATGTTAGAATAGGTTAAATATCTTGTAAAACATTTCCAAACAATCAGAACAGTTTGTTGCATTGCATTTATTCTCTAAATTCTATTATTTTAATGGCAACAACCATTGGTAATCAAATCATGTTTTGGATATTTTATTACTATTTTGTGACGTTCTTTTGGATTTCTATTGTAAATATTTAAGGGTATAAATAAAAATAAACACTTAGAAGAACAGGATTTCTAAGAATTATTAGTTTAGAATAAAGACAAATATTTTTGCGATATCATATGGTGTACTGTAAAATCATACTTTTCTAAAAAGTCAGAACAATGTGTTGTATTTGCATATATTCTCTATATTTTAAATTATTTTAATTGTAGTAATCAAATTACATTAAAAATTGTTACAAAACATATAACAATGGATATTACACAATTTTGGAGGATGATTAGTTAAGAATAAAAACAAACATGCTTCTGCTATCATGTAAGTATTTAATATGAGCTCTATTATAAAATCAAACTTTTCTAAAAAGATCAGAACAGTCTTATTGCATTCACATATATTCTCTAAATTCTAATTAACTATAATTACAACTACTAACTATAATCAAATCACTTTAATACCTTTAGCTATTAGTTATGGAAAAATTATAACATTAATAAAATTTTTGGTTATTCATAACCATTTCCTTATGTTGCTTTGGGTCGTAAGTTAACTGAAATGAAAACACAAATAGCTACTAATTTCTTATCTATGTATTAACTATATTTTCCTTACCCGTGGATAATCATACGTGAATGCATCTTTGTACGTATTGCCCAACTTATCAGGAGTAGTCTGAAAAATTTATATTTACTAGTTTCTTGTGATAACATTAAGTATACAAAAGAATATGTAATATACATACATTTAATAAGTCGTATTGATTGTCGTCTTCGATTAAAATGGATCGAATAAAATCGTTGACTTTGCGATCTGAGCATCCATCCCTCCTATTTCCTACAAGAATAGTGGTCTTCTTTTTCCGAGGACAACATTTCAGTATTATTATTGCAGAAATTATAAGCGTCGTACAGAAAACTATTGAAAAACTACTAAGAAACGTCAAAGTTATAAGACCGATGTTATACATTTTATATTATTGTTTTTAACCTACATATACGACGGCAAACTGCGACGAAATCTTTCGATTCTGTGTATTTTAGTTATCTATTACTCATCGCAGTAAGTAGATTGGCGATGATAGAAAATTATCTTTTGATAAGTTATTGCAATTGTGTATTTAATCATAATAAATAAGTACTATACTTGCCTTTGTTACAAAGCATGAGTTTACATACGAGGGCTGTTCGAGTAATTGTTACTTATAAAAAATAGTGACTTTTTAAAGAAAATAACTATTGTTCTTCCCTTAGCCACTTCTAGAAACAGACGTTTTTGGAAAGTCGTCAAATATCCGCTGAAATTCTCGTATCACACATGCTGTTTTTAATCTGTGAAAGCCGAAGCAAATTACTGCTCTACATAGAGGGTGAGTAACCAGCTGGATTTCAGATTCGTATAAGAAATTAAAAGTGTTTCCGGTGTGAAGTTGCATTACCGTGGTGGAACAAATGCCACGTAAACAAGATTTTCGGCGATTACAACACAATTTTCCAACGAATTAAAGAATGCAAACGTGTGCATATCAATCTAAAGTTACATATTTACGGTCATCAAGAAGAAATATTGCCACCAGAAAGCAGCAATAATTCTTTTATTTGTACTTTTACAGCGAATAACTTTTTTATTGGCATAGATTCATTTTCAAAAACCAAACACTTGATTGTTTAGTTTATAGGTTATAACTGTAAATAAAAGACTCCAGGCCCGCAACCATGTTAAATATATGCGCTGAAGATACTGCATCGAACTTTATTATAACACTAGTGGACCCGTTGCAACATATTTTGAAAGTTACAAAACTGGCAGGAACCATTAGGTAAAACTTAAATCTTTAAGTTTTCAAAACTACTCACACTTGATATTGCTACCATGGCTAAATACTAGTTGTGGCAAATACGATATATTTCCGCTTTATCCATAGTTTGTTCTTGTGATTCATTAATTGTCATCGCAAATGGTAGGCGCATAGAAACATTTCTTTTCCGAAGGCAAAAAGGTAGTGCAACATTAGAATGTGTTAATCTATACACCCTTCTGCCTGTGACTTGTTCATTTAATACCAAATCTAAGCAGTTCTCAAATCAATTGCGTACTATTAATGTTATCTTATGCATTAAACCAGTCGACATATTTAAAATTTTCAAGAGAATATCTATTGATCCTATTTTTAGTGTTAAGCAATGTGAATATATTCCACTGAAATTTAATGAATCTAGACATACCATAGAAAATTATAAAATGTCATTATGTGATACAATTGTATTCAAACTCAAATATTGCTATTCATATTCAGGCAAGAGAGATATAATTTTGTTGTTGATTTCATGGCAATGTTCTTTTTTAGGGCTAAAATTGAGAATTTTGAGGGCCGCTGGTAGGAACGGCTAGAAAATCGTTTAAATAAGCGACATGGGCTTTATGCGAGAGCCGAAAAAACTTCAAAATAACTCGCCCCAAGAATATGGCTATGTGCACGGAAATGTTTTTTACAGAAACTTGTTGGTAACTAACTCTGTCAATCGCCGCAAACATAAATGTCCAAATATTCGCTTCTACACCAAAACTCCGCCAAACGGCGTGGGGAACACAAAGAATCAAAAGCAGACTAACTCCCCCATCGGACTATAGAATGCGAAATCCGAGCGTCACCAAAAAAAGTAATCGCCAACCTAACTAATTTCGATGCGCGCGAACCGAATATCGACACTAAAGGTTTGTTCACACAGTATCAACTGCTAAGAAAGCATTTACACCATAACACCATTTGAAGGCGAATTCCAAAAATTTCTGAAAATGATTTGGGCTATTTGTAAGACGACCTAATATGTCAAATGTCAACTTCCTGTCTGTATTTTTTGGCTCGTTAAGGCAATTTTTAAAAACAGATCTATCTCATTTAACTATTTTGATGCATTCTGCAAAACCCTAAAAATAGTTTGACATGATTTGTAAAACGAACTAATATGCCGAATTTTGACTTCTTATCTGTATCTATCTCGTGACGATTTTTAGAAAAACACATCTACCCCATTTCATCCCTTTGAGAGGATACATTTCGAAAAACCCTGAAAATGATTTCCGATTAGTAAAACGATCTTTAATGCCGAATTTCAACTTACTGTCTGTAGTAGTTTCCCGGTGGCGATATTTTGGCAAAGAGATTTGTTTCATTTAACCCCTTTCGGTGATGAATTCACCAAAACCCTAAAAATTATTTGATCTGATTTGTAAAATGAACTAATATGCCGAATTTCAGCTTCGATGAAGACGACCTAAGCAAAATTGCTGCCATTAAATTACGACCAACTAATTCCACTAATCCAACAGTGTGCATTTTCTGTGGAGGAAAGCGATTTCGGATCTTCGTAATACTGATAGGTTGTCAGGTAGTCAGAAGTACTAACTGTTCGCTCAATCGAGTTTCAGGACAAGATAATGAAGATTTGTCATGCTAGAAATGATTAATGGGGACTGTCTTAGGAAGAGTGAACAGGGGTATTTCAGATTTACATGATCACATGATATACTCAACAAACGTCCGTACAGGGAAAGATAACCCAAAATAGGTTCATTTTGAAATTAAAGGAGCCACCGGAAGCAAAAGGCAGAAAGGAAGGCCTCCAGACACTATCAGAATCGAAGCATTCCAGAGAGTCTGTGACGTTTTTGAGAAATGTCTAGGTAGTCAACAAATACTGCAAGATTTTTCCAATAAGGTTAGACAATTCTTATTTCTTACATGGAAATGGTTCACAGCCATACACAACAAAACATATTAAGATTCTTCTACAAGTATTATAAAAGTAAGCGTTGTAACATTTAGAGAAACTGCAAAATCAATCCTTCATCATTTTTACTAGCAAAAATTGATACAGTTGGTGGCAAAGATGGTCAACAATGAAATTAAAGAAAATAATACACCTTCAGATGTGTACACCGATTTAATAGTTAATTGAAGCCATACTTTTTATGAGCAAAAGAAAGTATCTCGAAATTTGGTCCAAGAGCACTTTAGAATATAAAACTGTCAAATTGGCAATTCACAATTTCACTAAAATAGTTAAAGTATTACGTTGTCTAAAATTTTTCGTTAAAGAAAAATGATGACTTTCATGATCACAATGCAAAAAAAAATTATTAGTGGATACTGCTCGTGGTTTTTCTCCTTCTCTAAGGACACTTTTTATCTCTATCATCCCTGAGAGCTCACTTTCTTGTTCAAACTCTTCATAAGCTTGGTTTTTATTCGTTAATCTCGGTTAAACCAAAAATTGCATTTGAATAACTAAGAAATAGGTTCAAATATTCGGTCTCTAATAAAACAGTATGTAGTCTACCATAAGTCTGTTATTCTCGATATATGTATACAGGGTGATTTATACTGTACAGAGGAGATTTTTAGGGTAGATAGATGGGACTAAAGTAATAGTAATTTTTTCTATAGCAAATGTTAAAGTGTGCTTTAATCGACTCAAAACAAAAGGTCAAGTGTTACTTTAACAGCAAGGGTAGATAAAGTAGCACTTTAACATCAAGGGTAGATAATAGTAATTTAACTTTTTGTTAAATTAAATATGACAGCTTCGTATTATCCTAGCAACCCAATCTAGCTACTGAGATTTTAAAATGTAATTGACTTTTCTTATTTTTTTTTAAATTGTTAAAATTCTTGCTGTAGAAAAAAATAGAATGTTATACTAGACGATAACATTCATTGGCGAAATTAATTTACTCGCTCCTTCGTGTAATGTAGCATGCTGTGTGGATGCTTAATTCATTCAATATTAATATCCAGATATCTAAAGGGTATCATGTGGTAACAGTTGGTGATAGATTTACTGGTGGTAGTAGCAATAGGCAACCAAGGGGTTGTTTAATGCAAGTGAAAAAAACTTCTTTAATTTTGAATAATCTACGTTTAATAAGTCATGTTAAAGGGCTAACTTTCCTTTAATTGTGAGAGTAGTATTGTGTATTTGGTACGTGATAGCAAGATAGCCTTCTTCACGTTCAAATTTGACCAAAGGTCA
Source organism: Agriotes lineatus (assembly GCA_940337035.1). Classification (NCBI taxonomy): domain Eukaryota; kingdom Metazoa; phylum Arthropoda; class Insecta; order Coleoptera; family Elateridae; genus Agriotes; species Agriotes lineatus. Next base: position 85,117,356 of record OW679197.1, on the reverse strand, counting down.
CAATTATTATTCATATTATAATTTCAAGATTGTTTGAAACCATTTGAAGTGGTAATTGGTACTTAAACCATCAGTAAGTGAAAGTGAGAGTGATTGTGGCATGCTGTACTACCGTTTATCAAGGTATTAAGAGGTACGAGAGTTACAACGAGTTATTTTGGGTCTTCAACAACTCAAGGGAGGTGTTTGACGACTGCCAATCAGTCAGGAGCTGATAGAAAATACACTCAAGGTACAAGTGAGTCTTCGTGAAGGTTAGTGTATTTTTATTAACAAGTTTGGTTATATAACATTTGTCGCTCAAAAATTAAAATTGTTCGCTTGTTGATAAAATAAAATGTTATCGTCTAGTATAACTAATAACTATATATACAAACATTTGATAAAAAACCAATAATAAAAAATTTACAGTGGTTTAAAGGTCTTAAAAATCTTTCCCACTGATTGAGTACTGCTGAAATTAAATTGTTTTCCAGAGATTTTTTCCAAAGTAACAAGATTTCTTTGTTTCTTTTGGAACGATATAATTTTAAACATAAAGGAAAAACGACAAGAGTGCTCACTCCAATGCTAAATTCTAAAACTAATTTCTATTTCAATGTCATTATTAATTTTCTATAATTACTTATTATTGTCTTATAATTAAAAACGAACGAATTTGAATTTTTTATGGTTTCCTAAGAAAAAAAATTTTTTTACAACTTATTTGAAAACTTGGTGTAAATAATTTTAACTTTAAATCATGTAGTTACTTATTTTCAATTTTAAATAATGCAAAAATGTCTTTTTATTACATTAAGCACGTTTTTAAAGTAACATAAATTTAACAAAGACAAAACATTATGAAAAGGAAATAGAACAATAACAAAATAAGTATAAAAATCCACAAAAATCACAATAATTGTTCATAATGCTGCCCCTGCTTTTTAACACACAGAATCCAATTTCTTGACTTGCGGAAATTGTTTTCGCAAGTCCTCTATAGCAACGTTGATTCGACGGCGCAACTCTTCAATGGTATCAACTTCAGTTGCATGTACCCGGTCTTTCAGGTATCCGTAAGAAGACGTCCAGTGGGTTGAGATCAGGGCCATTGAATAAATCCACCTCTGCCGATCCACCGTTGCCGAGAGGTATGATCGAGATAATCTCTTACAGGACGACTAAAATGTGATGAACAGCCATCATGCATAAACCACATGTTATGTCGCACAACCAATGGAACATCTTCTAGGAGTCCTGGTAAAACTTCTTGTAAAAAATGCAAGTAATATTCACCATTGAGACGCGCCGGCAATTCGAAAAGCCCTATTAAGGTGTCGTTCACAATTCTAGTCCATAAATTTAAACTGAAACGTTGCTGAAAGTTACTTTGGCGGATCGCATGAGGATTTTCATCAGCCCATGTATGAGCATTGTGGAAGTTGAACTTGCCATTCTTGGTGAAACAGCATTCGTCAGTTACCTATATGTTTGTTGGAAAACCTGCTTCTGCTTTCGTACTATTGAGCTTCTTCTTCTTCTCCCGCCTATATTGATATCCACTCCTGGATGTAGACCTCCTCCATTCGCTTCCATGTTGTCCTTCACCAAGCCGATTCCATCCAGTTCTTCCCACCCGTTCTTTGAATGTCATCTCGCCAGCGCCAGTGTCCAATTCTTTGGATCTTATCTCGCATTGTGGCCTGCCAATCTCAATTTTAGTTGAGCCGCCCTTTTAATTACATCTGTTACTCTTGTTCTGTTGCTGATGTATTCATTTCTTATTCTGTCCCTCATGATAACCCTCAGCACTGCGCGTTCCATCGCCCTCTAAGTTGTTGTGAGTCTCTCGCCACTTTTGTTTGCAAGAGTTACTGTATCCAGGCCATATGTGGTTAGGGGTAGGATACATGTATCATATACCTTTCTCTTTAGATTTATGGGGATACTTTGTGATTTGAGAATATACCCCATTTTTCCAAACTCTTTATTTCGGCAGTTTGGCCTTCCTTTCCTAATTTGATGTTATGACCTAGGTATACATATTCATCCACATTCTCTATATTGTGATTTTCGATGTTTACTTGAGCATTTTCTTTAGACAGTATCTTTGTTTTTATAAAATTCATTTTAAGACCGACCTGTTCTGAGACTCGCTGGAGTTGTCTTAACATGGTGTCTAGTTCTTTGATGTCGCTACTAATGAGACCGATGTCGTCAGCGAAGCGGAGATGGTTTAGGAATGTTCCATTTATATTGATGCCTTTATTTTGCCATGGCCGGTTGTTAAATATGTCCTCCATCGTCAAGGTGAACAGTTTTGGTGATATGACATCTCCCTGTCGTACTCCTTTCTCTATTTTAATCTTTTCCATGACCATGTCTTCGTCCACTTTCACCTGTGTAGTAGCGTTTTCGTATATGTGTTTTATTAGGTTGGAATACTTTGTGTCGATTCTTGCATTGTCCAATGCCTTCAAGATTTCCCTTCTTTCGATCGAATCGAATGCTTTTTCATAGTCCACGAGCGCTATGTGTAGTGGGATGTTATATTCCGCGCACTTTTCTATTAAGTTTTTTATGGTTTGCAGGTGGTCCATCGCGCTAAAACCCTTTCTAGATCCCGCCTGTTTCACCGGTTGGTATAGGTCGACTTTGTTTGTTAAGCGATTTGTCAGAGTTCTAGAGTGTAACTTGTATAAATGAGACAACAAACTAATTGGTCTATAATTAGCTATGTTGGTATTATCTCCCTTTTTGAAAATTAGGACCGTTTCGGCGTTTTGCCAGGCTTTGGGTATCCTATCTTTTTTTAGGCATTTATTTAGTAAAATAATGAGAGCTTATTCTAGGGCTTTTCCTCCCATCTCATCATTTCCGCGGTGATTTTATCTGCGGCCGGGGCTTTCCTACTTTTCTTTTGCTTAAGGGGCGCTCGTATTTCAGCTGCATTTATTTCTGAAATTTCTTCTGATCCTACGTTTTGGATGTTTATTCCCTGTATCTCTTCTTCTGTGACTGTTGATCTATACACTTTTTCGTAGAATCTGTGGATTGTTCTAAGAACTTCTTCTTTTCCAGCTTCTATTTCGCCTTGCTCGTTTCTGATTTTATAGAGTTTGCTTCTTCCTCTGGATATGTTTGTTTTTAGTACTTTCATATTAGTGTTTTCCTCGATGGCGTTTCTGATAATTGTGGTGTTGTAAGCTCTTAGGTCCTTGCGGGCTTCTTTGCTTATTCTTTTGCACAATTCCTTATATTCATTTGTATCTCTGTTAGTTGACCTTCTTTTTTTATCAGTTCTATCGTTGTGGAATTCTTGAGCATGTTTCCTTTATAGCTGTTTGTATACTGTTAGTAATTGTTGTTGTTAATTCGTCTAAATCCACATTTTGGAGTGCGTCTGTTGCATGTAATTTAGGTTCTAAGGCTTTTTAGAATTCATCTTGGTTTTCGTCAATGTTTCGATCGTCGGGTATTTTTGTACTTTCACAAGCTTCATTCTTTCTGCTTCTACAGACACGTCTTCTATTTCCCTTTTATTTGCAATAATGTAGCGATTTCATTTTTTATCTTGCCATCTGGGCTGCTCCAAGTCCACTTTCTTTGTGGGTTTTTTTATAAAAGGTGTTTAGGCAGTATAGGTTTTGTTGTCTTAGATAATTTAGTAGAATTTCACCTATATCGTTTTTTTTTGTCCAGCCCGAATTTTCCTATGTTTGGTGGGTCTTCTTCTTCATCTTTCTGTCCGATTTTGGCATTGAAATCTCCTAGAGTTATTACAAATTTGGGATTTTCTCGATTTTTGGCCGCGGTAATATCCTCGTACAGTTGTTCTGTCTCCTGGTCGTCAGATGTACTTGTGGGAGCGTAGGCCTGGATCACCTGTATTGATTATTTTTTATTTATCCTTAGGGGTAGGTATACGATCCTATTTGAGATTGCTTCTAGTTTTTTACCCGGTGTTTTATTTTTCTGTTTACTAATATCGCCACATCTCCTGTGTGGGACTCTTCCTCAGCGTTTTTCTGGTACAATAGGTGACCCGATTTAAGGTTTACTGTTTTTCCCCTGGTAGTCTGGTTTCGCTGAGCCCAAGTATATCTTATTTGATGTTTTGTAGCTCGTTTTCCAATGGTTCTAATATTATATGTGGCTATTTTAGTATATGTTTGTTTTTCTTCTGTTTATGTTTGCCATTTGTCGAGTTTTTGCCTCCCCCAGAATCCTTGAGGTAGGCTGCCGTATCAGTGCAAGATTCTAAGCTGCATGCTCTACTCGCCTGGGGTATTACTGTTTTAGAACTCGATGTATTCATGGTTTTAATTTGGAGGGTTTTTGACATTCGTAGGCCTCGCTTGCCAGACGTGTTGGCCTGATAAGGGATCAGCCGCCTAATATACGTCAGACGCTGTTGCGGACTGCTCCTCTGGAATCAGACATCCTGCTAGTTTTACTATAGGAGCCATTAAAAACAATATGTTGCTTCCCATAGCCTCTCAGTTAGTTTAGCCTGTGTGCCGACACAGTTACTGGGATGTGGCCGCTTTTAAGCTTCTGGGAGCCATAAATGAGAGTGAGCGTCCGTCTGGAGACTAATATCCCAGAATGACCCTAGCGTGCGGAAATCCTGGGTATAGAGGTACTACTCCTAGACTAACCTTCATACATCCCATATTGAGCAGCCACTCACAAAACTGCTGCCGCAACGGATAATTGTTGGGAGTAAGTCTTTGTACCTTTTGAAAATGAAAAGGGTACAAACCTTTCATCTTCAATGTTCGTCAAACCAAGTTCTGAGAAACATTAGCTTCCTGGGCAATTTGACGTTTACTAGTTGTCGATTCACCACCTACCCTTTCCAACACTTCTTCTTCAACATAACCACGTGTCGATTTGGTCATCCACCATCATGACCCTTCTGTGGTTGTAAATTCCCAGTCTCTCTTCCCCGTTGAATAACCCAGAGAAATTAATTTTCGGAAGGGGTCGGTTTATTTGGACATTTTTCTAAAACATACGCCTTGCTCACGCAGCACTTTCATCGGCAGCTCCATAAACTATTATCAGGTCCATGTATTCATCGTTAGTGTAATTCAAGATTTTGAATACCAATAACTTAAGGCCCATAAGGACAGAGACTTGAACTTGTGATTACTCCTACTTGACTTTAAATCGGCAACCATCCTTACGCTTTCTAACTCTGCGGTTTGACTCAGACTACCTGCATTCCTAAGCGATAATGACCTTTCTTGGAAGAGGATTAGTTTGCCGATCAACGGAATGTTTCAAAAATAGTTTTTCTAACAATTGGCAGGCAGTGTCATGAATACGTATACAATATACATTTTCCATAGCTAAATGCAATACCAATATATTAACAAATTCATATTTTGAAACACTGAAAGATGTTTACTATTGTTTAATTATAATATAGTTTTATCTCTTGTACTCTTTTTTACGTATTATTTCTGTGTATTATTTATTGGAATAAGCCAAACCAACTAATACAATAAAATGCAGTTTCTGAAATGTTTGTAGGTACCTACGATCATTAGGACTGCATGATAATAAAGAGAAATACATATATCTTTTGGCCTAATAGTAACCGAGTTGAATTCATTTTGCATGTACTAAAATGCCGTAAGAATCGGCAATAATTTGTAAAATGATTAATCAAATAAATCACTTTTAATAAATCACTGTTAGCTCACAATAATATTGTCTGATTCATCGACTAATTATGTACTGTACCTACTGTTTTTCATTATTCTTTATTGTTCGATTTCAACATATACATGTTTATATTCAGATGCATGGTGTTTGAATTGCAAACTTAATTAAATATTCAAATTCAAGTTTTTTTGTATAGAATTTTATTTGCCTTAATTTTAGTCAATTGCGTTGGTCAGTTCTGGTAACTCGGGAAACGTCTATTTAAAATCGTTCATTTCTAAATTAAAAGCAAAGTGTCACTTTTTTCAGTGAGTGAAAAAAGTGGCAATTCACACTCTTAAATTAATTTTAAAAAGCCTACTTTTTTAAATGAAATTTAAAAAATTATATTATCTCGTGATACCATGACAAACATCGCATTTTCCAGTTGAACGTTTGGGAAATTAGAAAATAGTTATTTATAATAGACTGGCGGAACCGACAGACGTTCTCCAGCCGTTTAGGAAGAGTTCAGTGACATACACACGTACAGAAGAATTATATACAGTCGATTTTAATTTTTATTTGAGCATTTCTTGAAATAAAATGCGTATGAGGTATGACGTTATCGATGTTTTTTAAATGGCAATCTTCTTTTATATTACGGAATTTGAAAAAAATGCTCTTTTTACTTACGTTAAGCTGATTTTTTAATATAGGTCAGGTGATCAAAAATTAAGAAAAAAAATTTAATGTTGCACAATACTAAATTTAATTGCAATGATAATTTCAAAAACAACTAAATTAAATGTACAAATTGTGCACCGTTGTCTGCCTGACAGTAACTAAGGTGGCCGACATGTCTTTTATTGATTGCTGTCATCGATAAAAGCATAAAATCGTACTTCTTAAAATAAAATTTACCATTTTGCAAATTTTCTTAGTTTTTGGTCATTCGACATTACACAATTTCTGTTTCCTAGAAATCAATTATTGTTGTAACATGCACTTGAAATTCGACGCTATGTTTAACTTACCCTAAACTTGACTAAGAGACTTCTTTAATTAATTTTGAGAGTATTAAGTATCTATTTTTATAACAAATTCATTCCTTTAACATCGGCTGAGCACTTCCTGGTAGTCCTAGATTGCATCTTTCATAAAGAAAGGAGGACGATCTTTTCCACTTTTTAACGTCCATTAAGTTCGTAGTACCTTTATTGGATCTACAGCAATATTTACACCACATAATGATTGTACCGATTGCAACCAAACCTATGAACGTTGCTAAACATATTGCCGCAATTAAAACATTTCCATTCATGGCAGTATAATAATTTAAGTATGAATTCTAATAATTTATATTAGGAAGCACGATGTGCGCTGCACACAATACGAACGTTGAATTTGTATGCATTGTGTCTTATTTATCTAGGAGGTATTTTGAATCACTGATCAATTCATCAAATGCACGATAAGATAAAATAACTTATCAGTTGTAAATTCCATGGAATAAATATGCGGAGCCTCTTTTACTATTTCTGGCCATTTTAATAAAAGGTCTTGCATAAGTAAATAATTTTATCTTACAGTAGCAGCTATTACCATACATTATACAACTGTTTTCAGTGACTAAAATGAAGTTTTATTCACAAGTGAGTATAAAAGATTTTTATACTCACTAGTGAGTAAAATTTAATTTTAGTCACAGAAAACAGTTGTATAATGTATTTTATACTCACTAGTGAATAAAACTTCATTTTAGTCACTGAAAACAGTTGTATGATGTATGGTAATAGGAGCTACTGTAACTATCTATTGTCTGTTTTGCTACATATTCTGACGGCTGAAACTGTTTAGGCATACGAATTGCTACTGTAAGATAAAACGTCGTATATCACACGTGAGCGAAATGCCATTATAAGCTCGTGAGCAATTGTATCGCTCGTGCTGGGGCACTCGCGATTCAAAATTCTCACTCGCAAATAATGATGCATTTCTCTCACTTATAATATAATCTACTATTATTATTCAGTTTATACCACTAAAAAAGTGTTTTTCCTTTTGCATAGTTTGACAACACAAGCTCCTCCCTAACAGCTGATCGTGGACAAGCAACGTTAACTTTCTTATGAAAGCTTTCCATTAATTCTAATTTTATAGGTTTTGTGTGCATTGTACTGAGTTTATTTAATTCAGCAGTATAGTTTATGTGCTCTTTATTAATTATGTAAACAGATAAAGGCAACACTTCATTTGTATTACAACTTTTGGTGGTGATGTAGGTATCAATAACCACCGACAAATGGTTAAGATTTTCATATTCCGGGTTAAAATACTCTTTTCAGTTGAAAATTGAAGAAAGTTATGGACTTGTAAAATAGTTTAATGAAAGGGTCTCTAGTTTAATCCAAAGGTTGGTCAAGTAACATATTTGACAGTGAATAAAAAACAACTTTTAAACCGACAAAAATGCCAAGATTTTATGCTGTGTTTGGGTGTTCAAATAGGAGTAACCCAGAGACGGAAAAGAAATATTTTGGATTTCCTGGTGTGCGAGATAGAAGAGGTCGAGATATTCCTGAGGGCATAAAAAGGAGAGAGTCGTGGGTGAAGGCCCTCAGAAGAGCAGATTTGTCACCACAAAAGATTAAATTTGCTTCAATTTGTGCAGACCACTTTTTAACAGACAATGCATTTCTATTACCAAAACATCTCTATTGATTAATGGAATCAATTTGGAATTTCCTAGAAGACCTTTGGCATCTGGTGATTTAATTATTCCAGACTAAGTGCCAACACAAAAACTTGGCTATGAGTCTAGTATGACAGCCACATCTGGAGTACCAGGCGAGCACAGTAGTACTAAAAATGGACTTCTAGAAAAAGGCAGTGAGGTACAACAAATTAGGCACCTACAATTATACATTTATTTAAAAAATAAATCAAAAGTACTACCTTCCAGATAGTTCACTCACAGAGGGTAGTTACTGCTCACTTACGAATCACGATGGTCTTAAATAACACAATAAATCCATAAAATCACTAACTTAATTGCTTGTAAACGAAGCTACAGTTATAACATCTAAAAAGTTATCGATTTGTACCTAAATAATCGAAAAATCTCCACAAGCCTCCTAATAAACCATACAAAGCTTGTCCTCAATCAGCTGTTGTTGAGCGTCACTGTGATGTAATTGGAAACGGTTAATAGAATTCACGAGTGCAGCAAGAACACACGTCCAAGGCTGCTCGCGGTATTAGGGTAGTTTCAAGTCATACAGAGTTTACAAAGAAAAAAGCAGTCGCATGCAGCCTCCGTTGAGGGCGGCACATGTTTGCGACTCTGAAGTGCATTGTGCAAATCACCGTGAGACGAAAAAATTAAAAGTGGCCTCAATGCCCCATTCGAAGGGTGTGTCCCAGCATTCGTTAGAAATTTCCACTCGTACTGTCTGGGGTCAATGACGCAATCTCAGACGTGCTGAGTTCAAGGGCACGCAGCAGCCACTTCCAGGTCAAATGTTTCAGTTAAAGTTACTGCGAATTGCGTTTACGAGTGTGCAGTAGGCTCTTAGGTGTGCAGCTCGCGCTCGATTTGAATATATGAAAGCGCGAGCAGGGTCGGCATTAAGCCGGGAGCGTATTAAGGTATTTTGACATTGTGTTTCTTTTAAAGAGCAATTAATTCAGCCGTTATTTTAATGACGGTTTATTGATGTTTTATGTATTTTTGATATGTTTAAACGTACATGTGAGTAGCACCAACCTATATTGCACGTAGGCTGTTCCAGAATTTATTGCTATTTGTTTTGGTTTTTATATGTTCTTATTTTTTCTAAAGTCATTAGATTTATCTAACCAAATTTGCTCTCCCTGCGAATTGTTTGAAGCCATTCTCAATCCGACACCATTACAGGGGGGAAGCAGATCCCTGTTTTGGCACATGTAATCTTTCATAAGCTACGAAGTGAGAGATTAAGAGGGTTTCATGTTCACTGGGCTAATTAAGTGATAAAAGGGGCAAATAATTATTTGAATATTAAGGCGTGCGAGACGTCTTGTTCAAACATAACGTAACAAGGCGAAGGATCACCAAACTACCCATTTTACCATTATATATTGCAGTAAATAAGATAAGATTACTTCACATGCATTTCAGTAGTAATGAATGAAAGCGAATCTTTGATGCTGCTAACAGGGAACATGGCGAGTTTAAATAACAACAATCCATTGTTATTCCTTCGAACTTTAAACTAACAAAAACGGTTAGGATTGTATACTGCACGTTTCTGTTCTTTTTTCGAGTATTCTAAGGGTTCTCCAGTATTTTTCTAGGGCCAGATACATCTGGAGTAAAGCCGAGCTAGCGTAGAAGTAGAAGTGTTTGGAAAATTAAAGGTTTCACGGAATTGTATGAGTTGAGTGTAAGGAACGTGAGTTAGTCAGACTTTTGGTTAATGGAGAACATTGAAATGGATCTTGACTTTTTAGGAAATCTATTTTGACATTATTATGATAGTTGGTTGTGTTACATGGTGAGTGTGGTAAATACTGGATTAAAACAGACGGAAGGTAGAAGATCTCGATCAATTGTAATTTAATGCGCATGAATGTTTCTCTTGGGGGTTGGGGACTATATCAAAATTATCCAGGAGCTAAATACTATTAAAATTGCCAAAATAAAAAATCTATGATTTAACGTACGAAATTTTATCCTCTTTAGCACTGTAAGTGACAAAATCTTATTGTCGCATACGTAGACGATTCCATCTTCATTACCAACTTGAAAAACAGTTGCAGAACCAAAACTACAACTAAATGTATTGCAAAGAACAATAGAACAATAGACGACTGCCTCATCGAACACACCATGCTTCCTGATAGTTGATAGCAAATCCGATGAAATTAAATATCAAATAAAAGAGACTGCAAACGTTTTGAGTCACCTATAATGTATTACTTGAAGTAAAGGGGGGGGAATAACAACATTGGCACCAGAAAGCTTGCGTTTATCCAATTTTGATATACGGTACAAAATCAAGGGTCGACGACACAGTAATTTAAAAAAGACAAATGCAAACGGTAGAAATGATAACGGGTGACAGAGAAAGAAGAAGTATAGTACACAAAACAACGAAACGTAGAGACGCACTCAGATTTTTTCAGGGGTGTTCTCAAAATTCAACTATTGATTATCTTTAGCCCCTTCTACCTTTCGAGGTCGAGGACTATTTATTGTATACTACATTAAATAAAACACACAAAAGTAAAAATGGCTCTTTGTCAGGCCATTTTTAATTACAAAAGTTCTGTGACCATTTCGAGCGGTTTTGGTACCGAGTTTAGGAGTTCTCCTGTATATACGTTCCGTTTCAGTCATATTTCACCGCATAACATTTCTGCTCTTTTTGCATCAAACAAATATTCAAACATGCACCCGGCTTTTGATTTTATTTAAAGGTTTAGCGTACCACGCTAATCTCTATGCCGCTGTTTGGCCCCGTCGCGTGTAAGAACGCTCGTTTACAACATTTTCGAAAGCACAGTCAATGAGAGCAAGAAGGATATCTTCTTGAATAATTTTAACTTCTGTTGCAGTCTACCGATATAACGTGTTGTCAAGCTGTTGCAAGCTGCGTTTTGATTGGTTACACCTGCATGTGGCAGACAGTACATTTGGGCGCAAATTTTGTTTTAGTTTTTGTTTACACTTAGTCAGTCTCCAGCCGGGGTCATAAGCGCGTCTCTGGGAGCGTCTTGGTTCTCAAAGGCAGCCGTACCCGAAGACACGGCGTCCGATGTTCGTGCTGTTACAGCTTCCTTATGATTTCTGTGTTGAGACGTTGCTTGGCGAGCTGTGCGAGTAGGTGTTTTGTGCATCTGGGTGTTTGGTTTCGTTGGTCAGGTCCGTATCGATGGCGTGTGCCGCTCTTTAAGAAATTCATGAGTCCTGTTAGGCTTTACACTTCGACTTCTGGTCGGGACCCATTCTCCCGAGTGTGTCACATAACCGCATCGTAGATTTCTGGGATCGCTAGGGGGGCGTTGCACACTTTCCCGAGTAATTCGGGGCATTCCTTAGACGTCGCCGAGTTTCACCCACGCCACGTCAAGCGACACTTGTAGCGATACTCGCCGTTTGCCTGCCGCAATTAACGCCTACGCACCGAGGCCACACCGTAAAGTTAAGTTATTTTGTGCTCCTCTATTTGTACACTAATCGTTCATGTGATGCCGCCAGTTGGCCAGTTTGTGCGACTGATTAAACATATTGGCTAGTGGCACTTGCTCAAAGCATTGTACGTTCATTGCTGCATTTCACTTTTGTGTAACTAATTAAACATACTTGCTAATAACATTTAATCAAAGCATTGTGCGTCCATTGCTACATTTCATTTTGGTGTAACTAATTAGACATACTAGCCAATAGCATTCGCTCAAAGCATTGTGCGTCCATCGCTGCATTTCACTTTTGTGTGACTAATTAAACATATTTGCTAATAACATTTAATAGAAGCACTGTGCGTTCATTTCTGCATTTCACCTTTGTATTATTAAATTAAATATATTTGCTAGTAGCATAGACTAACGTTGATTAGAATTGAAAATTACCTTCAAATATGCAATTACACCGATCTATCATGAAAAATAAGATTTTCTACACATTGATTCTAAATATTTGAAAACGATATAAATTACGTTTAGTTTTGATACATTATCTGTCTTATCTACTATAAACATGAAAATTTTCGATTTTGTCAAAAATAAACGTCCTTTACTCTTGAGCAAAATTCATATTTTTTGACAAACCTCGTATACGGCTTGAAAAAATTGATATCTGACGGTTGCATTTTAAGTTTTGGAACATGCAGAACTTTTTATCAAGAATGTCTTTTTTCCTAAAACCAATAATAATTTTTTTTCCATATGGTTCCAACTTAAGTAGACACACTGTATATATCGGAATTCTATCAGAACCAACAGCTCTTTTAGGTTTCACAGAACGTAGAGCTGAGGCTGTATCCTCCTCTGTTATATCGTCAATATTAAACATATTCCCGTTGACTTCCTCTTCGGAGTCCAAATCTGCATCACTGCTGGTATATATAGAGTGGAAATTATCTGCAAAAGCATTTGCTGTTTCTAAGTTATTAATAATTGTTAATTGTTGCAGGTAGGTCGACGCGCTTGTCGCTACATTGTTGTCTCCAGAATTAGTACTTGAGTATTCTACCCCGTTTGGCTTTCAAGGTTCGGTTAAGCGTGGGTTTTCCCCGATTGAATCTTGTGGCGCCCATTTATTTTGTAACACCCTATACATACCGTCACGCTTGCCATGTGGTGTACCGGTTCTAGGACCACGCCCATCTCCCTGAGCGTATTTGAGCCGTTGCCTTTAGCCTATTTTGTACGATTTCCAGGGTAAGTGTGGACGTTTCCCGGACATGTTTGTATTTGGCACTCGCTCACTCGTGAGTGTCGTTAAAACAGTTTGATACTGTAACATCTTCTCTTAATATAACAATAAAAATCATAAAAATGTGACATCATTCAATAAAAAAGAACATTGATATGAGTCATAAGTAATGCAAGTTGGTATTAAGCTTTTCTGAATTTTTGGCCATTTTATTTAAAATAGTTTTGACTGTTGGATATTCGTGTATAAATGCAGAAGGGTTAAACCATGTAACTTGTTCTTGTTACGGTATTAAAAGAACCTTACGACACCTACCCAAGGTGAGCATCGCACCACGGAATCAGTCCTGAAAAACTGGCACACTTGCCCTGAAATCGGTTCGAAATAGGCTAATAGGCCACGGCTGGAACGCTCAGGGAGTCGGGCGTGAGTCACACGATACGTTCTGGGCAAGCGTGTTGCGGCATAATATATATGTATAGGGTATGTCGAAATTATGAGGGCGCCACCAAGCCTGTCTTAACCCGGCTAACCGGGCCTGGACGGTTAGACGGGAGCGAAGCACGCAAAATACTCCGCCGATAGGATTACTCAAGAATTGCAAGGTCAAATAACAATTTCGGGATTGCCTTATGCAAGGATTGTAATTAGGTGTCAATCCGACCGCGACTACGCAGCTGTCTCACCCACCTGTACGCTCAAAGCTCCCTCGTTCCGTCGCACAATAATCAGTACAATGAAGGGGGCGTTTATCTGTAACAGAACATGCACAAGTCGAAACAAAACAATAGTTCCCTTAGCTAACAAATCATGTATTGACTAACGGGTTACAATGGGGCAGCAGAGTGCGTCGCCCTATATCTATAACTAGACTATAACTAAGGACACCAGCTGGCGCGCGCGCTCTAAACCTAGCGACAGATGTTGAACAGTAATGAACAAATTAGCTCTCGCAACATGGACAGTCTGCAAGTCTGAATGAATGCACAAATACGCTGGCGCGACGCCTTATGCAGCGAACAGCAAAGATCAAATTAGCACTCGCGACATGGACAGTCGGCAATTCTGAAGGAATGCACAAATATGCTGGCGCGACGCCTTATGCAGCGAACAGCAAAGATCAAATTAGCACTCGCAACATGGACAGTCTGCAATTCTGAATGAATGCACAAATATGCTGGCGCGACGCCTTATGCAGCGAACAGCAAAGATCAAATTAGCACTCGCGACATGGACAAATATGACGACAGTGCCTGTAGGCACCAGAGATGTGACGGCTCGCTCGCGTTCACAGCGGTAATCAGTTCAAAGACACATACCTTGATATGTAGGCGGTTAGGGAGCCTGGTACAGTCGAGTTGCGACAGGCTGCAGTCTTAGGTGGCAGGTACCTTCGATGTTCGACGGCTATAGGGATGAGTGCACATCCGCCACAATGGCGACGTGAAGCGCGTCAGGACGCGTACGACGGGACGACGAAAAATGGGCCACTTTCGTTCTGCGGGATAGATCCTCGTAGGTCGAGATGAAGGGGGCACGACCCCTTACTTACGGAAGCAGGAACTGGGCTCAAAAACACCCACGCTACGCCGAAGACAATTCGAAACTCACACTCACAACCACCACACGAGCGTTCTCTGCAACGGACTGCGGCTAACTGCCACTTAAGGCAAAACAGTTTGTCACATAATTGCTGAAGCAGCACTCGACGGGAAAAAGGCTGACGCCCCCGCCAAGGGCGGAAGCGCCGCACGAACTCACACACACTATCCGACCTCTTACTCGATCGACGGCTCTCGGCTGAATGCCCAGAGGGAAGCGCTGGCATAGGTCACCTTGGCCGCGTCCCCACGTGACTAAACCTCGGCAGCCAATCGCGGGGCGATAAAATGAAACAAATTAATGCCGGCACCAATGGTATCACGCCTCAGCGGCGTGCCTTCTAGAAGATTCGGAATTCTTGCGGGCGATACGCTCGGCTGCCACAGCGCCATCAAAGGGGAGCTCCAACCGACGAGAAATGCTGCGTTTGGGGTCAAATATGTGCGAAATCATGATTCTGGAATTAGGCGATGGAGCCAAATAAAGAACTAAAAGGGTTTAGCATACGGGCACGCTGCCCTAAAGCCTAGGCGGCTATTTAAAATACCAAAATGACCTGAATCAAATGTGCGGAAGATGAGATTGTACTTGTGCGCAAAGATTGAAAATGGTTTTAACATAGCAACAAGTTGCTCTAAAGGCGTGAAATGCAATTAAGCATCTAAAACAGCAAAATGACTTAACATTCTCTGATGCTGAATTCATTAAGTAATTTTTCAATTGACATAATGTGGAGAAAGTCGTTTCGTTTACTGTAGTAGATACACGTAGTATGGCTAATAATATGCAGTATTGTTTTAATGTTTGATAGCTTACCATCTCCACAATATTTTAGAGTGCTTAAAGCATCTTTTGCGCATTCTTCCTTGTCCAGGCTTAGGATAATTTGTATCAAAACTTAAGTTCCACTATTAGTTCATCAACGTTGTCATCTAAGCCATTTTTTTAGAATAAAAATAGAACTGAAAAGCTATTAGGAGCTGCAGGTAATAAACTATGGAGTCTAACTAAAACGAATTCGTATTTAGAGAATCTTTGTTGCAAATTATACAGAAAGGCATCTAAATATGGGATGCTTGGCGATATATGATAATAATCCTCTGGAGTGGGAACATTACACCTCTTTGTCTGTTTGCTTGTAACTCTATGTTTGTTGTTAAGAGGAAAGTCGAACTTTTCCCTTTGTTTATTTTCATTTGAAAATAATATTAAATTCTGTATTGACATTTTGTCGTAACTTTTTTATTTCTAGTATGATATATTTTGCTAAATTAAATTTACCGCATAGCAGCTGCTCATATCAATTTTAAGAACCTTCAGATTATCAATAACTGCAGCGGCAATTCTTTTGTCTGTAACATCTTAATGACAATGCAACGAATACAAAGCGAAATATGATCTATACCCTTAATATCAGTCACTTCGTCCGTCGGCACAACAAAATATACAGATGAATTTAAATTTGCCTTAAATTTTTCCAGAATAAGGCTGTTGGAAATTTCAATAATTTCATTTTGTATTTTTCGACGTGTGTACAACGAATTGTTTTTATTACTGCATAAACATTGTTGAAGTATATGTCATCATATTTTGCTCTGTAACTTAAAAGCTACCAAAAATGATCTTGTTTTTTAGATTCCTCTATAATTTTTCCACCATCTCGATACCCTCTTAATGCAAAACCTTATCTGCCATAAAGAAGAAATGTTTCAGTTACAGACTTTAGTTTAATTCGATTTTCCAAAATTTTATTTTTGAAGCTTCCGCGGTCATTGTCCTTATCTAACAAACGACTTCTGAGATCAGACCTTGACAATATTGAAGTTGAACAACTCAAAATTTTACCCACCTTCATGAGGGGCTTCATTAGGGGTTACGCAAAAGGGTACGGTAAGTCAACATGTAAACCACACCAGAGATGAAACATTTCTACCAATGGAAAGGACATAGGCGAAATGTTTAGGAAAGTGTCGTTGCGGTTGACTCAAGAGGGCAGTGGGCGGGGTTTAGAAATGAGCGCATTCCACATGGAAGGAAGAGGACAACCTTCGTCTCGATTGAGATTATTGGGGTGTTTGTAAATCGCAATGGCTTGGCGAATCTTTCTGCGGTAAAAATTTAGTATAAGGTTCTGCCTATTGCCATGATCAAGAATTGAACTTCAGGCATGAATGTGATCAACGATTCCAAAACAATTTTATGGGGCATTACATTTAAAAAACAACCAAGGAGTGCAACTAACCTAAACAGATTTAGTACAATTCACAGAATCTTAATCTCTTTAATAAAGTTCTTCTTCACGGCTTCATAGTTATAATCTTTATGTTTTTACTATTTAACAGATCCACAACTCCACAGTAACAAAATTGGCTCTCGTAGGGTTCGCACTCACCACTGATGGCTTTTGATTTTCTACTTCTTGTTTTGCATGAGGAAAACATAACTTTCTAAGACAATTTTACTGCAACTGGAATATACGCATAATAGCATTGAAAAGTTTCACACTTGATATTTATTATACATATTTTATCTAACCCAACTTACTTTATCTTTATTTGGTTCTCATTCGGAATCAGTTCTTGCTGTATTCGAGAAAAATTCGCGCAGAAAGAGCTGACATTTAGGAGAGGCATTTTACATAGCACACACGAAACACGTAACATCCAACTTAATTAATAACCACTTTATGGCGTTGCGACAGTCATATGATTTACCTACCGAACACCGAGGCGAAGCCGAACTGGTGCTCGAGGAGAACTCACGGGCGCACCACTCGTGAAACGAATACATAAATGGAATGGCCCATGGTAGGTTAGTAAAACTAATGAGAAACAAATCCTGTACGTCAGAAAACTACCCGGTAGACCCCAGAGGAATATTGCAAGTCGAGTTTAAGAAGCCTTTAATTACACGTTTTTATTTTTGTTTTTCTACCATCATTTATTGGTAGTAACCGTGGAAACGCTCTTTATTGATTGGAAAAATTTCTACCTCAAGAAAAGTGTACATTATAACGCCAATTTAAATATTTTAACTTTGGGGCACCCATTACCATGGTTCCGTAAAATAAAAAGTTTCGATTGCATTATTTCATGGTAACTTCAGCGTTTTAATTAATATGGAAGTCTTTTTAATATATTTCGTTTAATACCAGTGATATTACTTTCACTGGTTGAAAGATAATGTTTTTGAAGTAGGTACTCACCTTGTACATTTTGATTAAAAGAACATGCGGAGTAGAAATTTAGATTAAATTCTGATCCAATGCTATTTGCGTGTGGTGATCAATTCACTTTACCACTTGTCAAGTAACCTGCTGTTAGGGATAAAAAAATAACGTTCTGGAACACACTAAAAGATACAAAGCCATTCCATAATAAGGTTTTCAATGCATAATATCTACAATTTTAATATTTAGACTAATGGACGGCGAAATATTGTTTTCAAAAGTTATTACATCTCTGAAAGGTCCGTGAAAAATGCTAGCACAAATTCCTGAGGGTAAATTATGACGATCTAGCCCAACTTACCTTACTCCAAAAGTGGATAGTTTTCGAAATACAGGGCGTCAAATATGTTAGGTTTTTTACTTTTTCTTTGTATATTTATCTTATAAATAGCAAAATCTGCACGAAATTTGGTATTAATGGGTTTTGTGGGATGAGAAAATCATATCAGATCACAGTTTTGATATACTGTAATGGTCTTATGCCTGACGCTCTACTTTGCTTGCAGTACAGTTTAGAAAACAAGTCAATAAGCACAGAGTTGGGGTGTTTTATGTAACTGCAATACTAAGCTTAAATTTCATTCGGTAAATGCATTGGAAAAGAGATGCCATTATTAATAAATGAACTGAGTAAGGAACGCAAAGGGCAAAGCTTGTTTTTCACAGGGTTGAAGTCGAAGTTCAAATTAATTAAATATTAGGCTTGTGCAGAATG
This sequence comes from Agriotes lineatus, assembly GCA_940337035.1. NCBI lineage: Eukaryota > Metazoa > Arthropoda > Insecta > Coleoptera > Elateridae > Agriotes > Agriotes lineatus. The sequence continues at coordinate 85,098,753 of OW679197.1, read as the reverse complement.
AATAGCCAAACCAAAAGAAATGAATAATCACAAAAAGGTTTGCTAGGTGCAGGTCAATGAAGCGTAGATTTCAATATAGCTAAGTAGGTCAAGTTGTAAATAATTTAAAAAGGTATAAGAAGTCAGAAAAATAATAATGTTGCAAGGGGCAATTAAGAAGGCAGGCATAAAAACATAAAATAGCAATTGTGAGAAGCAGACAAGACAGGATAAAGCAAGGGAAAAGTAGACAGCAAGACAAGAGAAAAAGCGAGTGAAAAGAAGACAGATGGACATCGAAAGCATTTATTAAAGAAGTGAACTCTTTAAAAGGATCAGTGCAATTACGCGAGTGAACAGATCAAAACAAATAATAAAACGTGTAGTGGCGCAAAGAGACAATAAAGCAGACAATATTTTAGCTATAAGAAAGGTTTAAATTTAATAATTTGTAAGTAAATCTATTTCGAAATGTATTTGATTTGGCTAATTTCCGTTTGTAGAGTATTAGATTAGCATTTGTTTATAGCGGACTTCATAAGATAACAATTGAATACATTATAAGATTGACATGTGGATTTGTGCTCCATATTTAATTGACCGACCAGCAGCACAAATACCGGGGGAAACCGTTCCAGACGAAGATACGAGCTGGGGCCCCCTTTCCGAAGAACGAAGCGAACACGAAATCTTAAGGTACTGTCTAACCCTAAAAATATCAGTGTGAGCATCCAGAAATTTGTATGCATGCGAGACAATACCGTACTGAACAAGATTCAAGCATCTTCAAGCCTCCAGCGAAAGTCCTTTTCAAATCATTAACCAGAGTCCAGTTTTGAGGTTAGGTGGAGATTAAACAATTGCAGAAATTCAATTTGAGTCCCTTCTGACGTCATAAGACAAATTAATCCTGAAACAAATGAGAATAATAACCGCCAAAGCACTACGATTTAAATAAATACCTCTTCGAATGTTCACAAATTTTGATTTTAAAGTCAACAACGCTTGTAGCACAATACGAACCATTTTTGTAATTTTGACAGAGGTGCAAACAAGATTATTTTAATCAGTTTAAGTCTTACATTAAATTTTAAAAATCATATCAATTAAATAGCAAACTCAAAGTGGAGCTTTCAAAGCAATCCATCTCAATACATTGCAGAAGGCACCACCAGCAGCATTTCGTATACATCGAAAGCTTCATAACTTTTTCTGAGTCGGTATATTAAATTTTTAAAAAAAAATTCTTATTCCCTGGCATTTGGTATCGCTGCGAGCAACCGTTTCTAAGATAATTGAATTTAAATGTTTTATTGCATACTGAAACTCGTCGTTGCCTTCCTTTATACTTTACCAGGCTTAGGACTGGTCCAAAAAATTTGGTGTTTAAGGTCAACGGGCCAACAACTATAAAAATTTAAATAGCAACGAGTTAACAATGATAGGTATCGCCATTAGTTACAAAAGAGTATTGTCAAACAATTTAATTTACATTACCTTACACTTACGCAGAAAATCCTATTTTACCAATTTTGAGACTGAAACTTGTAATACTTCTCATTTTATTGCAAAAACCATTAAAACTTGATAACACCTAGTACCTGAAAAGCTCGTACAATTTTCTTAGAACATCTGATTGTTGTTATCGGTTTTCCAATTTAATTATTATGTTTTAACAAGTTTTCTCTTACATAATTGTTTTTTTTTAATTAGAAATAAATGCTATTATTACTATCATTATCTTCCAATTTAAATTTCAATTCTCAATTTTAGACTAGTAAATCTTAATACTTTACTTAATATTTATATTTTGATCTTTATACTTAATCTGCAGTTTATGCTCGCACCATTAGTTATGAAAGAGCCTGTATATACAAGGTAAATTTTAATTAATGCGCTATGCTCAGAATTAAGACGAAAGACTAATTGCATTTGTTTGAATATAACATTTCAATATCTGTTCCAGCGTTTAAATTTTTAAAAGGTTTTATTCTGAAACAGCAAACATTTCCGAACGAGCATTTATAAGAATTTGTATTATTTTTGAATACAGAATCTCAAGTTTCCTTTGCCGGTAGTATTAAAATACATTAAAATATGTATACTGGGCCCTGACTTGCGCTACGCAGTATAGGCACTTTAATGTCAAATCCTGAATGTTATATTATTTCCTTTTCTAGTAATTTTACAGCTAAAGCGCAAGAACGTTTTCTGTAGATACAAAACCTCTATCCATATACAGGGTAAGTAATAATTAGGTGAAAAATGTTTTACCAATGCTTCTTTAGATCAACAAAACAATTAACCTAATACATTTTAGTACCAAAATGCTCCCTTAAAAATATACAGGATGTTAATAAAAAAATCTATTTGTGACTATAACTGGGAAAGTAATTATGCGACTAAATTGAAAACACATAATAATAAACACAAAATTAACAAAACAATGACTAAAAAATAGAAAACTATAGCAAATGTTCAAAATGCTCTCTTTCAGTCGCAATACACCCATGGCACTGGCGATTGATACACTTGCTGAATGTTATAATCACGAATTTCATTAGAAGCGTCGAAAATTCCTTTCTGCAACTGTACATTTGTGTTAATTACCTCACGGTAAACCAGCTGTTTTAAAATCCCATCAAAAGCAATCCAGGGGAGTGAAGTCGGACCTCCTAGTCAGAAAGAAACTCTTTTTTTTAAATGCAACGATCTTTCAGACAATTAATGGTTGTTTATGACAGCCGCTGTCTTGATATTGTTTCAAAATTAAAATTGACTATCTAAACCAGGTTAGTTGAACTTAAAAATTTAATTGTTTACTTTCCAAATATAGAATTTTGTTTTTTATTACCACCTTGCATCTTCTGAAGTACTTTTTGGTACTAAGGCGTATTGGGTTAATTGCTTTGTTTTGGCCTAAAGAAGCTTTGGTTAAATTTTTTACATCTAATTATGACTCACCCTGTATAGTACCATTTAATATTTTCCATTTTCTGGAAATAGAAAACTGAACAAATTAAATCTATTATTTTTAAGAAAAGCAGTGATGATTTGAAATATTTAAATAGATAATATTCGCAAGTTTATTTACATTTTTAGTGCTGTTGTTAATAGCTATTTATGCAACAAGTGCTAAAAGTCGACGTTTATGTACGAGACATGAAAATTATAAAACGAAGCCGAAGGCTGAGTTTCATAACATGTCTCTTGCTATACAATATTTTATCTACGACCTTAATTTTACGGTTATTAATCCATAAATATCGATTTAACAAAGTTTTGCATCTACGACACTTCTAATTTATGTCATAATAAACAATAGGCCATGCTGCGCAGGCGAATGTTTGCGAAGCCAGTGCTGTCAAGGTCAGTTACGAAAGGTAATTATTAATACCACACATCTGACTGTATTCATTACATAAAGCTTTAATTATTTCAAAAACACTTTACCTGTAACGCAAGAAGCAACTAGAATAACTTTACAACTTCACTTCCAGTTCGAAATTGTAGTTTTATAACCTCACTTCACGTTTAGCACATGGGCTAAAAGTAAACAGCTGATTTCTTTAACCACGGTAAACTATAAAACGTCACTTTTAGTGAAACAAGCTAGCGCTAAAAGCCCTACTTTTAGTAGTGGTCGTAGATAATTTTTTTTATTTATTTATCAAATGTCGTTGCTTTACTTGTAATAACCAAATGTATGGTATCTGATCTCAGTATTGACAGGTGGAAATGTTACAACCAATAATACTGTAATAAACTGTATTTCAACCAAATGAAAGATTACATTTCTTGAAACGTTTTTTTTACAGTTTCCATGGAAGAATTGTGTTAATTAGATAAGACATGTGTTAATTTCGAAAGCCTTAAATAAACTCCAAACAGAAGATTATAAACTGCATTGATTGTATTTATAAAAACTAGTGTCACGTCATAACATTTTGACAGATATGTTTATGCAGTATAATACAAATTAAGAAAATGCTGACACTCTTGCATATCATATACATATCTTGAAATTAAAATCGTTCGATCAAAGAAGTAATTAATTTTTCTACTGGTAAATGATAAAATTGCAAGTATTTAATTACACAACTAACAATATTAAAATGATTACCTATTATATGCAGATGAATAAAAATGCTACACTGATTTTGATAAGGATCAGATTAATAAAATTCTATAATATCAACAATTTAATTACTTGACAATACGTACACTTCTATAAAATTAATTACAAGTAATATTTACCCAGTCGTTATAATTTAAATTTTGAGGAGCTGCTTGATAATTCCAAATTACCAATGCAGTACGTCTCGTATACATTTTCCAGTATTTGTCTAAATATTAAAATGGTAAACATTATGGTAGAGTATTTAATATTGTAAAAATTTTAATAAAGTTAGAATTGACCATTGACTCATAAAACAATAAAATACAACTGCAGTTATTTAACTTACGTTTAGTATCACATTTTAAAACAGTTTTGCAACAAAATATAAAAGAAATATCATTTTAAGTTTGCATATAAAGGGTCATGCTTTGCTGTTAAAATTTGTCCCAGAGGATTGCTCGAAACTGTATCAAAATACTCGAATTCGTCTGTGCTAAGAGCTTCTGATGCTCTGTCGAGATTTCTTTGGTGTCTTATTATGTCCAAATTCTGGTAGTCATTTTCTTGAGTGGGAAAATTATGTTCCAACATTTCAACTTCTTCGTAGTAAGGATAACCATCGTCACCTGCATTTTTTGCTCGCACGCATTTATAAATTAAAATCGTAAAGATAATAGTGTATGTTATTCCGATTATGATTAGGCTTGGATGGCTCTGTATATATTCGCCAAAATTCAAGCTAAAATCACTTTAGAAAATTAGTCACTGTAAAGGGGAATATATTGCAATTCATACCTGTAGTCGTACATTTCGATGCAGAATGTGTGGATATTCCCTAATGCAACCTTATCACTTATCACTATCAGCTTTCAAATACACTTTCAGCAGTAGCTTGGGCTAGGCGATGTTTTAATCTCTTTGGCCAGGCAAGTAAACAGTAATATTGTGCGTCACACTTCTGCTAAAGTGACATATCTTCTGCAGTACGTGAAATTTTTATTTCGTTGTCCAAATATGTAGTATAAAATGCGATTGCAGCTTGCCTTTTATCGCGACAACGTGTCTCGACTGGTTTTGCGGTTAGAAAATTTATATATCACATTAAGACCACCGTTAGTTGCGAGGAAGTTGGTGGTTATTTTATATAAATGGAACTGTTCGAAAGTTGATTTCTTCGGTTATTTTCGAGAAATCTACTAAGGTAGTAGTTGTCCGCCTAATAGGCTTATTTTTGCATTAAAATTTAGTTTTCGTTTTGCTTTCATCTTTGGTTGTCACAAGACCGTACATTTGAATTTGTGTTTAGTGAAGGCAAAAATATACTTTCTAGTAATTAAGAGTAATTTGCTGATATGATTGCTTTATTCAATCGAAAATTGCATTAAAAGGTTTTTTTTATTAGGTACCTATGTATAATTAATTACGTACTTATGGTTAATAAGAATAATTCGTTTTGGCTTCAGCTGGAAGTGAAGTGGAGCTTTTCTTTGATTTATCGATAATGACTTTAAATACAAGTTGTTTCAAATGACTTAAAATTATTAATTTTGAAGATATCTCTGATCAAAGAATTAAAGACAACAATTCTGTTTTTTCAAACTTTTAAGATTGAGTAGGCTGGTGTATTGAGTCACTCATAATAATTCTCACAGTTGTAAATCAAACAAACAGATAATGAAACCAAAACACCAGCCTACTAAAAGTAAACGTTTTAAAAACAAATTCCTATCTTAATTCTTTGATCAAGGATATCTTTGAAATTAATGATTTTAAGACATATGTTCATTAGAGTTTTTCTCTTATTTTTGTATGCAGCATAACGCCTTTATATTTGTTGTGTGCACCCGGTATACATTTATCTGCTTTTTATTAAATTTGAACTGCATGTGCTAAGATATATTAATAGATATAATTACTTCTTGCGTTTTCAGTGGAGATAAGAAAGGGGAAGATTGATGCGCCGTCAGCAATTTTACACTAAAATGTACATGTACTTTTCAGTGTAGTATATACTTACTTGACGGACATAGACATACAAGGGCAAAGAATGTTGGGAAAATTTACTTTATATTAACTAATTTGCTAACAATAAATAATGAATATATCTAGGAAACTAGAATTAATTTCTGTACACATATTCTTGCAATTTTCTGACGACGTACTTAAGACGGGGACCGCTGCACTTTTCCCTATAAGATGGCAGCACAATAAAAACAACACGGTATTTTAAAATCTGTTAGACGTCGTTCACAATTAAAATTAACCAATTATTTTCATATATATTGTTAGAAAACAACACGCTGAAGGGTGTGATCAAATCACCTGGATGCAAAGTCAAATAACAAAAATATTAAATAAATAAAATATAAATATTTGAATTTCTTTTTGGTCCAAACTTGACATGTTAATAGCTTATTCTCTAGATAATGTTATTATAAAACTAATTGTGAAATATAAACCACATTGCTAGACAAATAAACCTAAACGACAGATTTTAGTGCGAGAATTGTGACATTGGAATACGCGTTCACCATAATAGCTGCCCTAAACTTGGGCAACTGTTTGATAGATGGCGCCGTCACTGTTCTGTGACTAAGGTCACTATATCAATAAGGTACCGCCATTAGTGATTTTTTATATCTATCCTTGTCGCACAATTTTCTCCAACTGGGGATAAAAACACATAACCTAACAGATTCCTCACTTTACAAGTGCCATTACACCAAAAAGAAAATCCCCAAAAACTAGTGTCTTCCCTATTGCACAATTTTCTCACATTCTCAAGCAAGGAATGGAATGGCGGTACCTTATTGATATAGTGACCTTATCTGTGACTACAGTGACTATATAAGGACAGTGTGGTCAATTTTGTTCCTGTTTCTGATTGGTTGTTTTAAAATCCGCCATTAAGAGTCGTTTTACGAAATTACACATAGTCACACAAAATTGCTTCTAAGTCCTTTAATATTGAAAGTAGCCTCAATATGAAGTGGAATGAAATAATCCTCATAAAATTCTACAGTGTTCTGTGTAAGCGAATGCCGAATTTTCGTTTGCATAAGTAAATGTCAACGCGTTAAAGTAACATGCTTTTAGCGAAAATTGCGCATTAGTCCAAATCAAAAGCTATAATAAACTATATAAATGTCTTAATGCCAAAGATTATTGCATCAAATTAAAGAGAATTTATGGGCTACGTTAACACTGAATATTCTATTCATCTAAATCAGTGGTTCCCAAACTTATTTGGCCTACCGCCCCCTTTTCAGAAAAATAATTACTCAGCGCCCCCTGAAAATCTACATTCTTTAAGCGAACAAACAGAAAGATATTGTAGTGGTAGCTTCTTGAGACTGCTAAATATCTATAAGAGTATTTCTAGGTAGGAAATCAAGAATAAATTAATTAGCAATTAATAAGTACAAGGGGGGATTTATACATTAAAAGTACAACATAAATATTTGAGAATTGTTTAATAAATGGTACATTAGATACAGTTACTGTTAAATTGTGAATAGTTTATTAAAAAGGTTCTAGTATATAAGTTGAGTTAGTTGGAATAGTTGTTTAGTAACATCAGAGCTTAGATTTTAATTTGTATTAACTGACAATCGGAATAACTAAAGTGAAAGCCAAACTCAAATGATTACCTGAAAAAGTAAATTATGAAATGTTATAATAAAATATATGATTTAGAAATTTGGTGTAAATTATTATTGCTAGAGAAAATGATATTTTTAAAATAACCAAATTTTTTTCTGAATTTGTAACCTGTATTTTGAGTAAAAGCAAATTTGAATAATAAAAACCCTTTATTATAATGGTATATACTTTCTGGATGGTGTATTAAAGGATGTGATAAAGTAAAATTAAAGAAACGGAGAATAAACGAATTTTAATAAACAGATTGAATAAATAAAGTACCAAATGGTATGAAGAAGAATAAAAACATTTATTAATGGTAAATAGTCTTTATGGGATAAATAAATCTGTAACATGCATTTTGTGTGTTTATTTGGAAAGAATGTTACACTATGTTATACAACAGATGAAATATGTATGAACGGTTTTTCTAAATCTTCTCTTCCTTCTTTAACCTTTCACCGCCCCCTTATTTTTATTCACCGCCCCCCAAATGCACCCGAGGCTAGTATTGCCCCCCTGGATCGTTCCAGCGCCCCCCAAGGGGCGGTATCGCCCACTTTGGGAATCACTGATCTAAATTAACTGGTGGAATAAATGCAACGGTTTGATTATAAATATAAAAAAAAATTGTTGAGTTTTTGTACGTAATCTCTGTGTCGATCAACGCAAAATGTTCTCAATTTTCGTTTTCTATGTACAAAAACACAATAAAGAAGATAAAAAAGGGCACCTTGACTTATATTCAAATATTAGGTTGCTCGTTAACGAGGATTTTTAATCGCTGGCAGCGATTCCTTACGTTTCACATCGTCTCTTGTCGTTTAATTCCGTTTAAGTAATATTATTGACATTCTTGTAAAATTATTGTTACACTGCACATTTGACCACCTCATATTGCACACATTTTCGCGATCGTGGATATACAGCGGTCTGCACAGCATCTCCGAACTTCACATATGTCCAGTCCGTATAAAATGACGCTTATGTCACAATTTAACAGGGTACTAGCAATTACCTGAATTTATTTACAAAATACTTGCGAGAAATCAAATCCAACTCTAGCGGCTGCGATGGATTAAATACTTATATGCTGAAGCTATGTTGCCCATTAATTCTTCCATATATAACGCATGTAATTAATACTGCAATTTTTCAGAACAAATTTCCAAACACTTGGAAAATGGCCATTGTTGTGCCGATTCCAAAAAAAAGTGAACCTACTTCATACAGGGACTTACGGCCTATTAGCCTTTTACCAACTTTATCGAAACTCTTAGAAAAAGTCATTAACTCGCAAATAAGAGATCACTTAAGCCTAAATAGCATCCTCCCTGAGTCACAATCTGGATTTAGGCCTTCGCATAGTTGTACGACGGCGCTAGTCAGTGTTACAGATGATATCATTGCAGCTAGTGATTGTGGTAAAATAAGTGTATTAGCTTTGCTGGATTTTAGCAAAGCTTTTGACACCATTTCCCATCCAGTTTTACTATCAATTTTGCAGTTTATTGGATTCGGCGCCAGTGCTGTCAATTTTATATCTAGTTACCTGCATAACCGTTCGCAGGTGGTTAAATTACCAAATTCAGTATCCCACAATAGAAATATTGTAAGCGGTGTGCCACAAGGCTCTATTCTTGGACCACTATTATTTACAATATACACTTGTACCATGCCTGAACTTTTAAAAACTTGCAAAATTCATATGTATGCTGATGATACGCAGCTTTATCATTCATTTTCGCCTGATGAAGCTCATCGTTCAATTAATGAGATCAATAGTGATTTGCAAATTTTGGCTACCGTATCGCACAAACATTCGCTTTCAATTAATCCTTCTAAATCAGTTATACTAATATTTGGTAGTAAAAATGTTGTAAGGGATTTTAGAGACATTGCCAGATTCTCTATTGATGGTGTTGACATTCCTGTAGTTGACCACGCAAAAAATTTAGGTGTTATCATGGATTCCTCACTTAGATATCGCCTGCACATAAATAGTATTGTACGAAAAGCTTACATAAATTTAAAACTTTTATATCCTCATAGGCATTATTTAAACACAAGAACTAAGGCTATGTTGTGTGAAGCACTTGTTTTATCTAATTTTTCTTATTGCTCACCCTTATATGGGCCATGCCTCGCACAGGATAGTCTACAACTAATTCAACGTGTGCAAAATTCTTGTTTACGTTATATTTTTGGAGTTAGAAAATTTGAGCGCATATCACACAAGTTGTTGGAATTAAGATGGCTTAATATGAATAATAGGTTGAAGTTACAAACTGCTTGTCATTATCATAAAATAATAACAACAGCAAAGCCTGATTACCTTTTTAGTAAACTGATGTTTCGAACTGATGTTCATAATTTAAATCTCCGTAACTTAAACCTTATTATTACAACCCCTGCTCACAAAACTGCTTTATTTGAGAGATCTTTTCGTTACCATGCTTCGAAAATGTATAACTCTCTGCCGTATGATATTAAAAAGCTTAGTGGTCGTTCATTTAAACAACAGATGCGTCAAAGACTTTTTTTGTTGCAGGAATCGCATACGTAATTTTTTTTTTATGTATATATATGTCGGTTTTGTGTTATCTCATTACTTTTTATGCGTGCGTTAGGTCTTGTATAAAATGAAAAAAATTTCTTTTTTTGCAGAATTATTTGTATAGGCAATTTCTTAATTTTTATAATTAATTTGTCAAGGTTTGAGTGGCAGAGCAGGGCCTAACTAACAATTAGGCATCTGAACTCCGCCTTGTGGTTCTTGTATAAACCTATTAATAATAGTTTTTTCTTTATTGTTATGTATTTATTACTATGTATTTCCTATTTTATTATGTTATTAAACTAATTCCTGTTTTCTTTTTTATACAAGAATAAAGACATTTATTATTATTATTATTATTATTATTGATGAAGATAAAATATTGAAAAATACACGTTTGCTTATGAGACTCCTTTGGTTGCCACAAAACTCGGCTCACCGCCTCGTTTTGGCAATCAAACTCGTATCGTGAAGATGCTCATATTCAAACTTGTATCGTTAATATCTATAACATACCATTAATGGAAAATAATAAGAGACTTTATAGTCGCATTACAACGCAGAGAAAATAACAAAAACAGAGAGTATCTATTATTAAACTACTATATTTTCAATACATCGTCGTTTTCGTCCTCTCTATTGAACAAAAATAGTATTAATAATAAGTACGGCTATCGCCTTAAAAATATGGTACACCAAAAAAATTTTCCCTTTGTGAATACGACTGAAATAACATAAGTTACGTCCATAATATGTTGGTGGCACTGTAAGTCTATGTCAAATTCGAGGTTAGCAGGTTAGGTTTTGTGTCAGTTTCTGTCAAAACTGACGGAAAACCTAACCAGATAACCTCGAATTTGATATAGTCTTACAGTGCCACCAACATATTGTGGACGTAACTTATGTTATTTCAGTCGTATTCACAAAGGGAAAATTTTTTTGGTGTACCAGATTTTTAAGGCGATAGCCGTACATAAAAATGCTACAAATTTTAACATAAGCTATGAATTCTAAAGAAAAAATGCTCATTCTATTTATGGTAGTTTCTGATGATAATACTTTATAGATTACAAGAGTTTTTTAAAACTAAAACATAAGAAAAGATTTAAAAAACGAAAGATCCATATGAAAAAAGCGTTTTTTTTTATACTAAAACGTAAGAAAAGATTTAAAAAACAAAAGGTCAACATGAAAAGCGTGTTTTAAGGAAAACCTAAGAATGAGTTTTTTACAAGGAAAACGTAAGAAAAGATTTAAAAACATAAGATCCATATGAAAAGAGGGTTTTTAAAACTAAAACGTAAGAAAAGATTTAAACAACAGAATGTTAATATGAAAAGCAACTTTTTTTAAAGAAAAACCTAAGAATGACTTTTTTTACAAGAAAACGTAAGACAACACATGAACAAGTGAAAGATTGATATTAAAAATATTTAAGCAAAGAATTGAAATATAGATACATATAAAAAACGATGGACTTGTACGTAAGAAGTACTGTATTAAGAAGAAAATAGAAAGGGTTTTAAGTTAAAAAGAAAAAATAAGTAGAGAACGAACAACGGATCCCAAAAACATAAGCACATAACAGATATTCGACCGAACAGTTCAATTCAATTCAATTCTAGAGAAAGAGAGAGAGAGAGAGAGAGCAGTAGGCGCGGGTTAGATGCAGTAAAAACGAACACGAGATTTGCGTGCGCGGGCGACAGAGAAAGAAATGCTCCTACGAGCGTTAGGTAGGTAGTGAGTTCGAAGCCGGTTCAGGGCAACTTTTTTAAAAATCCTTCAAAGTGCGTATGCACATACATAACCCGTGTCATCTCGGCGTCGCAGAAGCTTTCTCTTTGTCAAATTCGATAGCAAGGGCAACGTGCACTTCCAGAGCGGACCACCGGCCGAAGTCCGAGAATAGCGAAATATGCGAGCGCAGCATGAAACACGAAACCAGCAAACACGCGGGGGCGGCTACAAAGAGATAACAATAACAGCCGTTCAGGCGACACATCAGTTCTTGGAAATGCACTCAGTAGTAACCTCTGTCTAAAACTTTAGCGCCCTCTCTTTGATAGAAGCGTGAACGATAAATCTGCTACCCAAATTCATTTATTAGAGTTATTTCTTATACAACCGCCCTCTTGTGCTGTTATTCCGTAATTCGTGTGGAAATTAAAATCTTCGGGTCAGCATCGACTCAATGTTGGTAACCCTATTTAACACTTGAATAAAAGAATAGTTTTATTAAATTGTCATGAGATCCAATGCAAACTTGGTTAAATGACATTCTTGCATTATCTTAAGTGAAGCTGTATTTATGCTTTGAAATAACTTTATTAGTACTCTATTTAATCAGGTAAGTGTTATTTCTGTCTGTTTATTAATTTGTATGTAATACATGATAAATATTGCTCATCTCAGGTACCTGTGTACAATTCATTGACAACATCAACGGCGCCTCAGATGTCTTCTTTCTCAGGGGCTACTTCCAACTTTACCGCTAATGTAGGTAGTCTGGAAACCAAGAACCGCAACAAACTCCATACTCAGAATTATCTTCTGACCCTGGATGCCTGTAACAGTACCACCTTCAGCTGCACGGTTTCTTCCTTAACAGCTAGAAATGTGTAGCGACATCGACACTCTACGAATATCGATCAGCTGACGTCCCCGCATAGCAAAAATTTCTGTCAAATGACGCTGTATTAATTGTCAGATTTTAATTTAATACTTTTTGGGATAATTTTAAATATTTTGAAATTAAATGGCAGTAAATTAAATTTTCTTTATATATCTTTAATAATATAGTAATTATTTTATTATGGAATTATAAATTAGCCTGAGAAAAACGTGCGTAAATCACGCACGTGCGTGTGAAAGTAGTAGAACGACCGTAAAGAAGTCGTTCCCGTGATTCGATAGAGTGCGCGAAAACGTGGTTTGTACTCAAGGAGTGCAAAAAAAGATACTTCATCCACAGTACGTAGAAAAGTGAAACATTGGGAAATAAATTCGAATAATATTCAACCAGAAGACAGGGTAGAACAAACATGGGTAAAAATCCAGGCTAAGATCAATGAATTAATAAATGAAGCGTTGGGGAAAAATAACATTAATTTAAATACGAATAGAAAAAAACAGAGGCTAGCGGGTAGATACTTCTCAACGCTTGCTGTTGAGGACAGATCTCCTGCAGGGGTGCGATACTGTCCTTGTGACGTCCAGCTTAAATCTTAACCAAACCAAATTCATCACTTCCATAAACTACCCACTCACCCAAGACAACCAGCAAGCGTGGATGTTTATTTCACCACATACCCCTGAAGTATAATGCCAATGTGAAAACAAAATGGAAAACGGCCGCAGGTGGGTAGAGCCGAAAGCTTAAAATACACACTGACCTCTCAAGGTCAATCTGCCCTACGGAAAGCAAAATTTTGGCTACCAACAAATAGCCAAACAAGGACACTCCTAAAAATCAATTATATGTCGCAACCTACAACCACCAAACAATGAGTGCCCAAGAACACATTGAAGCTGTAGAAACCACTTAAACAAATTAAATGGGATGTTTTGGGAATTTGCAAAACTAGACTACTTGGCGAGAAGTTTACTATCCTAAACTCTAGACATGCACTCTACCAAAACAACAATGATGACTGTGGCGGACTAGGAGGAATAGCTGTTCTTATTAACAAGAGGAGAAAACATTTGATTAGGATATAGGAACGTGCAATATATGTTCTACCAAAAATAAGAAGATATGAGATTAAAATCGCATACGCACCAACTAGCAAGGCGGACGATGAAATCATCAAACATTTCTATAACGAAATGGCTTTTTCCAGAAGTGAAAAAATCCTTTTTAAAATTACTGATAGACTCCATCAAATTAATATTCAGTTGTTGCTTAGAAGAAGGCAAAATACCATCAAGGGGAAATGCTGAAGTCGTCCCATTGCACAAAAAAGGAGACAAAGCTGAAATAAGTAACTACACGTCAGTCAGCTTGTTATCACATCGATACAAACTTTTTTACAAAAATTATCATTAATGGGTGTTAACCAATAAATTGAACTTCTATCAGCCAAATGAACAAGCGGGATTTAGAAGAGGCTGCAGTACAGTAGACCACTTGCAAACAGCGAAAACATAACATGGGAATAGCTGATTTACGTTACATCGAGTTAAAAAAGTATATTTATGAAAACGCCTCCATATACATAAAAACAGATAACAATAAAAGAACAGATTAAATACCGGTTCAAAGCGATATAACGCAAGGTTATACGATGTTCTCGAAACTATTTACGCTTGCTCTGTAGAACAAATTTAAAAAACTGGCAGAGAAAAGAGATAAATATAGACGGCAAATTCTTAAACCATCTGCGAATTTCCGATGACGTACTACCTATTAGTACCAATAGTAACACAGAAAATCAAAATATTTACAGGAATTAGATAGAGAGACTCTCTGAGCCCATTACTTTTCAACTTAGTGATGGAAAAAGTTATTGAGAAAGTAACAAGAAGCAGCTCTAGATATAGATTATACATTGCTTCCACGTAACAGTCAACACATACAATATGGAGATTTTAGTGGGAAAAACGAAATCGTTTGTGATATATAAAGGACCAGGAAGGTGTAAACTGCCAATTAACGGAAAACCTATTGAACAGATTATGAAATTGAAATATGTTGGTGTGGAGAGGTTTTTCTGGTTGAACTTTCAAGTCCCCTCCCACTGAGCACCCAGACTTCTTTAAGCTTGTTGTATTTCGCAAACCGGGATTTACAGTTGAACATATGACCGTATTGTTTTCTACGTTCGGTGGAAAAGTATAGAATTCTTGCTTTTTAGTTTGTTTCTAAAAGCTATTCCGTAAGCATTTGATTTTGCTGATCTTTTGTAATCGCTCTTTCTTCCACCGTATTTAAAGTTATTAGCGCTCAACCATTCGTGAAAGTACTAAAATCTTCTGAAAAATTTTCAACGGGCCATGGTTTTTCATTCTGAATATCTTTTCTTAATGATGGTTTTCTGTATTTAGAAGGGAAAAGGTACTTTACCTAAATGTCTTTATCTATCGCCAAGTCGTTTTTGTTTTTAATAGTATATTATTATATGAGCGAATATGACAGCCATTAATCACGTAGATGATTGGCTGCAAACCGTGAATTATGAAACATAATTCATGGTCATTATACAATAGAAATAGATAAAACAATTAAAAATATATTTAATATTAGTTTCAGCAAGACTTAGCCCCTTAATACGATTTTTAAATTGAATATTTACAATCTACTCATTAAGCGAGTAATAAGTAAATGTTAATGTCCGGCCATCACCGTTCTTCCAGTATACTTCCTCTAGTCCTGTGTAGGTTATACGGTAGGTCCTATGGCCATTGTATTTTTATCTTCTGACGACGGTGGATTGATTGGAAAGCTACCATATGGGTTCATTTCCATACCCTGCCATGTTTTAGTATACACGCTTGCGTGCCTCTGGATGTCATAGGTTACGTTTGGGATTCCTAGATCCTTATGGAGAGTTTCGTTAGTGACATACCATGGAGCATCTGTTATTGTTCGAAGAATCTTCGATTGACATCTCCGCAAAGTTTTGGTGTGGGAGACCTTTGCGCATCCCCATAGCTGAATCCCATAGGCCCATATAGGTTTTATAATTATTTTGTATAAGAATGGTTTATTGGATAGAGAGAGTTGGTATTGTCTCCCAATTAGCCAGTTCATTTTTTTCGGTAGTCCGAGGTTTCCCAGGCGGTATAGGTAGAACCGTAACTCGCCTATAATGTATCACACGGTGCAACGAGACTAACAGAGTTTAGTTTTTCTAAAACGAATGGTGGACAAGAATTAAATTTCTTTTGTTTAGCTTTGATGTTCTTGCTCCAAGTCAATTTTTGGGCCAGATTCAGTCCAAGGTATTTAGTTTCAGTCTTCTGGGGGACTATAGCTTTGTCAATTCTGATTTGTGGGTATACTATCCGTCTGTTAGTAGATGTGATTTTTGCTGATCTGTGGGTATTTACTGTAATAATCCATTTAATGAACTAGTCTTGTAGTGTGTCGAGATGGGTTTGAAGATGTGCTGCTGCTAATTCTGGTTTTTCGTTGGCTGATAGGATAGCCGTATCATGAGCGAACGTGGCAATTACGATATCGATTGAAGTTGGTATGTCAGAAGCTTATAGCAGGTGAAGTAGCGGTCCCAGTACACTGCCCTGCATCATTCGGAGGTGATTTTATGGTAGTCTGACAATGTGCTGTTTATCTTGACTTGGGAGATTCTCTCCTCTGTACAGCTGACTTGGGAAATGCTGTTTGATCTTGTACACCAAGCCTTCGTGTCATATTTTGATGTATTGATTGAATGGTTTTCTAGTAATGCGTTATGCAGCTGGTCAGTGAGTTCGTTTAGTGGGGTTTTGTCTTTTCTGTTTTTAGTTCTTTGCCACTTCTTTCTCGCACTATGTTTTTATTAACAAGGTCTCGTATGTGACGAGGGATCTTAATAACTACTTAGTGGGTATCTCTTGTGCATGGTGTGGCTTTCCATGCAGCGTTTTGTAACGATGTGGACAGGTATCGGGCTGCTTCGTCAGATCTTCTGGTTTTAATGCGGATAGCAAAATTGACTTCTTTTTCTAGCAAACTTTGGAAAAGGTCCCAATTGGTGTGTTTATTGCAGTAGTGGGGAGGGTAAAAATTTCGGGTAAAAAGAATTTAGAAGATAAAACACAGGTCACGAAAATATCAGGATTTCTCAGACACAAAGGATATAAAACTTTTTATGACAGAATTAGAAACGACGAAGTATTTTTGCATTGATGCATTTTTTTGTTACACTTGCCGTGTTACTTTAAGCGAATTAGATGGCTATTTTGCCCACGCTTCTCGTGTTTGCCACACGAGGACATCGTCATTTACTCTCGCTGACCCGTCATAGCAACTTTCAGAAAGGCCATAGTTTGACTTGTTCTTTTTTTCGATTGTAAGAAACCCGCAGGAGGCGTATAATATGCATCAAAGGTAAGTTTCTGAACGAAGAAGCCGTTGAACACATTCTCCGAAGAAGTGGCTGGTTCCTTTTAGCTTTGGGCCATAGTTTGACTTGTTCTTTTTTTCGATTGTAAGCAACCAGCAGGAGGCGTATAATATACATCAAAGGTAAGTTTCTGAACGAAGGAGCCGTTGAGCACATTCTCCGAAGAAGTGGCTGGTTCCTTTTAGCTTTGGGCCATAGTTTGACTTGTTCTTTTTTTCGATTGTAAGCAACCTGCAGGAGGCCTATAATATGCATCAAAGGTAAGTTTCTGAACGAAGAAGCCGTTGAACACATTCTCCGAAGAAGTGGCTGATTCCTTTTAGCTTTGGGGAGCAACATTGACTGCAAGTCGTCAATCCACCCGTTTTTCAATTGGCCTTGGCCGGGGCAAATTTTGCAGGGCTAAAAATCTAATCGTTGGTGAATTGTAGTAGCCAAAAGTAATTACTTTTACATATAATTATATTTGAGCAAATTCGGTAGCATATACATCTTTCTGGCCTTGCTTCCTTGGGTTTTACTCTATTACTGTACACAGTTCTCGTCTTGTCGTAATGTCATGTCCTGGCCATTGTATTTTTTGAGATTTTATATGGAATGGTTCAATAAAATTCTAGGCAGGCGGTGACATAGTGCGTGTGGGTTCTGTTAAAATCATTATGTTTGTCAAGCTTAAAAGCTAACAGATATATTACTTTTCTTTTTATTACCTCTTGAATTTCGGCATTTGTCAGTGATCTGTATTTGTCTCCAGTTACTTTTTTTGGTTCTAGTTTAGTCATTAACATCTTTCTCTCAAATAGTCAAAACAATTTATTTCTACTTATTCTATAAGTATTTTTCATAAGCTCGACTCCACTAACTGAATCAAAAAGACTATAATATTTTGATCATAGATATAAAATACTAGTTTTTATCTTTGACCGAGATGTAGTGTTTCTAAAATTGCTAACCTTGGAAAGCAAGCTGCGAGGAATAAGAAAAGAAATTGCAATTGCCTCTAAGACCTTTCCTGATTACGGCATTTTTGTTATATTTAATTAAACGCGTTTTTTTGTTTATTTTTCACTATAGTGTCTTGTCTTGTTCTGTTTCATATTTTTAACCACAAAGATAATTTTGTCTTTTAATGACTGAATCATAATGAGCAGGGGGTGTAAATGATTTATTCGAGTCATTATCATCATCACGTAGCCTCTCCTTTCCACTGCAAGACATAGGCCTCCCTTAACGTTTGCCACCTTGATCGATGTTGTGCTTCATTCATCCTGTTGCTGGACACTCACTTATAATAATCTGCCCATCGAGTTGGAGGATAATATTCTTCGCCTACCTGTCCTCCCTCGTTCTTGCCACGCCTAACTTCATTTAAGGTTTGCAACTCTTCCTGCCACATCTTAAACCCTAGTTATTTGGCGTGTTCTTTGATGCTAGGGAGTACACATTAGTTAAATACCTTTCTATTAAGGCAGATTGGAATTTCGGATTGAAACACATATCGCAGGTTTCTCATTCTATGTCCTAGATATTTATAAGATGCTACTTGTTCGATTAGTTTGCCCTCTACTTCAATATACTTTTAATAGAGTACTAGA
This sequence comes from Agriotes lineatus, assembly GCA_940337035.1. Classification (NCBI taxonomy): domain Eukaryota; kingdom Metazoa; phylum Arthropoda; class Insecta; order Coleoptera; family Elateridae; genus Agriotes; species Agriotes lineatus. The sequence continues at coordinate 85,079,793 of OW679197.1, read as the reverse complement.
GTAGGATTTTAGAAATGAAACTCAAAATAATAAACCGAATTTAAAGAACATAGCACGTTAAGAGGTATCGGATGCATTTATTTTTCTTAACTTTTTGTTGTCACAAACGAAACCGAGGGGGAAGAAAAATTAAAAGCAACAACTGGATTAAGAATTTATTTCCTCAAGCAAAAACCGAATATTTTTCTATAATAACATTTAAATTTAAAATGTGAACAGTGAGAAATCTAGGTATTCGAAGGATTGATGCATTCGATATATATGGCTATGTAAAAATGTTAAGAAACACTCACGGTACTAATCTCACAATCTTGAGTCTTTGAAGAACATTCTGAATATAGAAGCAAAATGAAACTGTAAATTAAGTAAAACTAATTATCGTATATATGCTGGCACAATGAACCAATTGCGCTAGATGAGGAAACTTCGCGTACAAGAAACTAGAATTGTTATTACAATGTTATCACAATATTCCCAAGAGTTATGGATGGAGGAGAAGGATTTGTTATTTTTGGTTGTGATGTTGTCAACAGCTTTGTTTATGATTTTATAATATAATTTTCCGACTATACACTTTTTCAAGAGCTGCATTATTTTTTATATTCGATATTTTTAAATGTGCAATGAAACCTGGCACATGTTCCCCACATTATCATTTTATAGTTATTTAGGTTTAAAGCATTAATTTTTAGTAGATATATAAATCTCTAATCAGAACTTTAACGATGAGCTTCTTCTTAAAATGTCACAAAATGTAAACCACAATAATACCAAAGAGCATATAATGTACGTAGAATTACCAAAATATCTTATATCAATACATCAACTATTTCTAACAATACTTAAAGTCCGTTTTTTCTATAATAATTTTCAAGGTCAACTTTCTAGGGGATAAGTTGCATTCCTGCAGGGTCCCTAGTTTTAATAATGTTGGTACATAGATTTTTAGTTCTTTTTTTCCACTAAAAAAATGATTTGTCATTTTGACAGATATGTCATAATAGTGGGTAACACAAACAGCATAGTAATAGTAAAATATTGCAAATTTATTAATTATTAAACTTACACTATTTGAAAATAAACATAATGAACGTTTGATTCCATGTAAAAAAATGAAATTTGTCAAGAGTTCAAATTAAGAAACTTTGACATTCAAAATTGACACATAACCATAATTTTGAAAAAGTTCTACCAACACGAGGTATAAAAATTTCCTAGCGTTTTACTCACATATCTACCAACATTGTAACACTTTGACAGTTATTATAGAAAAAAAAAAGTACTTTAGGTGTATTATTTGTCTTAGTAAAATTGATTAAAATTATAATACGACAATCGTAATTTATGAAAAAGTTTTCAAAAATGATCTCTTGATAACGAAGTAGACGATTTGAAGGCAGACGTAATTATGCATTAGTAATTGCAGCAACTAGAATATTGAAATTTTTTTTTCACATATCTCGTTTATTTATGAAAATAAGTACAGGAAATCTATTAGTCAAAAGAGAACACTAAGTTCGTCTAAATAGTATGTAACCGTTCTTGAAGTGAATTTTAAATAAGAAAGTTAGTACGAATATCTCGAAGATTATTAAAACAAATAAAAACTTAAAATCAGATTTGAATTATTCTCTAAAAAGTGTCCGAATAATGTTATAGTATATTACATAACAAGCTGCAAAAGTGGCATATATCGTGCGAGTATATGTGAGAAACGAGGCGAAGCGCAGCGAAAACGAGTGACTTAAAAACGAGCGTACGATACACTTTCGAGCGAGTTATGTACGCAATTTTTCTCACGACCACAAAAAGGACACTTTTTTGCAGTTTAATGAATGACAGCTTTATTATGACAACTGTTTATGTCAGTAGTTTTTAGGTTAAAATGACATTTGCAGTAATTTAGGTTAAAATTACATATTGTTAGCAGTATTTAGGTTAAAATGACATATTTAGCCCACTGTATAACTATGAATTGGGCATTTTACATAACGATTTAGTTCATTATGATAACGAGCGGTTGAATGGAATTGTAATTTTTCGTGGCTGCTTGACTGCATGAAAGCTGCCACTTTCGCATGTGGGCGTGAGAAAAGATACTCGCAGTTTTCTTGTAAGTAACATGATAATCAACATACCACAAAAAATGAAAAACCAAAATGTTTGCTCTTTGGGCGTTACTCAAAAACTAAGACTGCAGATCCAATTAATTTTTTCAATATATTATTAACATTGGAATCTGCAACTTTGTCGGTTTAGCCGATCTTTTATCTTCCACCGTTTTCGAAATTGTAATGGTTGGCCTTGACCAATCCTGTATTTTAAACCACACAAAACATTCTCCAAATATTGCGGTTTCCTTTCTAATCACCGTATACCTATATGTTAATAAAACATTATTATTATTGCCGTTATTGTTGACTGTGGACTTCCATTTAAGCATATTTTCAGTCAATAAAAGAGTACAGATGAGCAGCAACTTCTTTATCAATTCGCCTAGTTCTGGAATATACCAAGCGACCGAAAGAAAAAATTGAATTAGAGTAAGCCTTGATCATATTATTAAAGTCTGTGTACCACCTGCATATCCACTTGCTCTCTGTCAGATAGCTCCAGTGGTCTCCTGGTTAATGTTCATGTATTGTGATTAGAGAGTTGGCTAAATCGGACAAAAGTTGTATAAATATGGAAGAAAAGGAGAAATTATGCAAAATACTTATTCACTCGGCTATACTTTCGTTATTATTAGAGGTACAAAGAGTGTATAAAAAATATAGCAACATTTAGAAGTACAACAGTACAGTATTTACATTTTGATTTTAATCGTGTTTTGTGTCTGCGGTATAACAGTAACTTATTTTTTTTTAGTGAAAACTATAGTAGGCTTTGTAATAATTTTAAAATTATTTTGTTCTCTTTACAATGATATAGGAGTTGATATACAGAGCGATCAAAAATAAAATGGATGGCGGGAGCCCATGAAAAATATGGCCACTGTCTATACTGCACTTTATAAAACTACATTTGAACTACAGTTAACTGAATTATTAGTTTAACTGAATTTACAATAAGCTGCATAAATCTGCAAAAATATGAATTTTAAACCAAATTTATGGACTAAATTGATATGTAACATTAAAATAACATGTGGATAAGTTAAAAAAGACGATGAAAATGAATTTTACACTTCAAAAAATTACAATTACAATTGTATGTCAACAAAAAGCATGCTACAGATTAAACAAGTTTTGTTGTTTCTAATGGCTTCCGCGGTTAAGTTTAATTTCAATTTCCCTGTACTTACACCTAAGATTAACAGAATAATTGCACACAATTTGTTAAAATACTGTTTACATCGTTTGTATTCAAGGTTTTGTGTCATACTTACTGAATGTGTAGTCAAAATTTTGTTGTCACAGCACTCTTGGGCCTTTCCAATTAATTTTGTTTTTGTTAAACGCTTTCTGTTAATTTTAGGTGTAAGTATCTAAACACTGTTGTCAAGAGAAAAACATTCAAATGGTTGCAAAACCTACTGTGGTTTTTCATTTAAAAATGTAAAAAATGTTTCTTATTTAAACAACTTTTGTTTCATTTACCTTTGTAGTACAAAGGGGAGGGAACACTTACACCCGAGAATCTATTTTTTTGCTACTGCATTTCGGACATTGTTTAACATACTGTCTTCTTCAGTTTCTACTAATTCTTGTATCTGAAAAAAAAATACAATAACAATGAAAATATTTTTATATGACGAGTAGTAATTGCAGTTACTTCTTAAACATTAGTGATGGATAACGCAAAATTTTCTCGGTAACTTATTAATTGCATGATATTATACTATTTACAATTGACTCACGCGCCAGCGGTTTTTCAATACTAACTTTTGGATGTCTAATTATTTATTGGTTTTACTGAATTTTTTAGTGATAAACTGGAAATTAGTGTTTTGTAGAAAGAAAATAGTACATCCCCGTTCACGGCATAGCTTGTAATGTTCTTCTTTACAAATGGTGAAAACTCAAGGAAACTTGAATTGTCACTTTAACAGTAATAATCAGTAATGCTTTGGTATTGGTGAAATTAAAAAAAAATTGTTGACCTGTGATTTTAAACTTGTTATGCAAGAATTATAGTTATCTATATTTTGAATATTTTTGTGTATAAATGTGCAAAATAAATAGGGCACCAAATCATTTAACATTAAGAATTTACTATTCATATTCCCATAGTACTGGAGCTAATTCTACACCCTGTATGTATCACTCGTATGTAATCTAATTTCTAAGCATTCAAAATATGTATTATCATATGAATATGTACTTGAAATAAAAACATTTGCTAATAACAATGGTTTACACAACAAAATACATTGGGGTTCAATACATGGTGTTCAACGTAAGTTTTGAGCGTTGGTACTATGATGGTTAACCGACTCTCCGAAATCTCACTAGTGGCACGTCCAACTTGTAACACACTGTATAATTATGTATATTGAAAACGACATGTTTCAATTTAATCACCAAATGCTTGCATTTTGTGCAAGCAGTCAATAGCCGTTTTTAGTTAATATTCAGTAGTTATATCCCTAGTGCATTCTGTATATTCGAGTATTTCTCGAGAACGCGAAGCGTTCGAGAGAAATACTCGAATTATACAGAATGCACGCGGGGAATATTGCAAGACTATTCCTCGAAGAAATGTCATCCTTTGTATACCGCACTATTCATTTTTAAAGAGTTTTCAGATTTCTTTCTAAAATTGCTTGTGTAACTAGCTGGTTTGCTCTTCTTCCCGCAAATACCCGATATTGCACTTGTGCAAATACCCGGGTATTGCACTAGTGCAAAATATTCGCTGTATTCGACTCTGATTGGTTTAAATTTTGAAAATTGATTGATGGGATTGGTTTATATTATGTGAGGGGAATAGTCAGTAGTTATATCCCTAGTCCATTCTGTATATTCGAGTATTTCTCGAGAACGCGAAGCGTTCGAGAGAAATACTCGAATTATACAGAATGCACGCAGGGAATATTGCAAGACTATTCCTAGAAGAAATGCCATCCTTTGTATAGGCCATTCAGTAAACACAAAAACATATAAATTTTTTTGAAGTTGGCATATACGTAAAATTTGTCTGTTAGGGATTCTGTATTTTGTTTTGCAAAGGTTTCCATACCTGCATAAAAGTGACTTTGAATTTAAAAATGAAAATTAATGAATATCATTAATTCAGTGTCAAAGTACATACTATTCTGGAAATTCTTGCCTGAACTTTTATAAAATGTAATAAAAATACTTATTAATAAATGCTACATCAATAGTATCCAACACAGTATTTGTTTAACATCATTAAAAGTAGTTATGGCAGATGCTAATTAAATGTCACACTCTTAAACTATTTGTTTTAGTAACTTTTTGTAAGTACATTCCTAGACAAAAGATGCATTTTGCAAGTACACTCATGAAATTTTAGAAATCAAAGGCCACTTTGTGTTTTTATGTTTAGTGAACAGACTATATAGCACACTATTCATTTATAAAGAGTTTTCAGTTTTCTTTCTGAAATCTCTTGTGTACCTAGCTGGTTTGCCCTTCTTCCCGAAAATACTCAATATTGCACTTGTGCAAATACCCGGGTATTGCACTAGTGCAAAATATTCACTGTATTCGACTCTGATTGGGACAAATTTTGAAAATTGATTGATGGGATTGGTTTATATTATCTGAGGGGAATAGTCGTTAATATTTACCTCAAATGTAAAGCAACAGGAGAGTATTGTAGCGACATTGTTTATTTCAGATAAATGTCAAAATGAACAGTCTTATGTCATTGACTTGTCCTCCGAATACAAGTGTTCCTCTGAGTTTTGCTTCAATGTTTGTCATGCATTTATTAGCCGTTGCTGCTGTTTTTGAAAAATATTTTAATCACAAACTCGTATTCAGAATGACAAATACTGTCGGCAAAACGCAGTGCGCTTGTATTATACAGGGTGTATTAAAAATAGCGCGTCCAATCATTTGGACTATTTTTTGGTGTGAGAAAGCTACGCTGGGCATAAAGATACCGGGTACCATAAATGGTTGTGATTTTTTTTCTTTGGTTGACACTGTTAATGTTGGTTACCCTGCGGTCAATTTTAAGTCTATATTAAATTCGAGGTTAGCAGGTTAGATTTTCCTTCAGTTTTGACACAAACTGACACAAAATCTAACCTGCTAACCTCGAATTTGATATAGACTTAAAATTGACCTCAGGGTAACGAACATTAACAGTGCCAACCTAAAAAAAAATCACAATAATTGTGGTACATTATAAAGTATAATTGTATAATTCGTAAATGCGTGTTTAATAAAAGTTTATTAAAATTGTGCAGTTGCAACATACTAATACAAAGTCAGTCTGTATCCGTTATAGTATCTACATCTATGTGAATATCGTGGTCCTGTGTGGAGTCGGCGGCGCTATCGCCTGTTTTGGAAGCTTCTTTTGAATGTCTCCATTTCATCCTGCGGTTCTGAAACCAGACTTTCACTTGGGCATCCGTAAGGCCGAGAGTTGCTGCAAGCTGTCGGCGATCAGGTTTTGTAATGTACTTTTGGAGCTGAAAACGCCTTTCCAGGCCTTTTCTCTGTAAATTGCTAAAGACCGCTCTCGACCAAGATCTTTTTCTCTTTCCTACTGGCGTGGAACATGTAGTTGTGGAATTTATATTCAAACTTGACTGAGAACCGGATGATGCTGGTGGGAGTGAAGGAATCCTTACAGCTGAAACAAATATAATTCATTTAAACTTCTATTTACGTCGCTTTTGTGGATATTTTATTTTCAATATACTGACAATTAAAATTAATAATTAAGATATTTTTTTATAATGTCGAAAGTAATCTGTAATGTAAAAAATTACTTCTTTTTACTTCCTTCATCTAAGAGACGAAAGAAGTATAGTAATCAACAAAAAGTCGCCTTTCGAGATTTATTCAGATTTTCACGTTTCAGGGTCCCTAGATGACGAAAAACAGGTTTTCTCAATGCCATCTGTTTGTCTGCCTGCCTGCCTGCCTGTCTGTCTGTTTCCGGCATAATTCAAAAACTATTTGTTGTAGGAAAAGAATATTTTGCATGCAGTTTATATGTCTACCTGGAATTGCATCGAGAAAATTTGGGACAAATCTATATAGGGAGAGCACCTTAAAAAATAAAATTTTGTTTATTTTTGCTTTAATTGAGAAATAGATAAAAGTAATAATTTTTTTATTAACTCTTGTATAAGTTCAAAATCTGCTCGAAGACAGTAAGTGACAGTTGGTGCCATGTAATGAAATTACTAAGCAAGCATTCGGTTAGCGCCTTACATTAAAGACTTAGCATTAGAGAAAGTAATAATTAGGCTTTACCTTTGACGAAAATGGGACCCAACAGATACAGGGTAAATATTGTAAAAGAGACAAAAGGATCAACAATAAATGCGTTCTATTTAAGGCAGCCGTTTTGCATAGATGCGAGGGTTCCTCCCTGGCCGCATGTAACAAACGGGCGGTTTGCTTTTGTGCTACTGCCAATTATTGAAATTGCATTAGAAGGCACTGAAGTTCGAATTCCACCGCCAGTAAAGTTTTTTATTTGAAAATTGATGTAATTCGAATTGCCAAGTATTTCCTGTTATTCTTTCAGTAGTATTAGGAACGTGAAAATATTTTCCCCCGACTGCCTTTGATTTTAAAATTGATCAGTCTCACAACGTCCATATGCGAGGGATGTTCTGAATAAAACCATTTACAGATTTTTCATTAGGTGTTGGTATAATGATTAATTTTATGAACAAATTACTACATTTTGGAGGTTTTGCTCCGCATACCCAGACCTTGTTCATAACAAATAAACAAACAAAGCCAAGAGTTGTCCTCGAACATAATAAGCGTGTTAACTGTGTTGCTTACCTAGTTCTTACAGGACAAAATGAGCAGCCTGTATAGTAGAACTCTTTAATAAAAAAGTGTAACCAAATAGCTCTTAAAATGAGCGTTTTGTGTTAATCTCTTAAATTATCGTTGAAAGAAAGGAATGTTGCTTTCTTTTGATGCGAAAGTGACGAAATTGCTACATCTCGTTATATGAACAAAATTAATTTATTGACATTAGACTCGAAAATGGAAGGTAGTGAGAGTAAGAGTTAGTACATTGGGTTAAATTTATAATTTTGCTAGAAATGGACACAAATATTTACCTGCTGTAAATAAAATGTCTGAAACATTAAATTGCAAAGTATATAAAAATTTGTTTTTTAAACCGATTGAGATTGGTATGTTTACTATTAAACAAATTTACTTAAGCGTAAATGAAAAAAGTGTTTCAGTGAGATTTAGTATAACAGACAGTAAATATTAAAATCTGGTGCTTAAGAATAATTAGCTTTGATGACTAACTGTGTAATTATTCAAGTGGACTTTTAAACATTTCTATGTATGCATTTGTAACGGCCCAAACTAGTATTTTTGCAGTTTCAGTATTTCAAAGATAGCTATGCTGTTTCTTGGAACTAGGTCACTTTAAACGCCCGTGTATAGTGCATGTTGCTTATTTTTAAATTTTCCCTAAAATGTTGACACTTGTTTTTCGGTATTCTTAGAAACAGCATCGCGGTGGGCAGAGGCTTAAGAAGAAAATGGATTTGCTCCTTTAAGACGTCGCCATACCTAAAGATATGAACTGTAATCTTTTGTTCCACGTGGCTTGACCGGAGAATAATGCGTTTTCAGACCTTTTCGGTTCTGATGGCTTGGTGCGTTATTAATAATAATAATAATAATAATAATAATGGCTTTATTCATTTTGTTTGTATTTACAAAAGAAATGAATCACAAGGCGAGGTTCAGCAAACGCTGCTCTACCACCTAACCTTGGGCAAAATAAATGTTATTATATGGCTTACAGCCTAAGGAGTTTCTTGTGTTACCGCAATATTAAAAACATATAAATTACAACGACTACACACATTGAGAGTATGTTATCTCGGCAGACTAGCGAAAATAGAATAAGGAGTCAGCTTATGTTTTGCAGAGAAAGGAGATGCATTCTATATTTTCTCTTGAATTCCACAAAACTTAATAAAAAGTATTCAGGTTTGAGCGAGTTAATTACTTTAGACATTTGATAAGTGCAACAAGATTTATATTTCTCAGTTCTATCATTCCGCCATTTGGGCGATCTATGCGTATTCCGCACCTGTCCTATGGACCTGAGCGAGCCGTTTCCTTCAAGACGTAACTAAGGCTGCGGCACCACTGTCCGACCTGCAGCATCTTTGATAACACAAGATCAGGTTTTAATTGTTTTACTGTGATACCGTATCCCTGCGATAAGTATAAATAAAGCCTCGATTGTTTAATATTTCTAAGTGTTAAATTTGTAATTTATTTACTTATAGTCGATGACCTTTACTGCATGCTATTAGTTTCACATATTAATTTAATTTTGAATTTCACTCACGCTTTCATTTTGTTTAATTTTGGATTTCATTCGACTTGTACAATTGTTTGTTAAGGTATTATACAGGAACCATTTAATCTGTGCCCATAGCGTTGGTAAATACATTTGTTTTTGTTTTTCTATAAGGCGTTAGTTGTATGTAATTACGAATAACTCTTTATCCAAACGCCGTTGTGATAACCATCGGGTCCGAGAATTACATATAAAAACATAGCTTTTTGGAGTAAACGAGAAGAGTAATTTAATTAGGATTATCTTCGCTTTTTGGATTCAGGCGAATAATTAATTCAATTATTTTATTTGCTTACCTAACCCGCATACTCTTTCACGTCATACTTTTGTTTTAGCAACGTATATATTATAACTCATATTTTTTCTCTTGTTGCGCATACGGTTCGGCGTACTTGCTAAGTATTTTAACTATCTTACTCTTTGTAGTTCTTTGGAAAGCGGAAGTAGACACAAGCAGAAAAGAAGAGGGAATAGGGAGTCACCGTGAAAGAGAGGGTATCGCTAGCTCATTGTATTATATTAGAGCGCAGTAATAGCTTGGTCATTTTTCTTAGTTGTTTTCTTACAAAAATATGCAATTCTTGCATCTAGATGGAATATTTGCATGGATTTAACGAGCTAACTAGATACGCTCTCGAAAACCTTCTTATAATCGATAAATGCTAAAGCAAGGTTTTAATTTTTTGTTTACATTCCTCTACTATAGTTTTACTTAGAAGAAGATGGAATTAGCATCTGTAACATTCTGTGATGAATAATTTTTGTTCGAGTGGCATAAGATGGCGTTTTTAAGGTGGAAATATACATGTGCTGTGATTATGGACGTTTATACAAGGATGGTAAGTAAGTGATTTGCTTGTAGCTCTACATATTATTTGTTTCCTGTGTTTTGGTAGGTGAACGGTGACTCCTTTATTTAACCATTCTGACCATTCTGTGGGTTTTCTGGAATATCTTTGAAGGCAAAAGTGATCATATAACGATTTCAGGTTGGTAATCCAGAAGTTGCAGATCGTTTCTGAACACTACGCCTTCTATTTTGGCATTTTCTGTCCGCTTTCTGCTATGGTCTCTGTGTTAATAGACTTGCTTATTATAAAAGAAATTATTTCTGTAAATTTTTCTTCCCACTAAATTTACTCGACTTTCTTTTTGTGTTTTATCTCGCTTCCCCATATATGGTTCAAGAATCCTCGAACTTTCTGCATATCTGGACATCTGTTGCCTTCTTCTTTTTTCTTACTTAGTGATTTACAGATTTTTTGTGATTTGTAATAGCGGAAAAATCACTTTACGACGTTTCTTCAGATCTTTACGTTTCAGGGTCCCTAGATGACGAAAAAGAGGTTTTCCCATTTCCGTCTGTCTGTTGACGTTGGAACTCAAAAACTATTGGTTAGAGGCAGACGATATTTTACATGCAGATTATATGCCTTCCTGGCATAAAACCAAAAAATGTCGGTAAAATACATATATACAGGGCCTCTTAAAAAATAAAATTATGCCTATTTTTGCTGTAACTCAAGAATTATTACTTAAATGAAAGTAATGTTTTGCATATAGTTCAGGTTTTTACCCTTGACGAAAAGGGACATATTTTGGACCCAACACAGACAGGCAGAGAATTAAACAGGAAATAAAATTTTGTTTATTTTTGCTTTAACTAAGAAATAGACAAAAGAAATAATTTGCATATAGCTCAGGCTTCAACCTTGACGAAAATGGGACCCAAAAGATACAGGATAAATGTTGTAAGAGACAAACAGGGGCAACAAATAAGTGCGTTGTGTTAAATGTAGCAGAAATCCGAAGGGCCCCTGTGGCCGGGACAGCTAACGCCCAGTTTTCTAGCGGGCTACCGCCGATTAATGAAATCCCATTCGCAGGCTCTTTCGCAGGGGCTGAAGTTCGAATTTCTTTTTTATTTTAAAATTAATGTATTTTGCTTTCCAAGCATTTCCTTTATTATTTCAGAGTTATTACGAACGTGACGATACTTTAGCCCTATTTTCCTTTGATTTTAAAAAGTGTTAGGGCAGGTACAACGTCCACTTGGAAGGAAGTTCTGAGTAAAGCCCTTTACAGATTTTTAAGTATAGGTTTTGTTTGTATGGATATAGGTATTATTTTTCCCGCTGCTGATCATGTAAGTCAGTGATACAGCTTTAGTAACAAAACGTGTAAGTCGGTGATTATATTTGTCTGCTGCTTTTTCTTGACAATGGAACTTAATATTATTATTAAGTTCTTGGATAATAAAATTAACAACGCAAGATGCAGACGTAGACGTTTTATTTATAATTGCAAGTGTTTATGTGACACGTGACACTCACAGGTAACACGACTCAGGAAAATTATTCCTGGTGACAGGTGACAAACGAAACGATTTTTTTTAAATATAGAAAAATTTCGATAAGCAGCGGGAAAAATATAATAACTAGGAATGTATCGCCTATTAACATTTTCGGCAGGCAACAAGCCGCAGCTTCGCCTTGGCTTGTACTTGCCTACCTCAAATGTTAATAGGTCCTTAAATTCCTTGTTACTTAAATAGCTATTTTTGTACCTTCGTATTCTTTGAAGTAAAGCTTGGATTTTTTGTTTTAGTATTTCTCATATTAGAGGGACTGTGTGTGGTTTCCCTGTGTTGTATGACTAATCTAAGTCATTGATTTTGTCTTCCATAGCGGCATCTACCATTAAAAAATAGTGCAATGTACTTCATGTACATCTGAAATTTAAAAAAAGTAAATAAAGGTCGATAAAAGCTCTCAATATGTGGAACTGCATTGATAGAGAAGAGGTGAGATTTTTAAATACCTTAATTAAACTGCAGATTATTAAAACTAGAGTGAAATATTTTGAAAGATTTCATTGTAATTTTTTTTCTAAAACACAAGATTCTTTCTAAATCTTTGAACTTTTTTTAACTAAGTCGATACAGTAAAAAATGTACATGTAAAAAAATAATACTTAACCAAATAGTAAAGTTGTATATAAAAGTATTGTTTGAAACCATTTAAGGACAACTATTGGCTGTTATTATGAAGAAGCGAGTTTTAAAGGTATATTGATTTGATTATTTATTGGTTTTAATATTTTGTTATGAAATATGTACAAACGCAGTTAGAGACTGCATTTCGATATTACATGTTACAGCCAAATATTACAAAATTTTGGTTATTGACTCTAGTCCTAAGTTCAGATATTAACTAAACAAGTAAAGAATAGCTCATGTGAAGCGGAATTCGACCAAATGTTCCCAATATAGATACACGTCTATTAGCATCCTCTAAACACTTAACAATCCTGTATATACAAACAGGAATACTAAAACCAACTACTGTAAACCAAAGTGTCGGGATGTGTTTACGATAACATTAAACCCAAAGTTGTTTGGATTGGCAGGCGCATAAAATTTGGGGCTCATCATCGGTTATAAACGTTTAGTTTTAAACACAATAAAAGTTAGTGTTATTAACAGTAAAATTACAATGGGCTGCTTTTAAACGCAGATTTTGAGCTCATCGTTAAGTGGGATAAGTAAATACGATAACCTAGTTAAAGTAAGTCATTATTTTGAAAAATAGATTTGACGGATTTGTTTATATTTTTTACTTGTAGTCGTGTATTTCATTTCAGTCGCACATTGGAAATTAGATAGGCGGTGTCACATTTTGCTCTGGCATTTAGCTTTCTTTTGACATTTTAGTACAGGATATTTATATTGAGCCCATAAATTTTTCATCAGAAAATAACTGATCAAAACTAATAAACCACATGTACTTTTTGAAGTTGCTAACCTTATGAATACCTCGACATTATGTTTGTATATGCATATGGCTCGCGAGTGAGATTTACCAGACGTAATCCTGAGTGTTTATTGGTGTTAAAGAGTCCTGACATCTGATTACATCCTGCTACTGATAATTTAGAACATCGTTTACAGATTTAAGAGCGGTGGCAATAGACAGGCTACCATTAACTAACGACCCCATACATTTAAGTGATTTATTCTGGATGTAAATCTTGCTAAGTCGGACCGATATACAATTATTTGATAAACATTTTGCAAGGTTGTGAATATCGCAGAAAGCAAACTATATATCCGCAGATTATAAGAAATAAAAATTGTTTACGTATTATGGTTGTCCTATTTTCTAGTGGTAGTTACTTGATACGAAAAATGTTTAAAAGAAATCGGTTTTCAAAGTAACATAAGTGAAATTATTTTATAATGTCAATGTCTATTATAATAGTTTAGATACAAAATTTGGGAAAACAAGAATCAAGCGAGAAATATTCTATTTATTTTCTAAAAATTGCGTATAAATGAAGGTAGTAACAAGCGAAAGTGCTTAAAGTAAAAATATTCTTAAAAGAGGGCGTATTTTTTAAGTATCTATTTATAAATCGGAAGTTTTAGATTATATAATTTTTTAATTTCAAATTTAAAGTGTGCTGGAAATCACCTGGTCACAGCACCATTTGATAAATCTTGATTTATTAAGCGCAGCGAAGTTGTCGGAAAATCAAAATATTATGGCATGCCTCTTAAGCTCCAAATAAATATATCCCCCGAAGGAATATACATTTTCCCCCCTGACCGTAAATTTAAATTCCTCGATTTTCAATTCCAAATAAATTAGTAATTAACATTAGTTGTAGTTAACTGATCTGTTGTCAGGAAAATACTTAATAGTAATATTGCCATAAATAAATTAAATAAATACCGTTGGCTCCTATTTACTTTATTCTCTGGGGAATAGTGAAGTCCACTGTGTAGCAAAACTCAGGTACATAAACCTTTATTTTATTTCTCTTAAAGAGACATAGTTATTTGTGCACCAAGGTGGTATATTACAATTTAATCCTGCGACTGTAAGTAATGCCTGATGGAAACTGAGAGCATTTTCAGTTGAGAAATTAACGCAATTTAATCCAGGGGCGCATACAAATATCTTCTCCTAACCCTAATTTCAAGTATCTCGATTTTGAATTTCAGCTAAACTAATTATTATCTATTCATTTTGTTAGGAAGACTTAACATTTCATTAAATAAATAAAATAAATATGGCCGGCTCCTAGAGAACAAAGAAGTGCACTTGAGAATAATGTAATTATTATATATCACGTCCACAAACTTCATTTATTCCCGGTCTGGAGAAAAATATACGTGGGGGGTTTAGTATTCCAACCAAAAATTGGAAAGCTATTTAAAATCCAGTACACCATGAAAAGTGTAAGTCATGTCTAAGTTGGTTTCATACAATCAGTAAATAATATTCTAATGTCAATCAGCTTTCAAGTTCATCTGCAAACTGTACATGTAACTGTTTTGTTAAGGCAATGTAACATTGTGCATGATTTAAGTAGGTACTAGTTGAGCTTTAAAATCGTATAGTAGTATAGAAAATTTAAAAAAACGTATATATCTTCCAAACTTCCCAATGCATCTGTCAAATTTGAAGGTTATTATGAAAGTGTCACTGAATGACAATCAAACAGTAATTTTATGAATTAAATTACGAAGTGACTTACTGTTTTCAATGCTGGCCTGATTTTAAATAGCTTTCCAATTTCTGGTTGGAATACTATACATACTTGACCTAGACTTTTGAAAATATCACCTATCAAGATTTCTTTAGATCTTCACATTTCAGGATTCTTAGATGACGAAAAACATGTTTTCTCAAGGTCGGCTGTCTGTCTGTCCGTCTGAATATACTTTCGGTCAAATGTATACAAGGTAAGCACCTTAAAAAATAAAATGTCTATTTTTCGCTTTAACTCAGGAATAGATAGATATAAGTACTATTTTGCATTTAGGTCAGGTTTTCACCCTTGACGAAAATTGGACCCAACAGATATAGGGTAAATGTCGCAAAAAGAACCAAAGTGTGCAACGATTGACACATCCTATATAAAGCAGCTGCAAGCTGAAATAGGCTTTGGAATCGCAGTTCAAGTTTAAATCCCATTGGCTGCATTTTTTAATTTGCAAATTGATGTAATTTGCATTACTAAGTGTTTCCTTTTATTGTTTTGTTATTATTATGAACGTTAAGATATTTTTACCCGTATGTGGTGCGATTTTGCAAGGAAATTTCCGTAGAAACCCCTTTATAGATTTTTATATAGCGCAGTAACAAAAACAACATAAAGTTGATAATATCAGTTTTATTTTTTTTAAATTATCCTATAATAAGCATACTGAACGTGGACAGTAAAAGTACAATGCTATGTAATATTTTATTTTTATTTAAATTGCATATTTAGATATTCATCTGAAACGTAAGGAATGTAGTTCTCATAATTTTTCAATATTGTAACCTAAAATTAATATGTGACATTTTTCTGAAGAGCTGTTTTAAGTTGCAATACGTTAGTATTATACTAATAAAATAAAACCCTATTTGGATATGGCTGGACGCTTTGCACGCTGTGATGCAATACATATGTTCTAGAAAAATAAACTTGATACTCAATCTAAAACTTTCCTAAAAGAAAAATTAAATTTAAAAATTATTTGTTCGAGTGTACTGTACTGCCCCAAGAATAGTATATTATATCATGAGTGACTAAAGTGCACCATTTAATCCCGCGAGTGGAGTTTGTTCCCTTGAGGGCGAAGCCCAAGCGCAACAACCACTCAAGGGATTTAGGCACTTCAGTCCCGAGGTATATAAGCTATTTTTTTGCACTTTTGGGAACATTATCATCAAACATTTCCAAAATTTGGAATCTGTCAATTTGGAAACTGACAATTACAATTTATTAAAAACTGAATTGCAGCAGGTCCTGGATAGCCTGAATAAGTTGGCAGGACTGAAGTGTATTGTCAGTATATGTCAAATTCGAGATTTGCAGGTTAAGTTTCGTGTCAGTGTGTGTCAAATGACAAACAAAACCTAACTTACTACCCTCGTGTGTACATAAATTTACCATAGTTACGGTATCATTTTTACTTTAGTCCCTAGGGATTAAATGAGCTACTTTAGTTTCTGTTTACGGGGACTAAAGTATCAACTTTAGTCCCGGAAGTGCAAAAATAATGTTATTACCACAATGTAAGTCATGCAAGCTTCTATTGCTGTAGATATACAGTGGTAGGCAAACGTATGAAAACATCTTATATAGCTCCTATACTCTAATATATTAATTATTTATTGGTTATGTTCATGTTGTATTACTTTCTTGTTTAATTAGTAAATTGTTGATTAATTTTGTAGTATTTTTGAGATTTGCGTTTTTAATGTAGACTAGTTAACAACTTTTTTTATATCTAGAAAAGCTCAATAAATGTACACAACTAGATATTTTTTAATCAAATTCTTTATCCGAATACTATAAAATATACTGGGTGTTATATTTACAAATGTTAAGTTATGTGTAGCTTTCGGTTAAATCGGAAGTTATATTACAATACTTCCATTTTACTTATAATATCGAATGCTATTGTTACGATTTGCGTTCTTGAAGGAAAATGAACTATACGCGGTTGCACGAATAGACTGTACTTTAGTTAGCCATAATCAATTTGTATCGTAAATATTTTAAGGTAGAATTTTGTAGGCAAAATGGTCATATTAAAGCGAGCATTTAGCCGATATTTTGAACATGCTTTTCTCTGGGAAGATAGAAATATTCCAAGCCCACGGAATGGTTAAGGGCAAATTTATGCAAGGTTTACCTCGTAATCCGAAAAAGCAAATTCATTTTAGTAGAATTGTAAAACTTTATTAGCGATCATTTGTGAGGTGTTGACCACTTGACCAATTTTAACGTGTGCAACCTACAAATTTGGCGAAATCATGGAGCTATTATGAATTGTCACGTACGTTCTGTACGTTCAAAATTTAGAACTGCTTTGATACGCTTATTTGGAAAGTTGAGAACGCCTACCGAGTTTTCTTGGTCAAACTGGACTTAGAATTTAGTTAGTTAATAAGTAACGGTGCGAAACTTAAGTTGTTCTGTAAAAGGCAGAAAATAAATGCAAGTATTTGTACTTAAGTATGCTTATTAATCTCGCAACAGTAGTTTTAGTCTTCGTGTACAAGTATATTTTGACTAAAAGGATTGCCAGTTACCCCGACTTTAGAAGAATTCGCGACACTATGTATATCACGATCTCTCATATGAGTCACAGCGTTAGTTGATCCGTTGTGTTTTTAAACATGCCCGTACTACGTAGGACACCCGGTATAACAGCAATGAGATAGTACGATAAAAAAACAGAATGCTTAAGTAAGAAAGAGTAGTAGTAGTTGACATGCGTCATAATTAAAAGGACCGTCAAGCTCACTTCTAATGTCTTTGTTTCTAATGTCACTTTGTTACTCAAGCAGTGCATTTTGTTTTCTCATTCCGTCTCATTTTGCCCACCACATTACAATAAACAAACGTATAGCTGGGCATATCGTATTAGTTAACAAGGTTCGGTTTGAATAAATCGGCTATAATAAATAAAGAACTTAATAGGAAATAAACAAAGAAACAAATTAATAACAACACCATAATTAAATTAACAGTAAATATCGCAAACTTTAGATAATATTTTGTTATCTAGGTATAAAAATAGCAGATACATTATGTTAGAAGTGAGTAAAATAAGTCATTATACGCTTTAGATGCGCTTGCGCAAGTGCGGTATTTCTCACAAGCGTGTAATGGCATTTGGGATAGTTTGTTTTAGATTTCTAATTCTTACATGTCTATACATATAAAAGATCCAGCTGAGCTATAGAATGTACCATACTTAGAGTGCAGAATGGCGAGCATACGCCAATGTTTTTAAATGGAAAAAAGTGACAGCGTTGTCGCTACACATTTACCTAAATTTACCCTGGAGAAAGGTTAAAGTAGCGAAATCCAGAAGTCCTCAAACAACATTATTATATTGAAAGCAAATAATTTTTTATTTGTATGCAACTGAAATGGAATGGCTCTTCTCCTTTTATTAATGGTAATGACATATTATTGTGTAAATGATAATTAAATACGCTCCCAAATTACTTAATAACATTACAATGAATCAGATATTTTTTATTTAGTTGGGTAACATTATTAATGCATTAGGTAAGCAGTTTACCAAACCAAGTAGTTGTCAATGACAAACAGTGCAATTAACCGATTCTTACTAATTTGAATATTAGTACTTAATTTATTTTTAATGTTGAACTTATGAGTACCTACAAACGATCCTTTAATTTTTCAACAAATATGTAAGTTTCTTTTTATGTTAAGTATGAGATACGGTTCAGTTTGTTGGGAATCATCAATGAAATAACTAGATCGAAACCAGGACAAACGTTAAGTGCACGCGAAAAACAGTTTTTGGTGAATGTGGTGAATTATAATCTAAGCATTGGGGTAGAAGATGAATCTGTTGCTTATATTACAAGGAAAGTGTCGGAAATAATAGGTGTATCAGAAAGGACATTGCACACAGTGCGGAAGGATTCTACTTCGGCTAGTAGGATTCAACCACCGAAAAAATGTGCAAAATGTGAACATACTTCGAGTTGTCGTGCTAAAAAATATGAAGAATCGAAACGTAGTATTATTCGAAAAAAGGTTTATAGTTTTTTTTTCTAGAAATATACCTCCTAAGTTAAAGACTATTTTAGACAGTGTCAACACTGTTCTCGATGTACGAGAGTTTTCTAAACTGACGCTGCACAAGTGTACAGATTGCTGAAAGACATAGAATTTATGTACTACAACAGAACAAGACGTGCAAACCAGAGATTATTGTGCGGAGACAATGGTATATTCTATCGCAATTATCGTCGGGACGATTTCAAGCTTGTTTAACTTAATGAATCTTGAATGAACATTGGCCATTCAATAAAGAATGGACAGATACCGTAGTGAAATCGCACAGGGATGCATTCGTTTCAGGGTTGTCCACTAAAATTCCAACGCCAAGAGGCTTGCACAGGCAGCAACAACGGGTTCATTGCTAGCGGAGAATTGACTCTTTTAGCTAACAAGAATTTGCAAGATTGTCATGATGAGATGAACGACGAAACAATTGAATGGTTCAAAACTAACTTGATCCCAAATCCTTAAAAAACTGTGCTAATAGGGGGATAATGTACCTTATCATAGCAGGCATTAGAACAGATACCAACACTCTTCTAACAAACAAACAATCAAGGAATGGCTCGTAAAGAAAGATGTATATTTTGAAGATTACTTAAATGCGAATTGTTAAAAGTAGTGAATAAACAAAAAGAACTGTTTAACGGGTGCAACATCGAAGAAATTGCAAAAAAGTATAATGTAAAAATACTCAGGTTACCCCTATATCACTGCGAGTTGAATGACATCGGATACGCGTATACAAATATTACACCAGCAAATTGGACAAATTATGCAAACCACACACAGAAGATGTGGCAAGTGGATAATCAGATGGATGCCGTATAAACACTTATTATAAACAAAAATAGTGCAGATAGTGACACTGAAATTGGAATAGATAGTAATAATGATGCCGAATAATACAAGTTGCTCCCTAAATGATGTCATTTATGGCAGTGCAGTGGTCTATTATGATATGTTTTATCGGACCTTTTCCACTGTCTCGGATGTTTATCAGGCGATGTTTCCGGAGTTTCTGATGTCAGGATTAACCAGGAACAGCTGAGGACAGGAGTAGATCCAAAACTTCCGAAACGTCGTGTGATAAACACTCGAGACAGTGGAAAAAGTCCAATAAAACATATCCGAATAATACACTTGAACTGTCGGTAATAAAACGGTAATGTGTTGACATGTTGTCATTGTTACTTTCTTTTACTACGTAAAATAATGGTTATGGTACAAGTGAATAAAAGGGAATTTTATCCATAAGGGGAAAACTTTTGCCGAATGGTTAAAATCTCTTTATTCACGTGTGGCATATAATTTGTTCTCTAATGTCTACATTTAATTATATAAGTAAGTTTTAAAATTGAATAAATTATATTAAATACGTAATCATATTAGCTGGTTATGTAGTAGTTACCACGGAAACCTATGTGTATTTTGTTAGTTGTTACGGATTATGGATTGTTTTATTCACTAGTGAATACTTTTGTTTGTTAGATTTATAAATAGCCATGAAAACCCTCATATATTACGAAATTGTCTATAACTCTTGTAGAAAACGTTCTTTTTAAGAAGTATAGGGCCGGTTGCAGAAAGCAATGTTAAGTCTGGTGTTAGCTAACGTCGCGTCAAAGTGAACAAAATCGCATCAAATTTTGTTTACCAATGTATTAGTTACTATAAACATTTGAGATTTGATTTGTTTTTGTTCACTTTGACGTCGCGTTAGCTAACACCAGACTTAACGTGGCTTTCTGCAACCGGCCCATAGTGTTTGTAAAATCGCAAAAGCATCCAGCTTCCCGACCAACTTTTCTGAACTCGCTACCCTTGGTCGTGGTTAATCGTGACCCCTAGTCAACATGTTTGGCATTTAAGTCACCACCTATGATGTATCCTTCTCCTGAAAGTTAAAGCAGAGTTTTATAGTCTTGTTGTTTAAGATTATGCCTAGGTGGACAGTAGACCGCTGCAACTGTGAGCTTTTGTTTGGTGGACTTGATTTCTACTACGGTAAGTTGAATGTCAACACATTGTAGGTGGCATTCTTCAAAGTGGTTAATGAACTGCTTGATGATAATCGCACTTACACCCTTTGCTTGGTTATCCGGATGGATTGTATGGCAAGTCTTGTATCCTATTATGTTTAGATATGATTGGGTTGTCATGTGTGCCTCTGAGATGAGACACACATCAATGTTCTGGAAATTGAGGAAAATTTCCAAAGAGTGTTTTTTGTTGAGAATGCCGTTGGCATTCCATATGGCAATCCGTAGGTCTCGTTGGTCTATGCTTTTAATTCTGTTTAGGGTTGGCACCAGTGTGTCTAGCTTCTAGTTTATCAAGTCGGTTATTTACTTGATTTATAGATTTCATCACATTTTGCAGCATTTGCATTATGGATGGTTCGGGTTTAGATGTAGAGGGAGTAGGTTCTTCCTTCTGACTCTGTGCTGCTTGTGCATGTGATACGCCAGCTTGGGTCTTATTAGAGACGAATGTACTTGTGCGAGATTTTGTTGCAGTTTTTGTCTTATCAGCGTTAAACCTTCTTCTTTGCAGTTTTTTCGCCACTATGCATCCGCTGTAGCTGGCAGGATGGGCCTCAGAGCAGTTTGGGCACTTTGCAGGGGTATCCTTTTCCTTAGTGCATCTCGCTGACAAGTGATTACCGACGCATTTTACGCGGGTCGGGGTATGTTTGCAGAATGTTTGGGTATGTCCATATCTTTGGCATTTTTTGCATTGCGGTATGAGTTTATTGCTTCTTATTGCCTCAATTTTTACTTTCATGGGATTTAGATATTGTATTGCAAATATTTTATTTATGTCAACGGTGTTATGGAACTCCAGCATATATAATGGCAATCGGATGTATTGCTTTATCATAAACTAAAAGTGCCGAGGAAACTGTGGATAGGGTATTCCGATATCTAGGCCGATAATAATTGAAAACGGTGGATTATACACGAATTCCAACACTAATCGATTGCCATATCAAAGAGCTTGATTATCGACTAATTTTGCTGGATATAATAGGTAAATCCCTAATTGGTTGAAAATTATCCTTAAAATAATATCTAGCCCCCCCCTCCCTCCTAACGTTTCAATTTCTTTGCTCAACATCAATGTTTGGGAGTTTCTATATAATATCGATGAAATAAAAAAAATAGATATGGATGTTAGACGACAATTAATTGCAGAATCAACTCACACATTACTTAGCTGTCAGTGACAATTTTAACGGTTTGTGAATATATTGCTCTGGCTACACGTTGCTGTGCCTTTAATATGTACTCAAGCTCCAAGTATTGATATTGATTAGATTTTTTAATTACAAATTACCCTTTTATGTATTTTAATGTCAATAATAACTATTATCGTAGCTCCTAAAAACTCAACAGGGTTGGGTTCTTTTATCTAGTTACTTGATTTCTGAAATATTGATTTTCTAATATTTTAAATATCACAAGTCAATACTTATGTCAACCAAATGTCAAAAAAACAGATTTGAAATTCAAATGACAAACTCCAGACTACCTTCCTACGACACAACAATATTAGAAAACACAGTAAGTAATTCTTTAATAACTAATTCACTTTTATAGTCTTTTATTTGCCTTCTCTAGTAATTACCTTTCAATTGATCTGCACAATATCCAGAATGCAAACCAACCTGCTTCTCTCTGTCTACTGATAGAAGATCCTCTCTTTTTACTGCTACAAGCACCTTCCAGCAACGAAAGATCCCTCCTATAGACAAGACGTCTCCAATTGTCCCAAATCAGTAACTCTAATCTTCCCACAGGATGTAGCCAAACGACCAAATCTGCAGATGCTGACTTCCTTTACTGCCGCTGCCAAACTTCCTAGAACGTGCCCTCTTAACTGGTGGTGCTGCTCTAGAACTATCCCTTATTACTGAACAGCCCGCTGCAATCCAATTCAATTAATGTCTGACGTTAAATGTATTTTTCCAATAAACTTGACTTCACATTCTTCTCCAGTTATTCGCTTTTTATAGATTAATTCTGCTTGCTTATTTTAAACCACATACTTGTAACCATCCTTAGTTTTATATCTGATTTTCTTCTTATATGTTTAAATCTTTTTATATCTTTCACCACGCAAATTTTAGTATTACCTTTTTATTATCCAAATATTTTATAATAAAATAGGGTTAATTTTAGATACTTTAATGACTCCAAATTAAATTTGTTACATTTTTTTACAAGTTGTTTATTCTTAATAATTAGAAACAAATTTCCTAACTACTACCAATTTTCAATAGTAATATAACAAGGGCGAGACATGCTTACCGATAATTTTGCACACGCCATGAGGCGAGTGCTGGTTGCAATGAAAACTGTCCTGAGGGCTCGCCCGAGGGCAGTTTTCTAAGGGCAACCAGCACGATGACTCTTGGCACTTGCAAAATTATATGTAAGTGTGTCACCCGCGTTTATATTTTGAAGATTATTACACAAAACCCGTATACGAATTATGATTAAAAATTTATATAATAATGCAAAAAAACTCAAATTGCTTGTTTCTTGCATTTCTATTTCTAATTATGAGACCATCTACGGGGTCGATAATCATCCCTAGGGAGCTTATCGCTTGGTAAGCAGCCCACGGGCGCTTATCAAATTTGATTCTAACCATATTAGGGTTATATGATAACAATATATTATTTCATTTGATAAAATGAGTTTATCGGTTGTTTTTAAAATGTTAAAACTTGCAGCCATGGTTAAATGCATATACTTATTTTTAAGTGTTTATGACATTGTTGGCGCTCTTGTAAACAGCAGTTAGAACGTGTTTTGGATGTGAGAAAATTAGAACATAGGGAATATTATAAATCTATTCGAAATTTTTAATAAAATATTTATCTGCCATTATCTTTAAAACAATTAAGGTGTAATTTAACACTACAGATAATATAATCGCTATAGTGCTTCTTTCGGAATATCGCGCTGTAAAAGGAGCATAATTGTGATGCAGCTTTCTTTGTAATTTTTAGGTTTTAAACTATAAGTAGTGTCTTAAGCATATATTAGAGAAATTGACGACTACATCGGGTATGCAAAAGTGCAAACCAATCGTAGTGGTCAACTGTAACTTCCAATTCTAAATTCTTGCTGTGGAAACTAGCCAAATTTTTATCTTAACTGTAGCATACCGTGGAGGATTTATGATTTATGGTGAATAGTTGCTCGAAGTGCTTCACGCATTTGAAATGTAAATAAGCTCGAATAAAAAGGATACAGTCGCAGGTAAAAATATGGAAAATACATTATAAACGTGACTTAAATGCTGAAAATTCCCGTTAAGGAGTGACATTATTCGATTTGTATGTTCCTGCGGAGAATAAACGACTAAGTGATATTTATTAGGACAGCAATTTTCGAAAATATATGAGTATTTTCGCCATTCGATACACGGAGCCCGTATTATATAATGCGTGTTAGGTAGTTACCGAAAGTCAACTAAATTCAAAACCCCAAAAATATTATGGTCATAAGCGGTTATGGCTATAAAAATTAGTATTCAGGTTTAACTCGCGGCGGGCTACTACTAAATTATAATAATAAACGCCATTCTAAAGGACCATTTGGGCTTGTTGGAGCGGCTGTTAGTCACCATATAAATAAAATTACCACCTAATTTAATAGACGTTGTTATTACTTCTACATCTATAAAACTAGTTGTGGCTATATCCAGTTCTAAAATTATAAAGGAGGAACAAATTTTAGCAGAAGCGTCTGTTAAAAATTTTATAGGTTTGCGGCAATTGCAGGCAATACTTATTTGATGTTATGAGACTTAGCATTGTGGTTAAAACCTTTAATTGAGTAATAAAAATTCTTTGCTTTAATAGAAATGTTTTACACGGCTATAAAGTTATATGCTTTTAGTTTTATAGGTTATAATTAAAAAGAAAAAAGTAGTTGCAGGATTTAAACGTTACTGGTTACAAATAGCTGATAGAGTACTATCAATTATCTGATAGTTCCAATTACGGTATGAGAGTTACTTACATTTGCCCAAACAACAGAAAACTACATAAGCGAAAT
Organism: Agriotes lineatus; assembly: GCA_940337035.1. NCBI lineage: Eukaryota > Metazoa > Arthropoda > Insecta > Coleoptera > Elateridae > Agriotes > Agriotes lineatus. The sequence goes on along the minus strand of OW679197.1, from coordinate 85,054,606 downwards.
CCAGAATGGGTTCGCAAAGAAGTGTTATGTGTCGATAGTATACATACCGGGAGACCGTTTTCAAAACCGAAGAAGGCAAAGCATGGTATATCACAAGGTTACTAGAAACATTTAAATTTAAATAAAGTTAAAGGTTGCCTCGTTCAGAGCTTTAAATTATGGGGAATAGAGGGGAGGTCTGAAAGTCCTTAGACCTTACTTACGTTAGACATATCGATTGTTTAATAAAAATTAAAATTGGTTGTGAAACCGGTCATCATATTTATTTAGAGTAGCTACAGCATCAACAGAATCGCTACGATAACTGCCAATTTTCTTAGAGGAAACGGCACTTAAAGAAGAAGAAGAATATTCCTATTAAAACCACTAACTGAACAAAAAAGTCGATAGGGAGACATACTATTATTTATAGACTTCTAGAAGGGATATGACTATATCAAGAAGCAAATCGTGGAAGATGAGAATAAAAACATGAACAAACAACAAACTATTAAAACAACAAACATATAATTAATGTATGAGGTAAGTACAGCACAAATAAAGATAGGAAGTAAGGTTCACAGTAATTTCAAAACATGTAAAGAACTAAAGCAAGAATATTCAATATAACCAACGCTTTTCAATCTATGTTCTATATCTGCCATTAATAAGTTTTGCTGAGGACCACGTGCAGATAACATCTTCTTCTTCTTCTTTCTCTGCCTGTGTTCGTCCACTGCTGGACATAGGCCTCTTCCAACTGTTCCCATGTATCTCTATCTCTGGCGGTTCTCATCCATGCGTTTCCAGCTATGATCTTCACATCGTCGATCCACCTCTTCTGCGGTCTTCCTATTCTTCTTTTGGTTTCTCGTGGTCTCCAATTAATTAGTCTTTGTGTCCACTTTTCTGTGTTTTCTCGTGCCACGTGCCCGGCCCATTGCCATTTCAGTCTCGCCATACGATTTATAATGTCCGTCACTCTCGTTTTGTTGCGAATATAGTCATTTCGAATCCTATCTCTCAGTGTGATTCCCAGCATGACCCGCTCCATTGCTCTTTGAGTTATTCTAAGTTTTTCTGTGGTTTTTCTTGTCAGGGCCATTGTCTCCAGTCCGTATGTATTCACTGGCAATATGCAACTATCATATACCCTGCGTTTTAGATTTATCGGTATATCTTTGTTTTTCAGAATGAAGTTGAGCTTTCCGAAGGCTACCCATGCTAGTTGGATTCTTCTTTTCACTTCGGCTACCTGGTTCTCTTTTCCGATCTTGATTATGTGACCAAGATATATGTATTAGTTCACGTTTTCCAGGGGAACACTATCGACACTAATTTCATTTTGTTTATTGCTCATTATTTTGGTTTTACGGAGATTCATTTTAAGTCCCATTTTCTGTGATTGTTCATTTATTTCCTGTAGCATGCCTTTCAGTTCTTCTATATCAGTACTGACTAGTACTATATCGTTGGTAAACCTTAGGTGGGTCAGCCGTACGCCGTCCACATTTAAGCCCTTTTCTTCCCATGTCATTTGTTTGAATATATTTTCTAACGCCAAGGTAAACAGTTTGGGGGAGATGGTGTCGCCTTGTTGGACTCCTTCACCAAGAGAAATTTTCTCTGTTCTTGTGTCCTCGTCTATTTTAATGTGGAAGGTAGCCTGAGAGTTGTTTTTGATGATGGTAATGTATCGCGAATCTATTCTAGCATCTTCTAGTGCTGTTAGGAAGGACCAGGTCTCGATACTATCGAAAGCTTTATGATAGTCTATGAATGCTAAGTGTATGGGGACATTATATTCTGTGGTTTTTTCGATTAATGTCCTAATAGTTTGTAGGTGATCCGTGGTACTAAAACCCTTTCGGAATCCCGCCTGCTCTACGGGCTGGTACGAGTCTAGCTTTGCTGTGAGTCGATTTGTAATGATCTTTGTTAGTAGCTTGTACAGGTTGGAGAGTAGACTTATGGGTCTGAAGTTTTCTATATTTGCATTGTCCCCTTTTTTATGTATAAGTATGATTTCAGCGTTTTTCCATACTTCCGGTATTTTTTCTTCTATTAGACATTTGTTTAGGAGGAGCTCCAGGGCTTTTTCAAGAGTATTACCTCCCATTTTCAGCATCTCCACAGTTATATTGTCTTCTCCAGTCGTTTTTTTGATTCTTCATTTGTCGGAGAGTATGTCTGATTTCGGATGTTGTTATTTCCGGTATATCTTCCAAGCCGATGTTAAGGATTTTTCTAGGAGTGGTTTCGGGTCCCTGAATTGTGGATGTATACAGATTTTGGATTTCTTTGATAATTTGAGTTTTTTCTCTGATTATATTTCCTTGAGGGTCTTTTATCTTTATTATCTTGGATTTTCCTTTACCTAGATTTGTTCTCAATACCTTCATGTTCTTATTGTTGTCCATGATTTCTAGGATTTTATTTGTTTTGTAGGCTCGTATATCTGAACGTATTTTCCTTTTGACGGCGCTATCAATATTTTTGTATTCTGGTGTATCTCTTTGCATTTTTCTTCGTTTTTCCATCAAGTGTATTGTTTCTGGTTTTAATCTATTTTCTCTTTGGGTTTTAACTACAAATTCTTTTTGTGACTGTTGTTATGTCGTTTGTTATTTTATCTGTTATTTTATTTATATCTTTGGCGTTTAGTGTCGTTAATGGTTCTAATTTTTCTTTTATTTGATTTTGATATTTTTCTTTGTTAAGTTGTAGTACCTCTGACGTTGGAAATTTGTTTTTTGTTAATAATTTCTTTGTTGTGTTTATTTCTATGCGTGCTCGAACCATTCGATGATCGCTGCCAGTACTGAATTGATTCAGAACAGTGACGTCTTTGCATATGCTTTTGTTACTGGATAGTATAAAGTCTATCTCATTTTTTGTCCGTCCATCCGGGCTATGCCATGTCCACTTTCTTTGGGCCTTTTTCTTATAGAAGGTATTTAGGCAGAATAATATCTCACTGCTAAGGAAATTTGATAGCATGTCTCCTCTGTAGTTTCTCTCCCCTAGGCCGAAATTTCCAATGTATTCGTTCTAATCGCTTTCTTTCTTTCCTATTTTGGCGTTGAAGTCACCGGTACCTATGGTGTAAAAGGTATTCTCTAGATTATTGGCGCGTGTTTGTACCCCTCATCCTTACTTACCTTTGAAGGCTTACACTTCACCGACTAGCTCAAGATACGGTTTCTTATCAGGGTTTAACAATTGTGGGATTTTTAGTTCGTTTCACTTTCATATAAAGGTAAAAGTTCATTAATCAGAAGAAATGGGCGCCATAACTTTATTTAAAAAGTTTTAAATTCAATAAGTTTACAAAGGTTACGTATTCTTTCTAACAGTCCACAAATCAATTGTTATGCATTAGAGGCTTATACCTTTCTAATTTTAATACACATTATGTAATTATTTAGCAAGTTTTATTCTTCTCTGACAAGTTAGAATTTGTTCTAATAAAACGTTAGGATTAATGAATCTATCAGTATCTAGGAGATTTCTTATACCTATTTAATTAATAACCTCCGGTTCGTAAGTTGAAAATATAAAGAGCTCTCTCTATACCCTCGTATTTCTCTTTCCTAGGTCTTAATTACGATTAATGATCGGTATTTAGTTTAATTGGTATCATTCCATGTAGTATAAGAAAGGTCCTTTATGAAAAAAAAACTTATTATTTGACAAGTGACCCAAAAACCAACTTGACAGTCACAGAACGATTTAATCTCCCTTCAGGCCACATCACCTGGTAAGTAACTATTGTTTTTACTTGAAACTAATCTGTTATTGAATATTCTTAAGGTTTACGCCCTAATTTAATTATATTTAAGCTATGACGCGGGTTTAAGTCTAACTAACGATATTAAACCCTTTCAGGACTAACATACGGTTAATGCAGAGAACCCTTGAACCTGGACCTCTCCATCTGCCAACATTAACTATGAAGAACTCCTCATCGAACCAAAGAAGTTGCCCTTGACTGGTGAGTGATCTCCTAACTGGTTATAGATTTCTAATTGCGTCCTCTCTTTTCCTTATCGCTCGTAATTTATCGACACACTTCTCCATGGCGAATATACAACTGACCAGAACTGGCGTCAAATGAAAAAGACCGACGAGCTGGTAGTCAAAGAGGAAGCCCTAAGAGCTGGTGGTCAAAGAGGTGACACTAAGAGCTGAATCAAGGAAAACCCTCTATTACGATTTGTATGTATTAGTTTGCCGTCTACCTACCAGTTATATAATAACTGCCCTTTTCAGAAAGAAAATGTTTGTGGAATTTATCCTATCTGCCTGAAAAATTATTATGTTTTAATACTATGCTGTATGAGCTAAATAAAGGCTTACTATTGTCTGCTTGTATCCTTTCTAAGCTAGGATTTTCAATTTGCTTCGCTTCTGCATAGAGAAGCGCCCTTTTGCTTTCTCAATTAAACAGGAAGTAATAATTTTTGTTATTTATTGTTCTTTTATTAACGTAACCATGTGCCTTCTAAATTAAATTTCAAAAAGGGTAGGCAACCCCTCCTACTGGTCTTGCACTTAAAGTTGCCTATCTATTAGGATTAATTAATATTGAACGATATTCCTGTAGAAGCTACGATATGTACTGCTACATGTTATGTCTTCGTATAGTTGTTCTATGGTTTCGTCATCTGCATTGGTCGTCGGTGCGTAGCAGTGAATTATTTGGGTGTTATATCTGTTGTTTAGTTTTACGATCAGATATATGACCCTGTCGGAGATCGCACAGTACTTAGTCAGCAGGTGTTCGATTTTTCGATGTACCATGAATCCTATGCCTCCTACGTTATGGTTAGTTTCTGAATTATTTTGGTATAAGGTATGTCCCGATTTTAATATAGTTGTCTTTTCTTCTTTGAGTCTAGTCTCGCATAAACCTACGATGTCCCATTTTATGGATTTAAGTTCTTTTGTAGTTCTTCTAGAAGGTCGTCTGTTCTCATTGTTCTAATATTATATGTTGCTATGTGGATTTTATGTATGTTGGTTTTCCTATATTTACATCTTGGTGCTATGGGGGAATTTTTGCCTCCCCCAGATTCCATGAGGCAGACCCCCCTCGGGGTGTGGGATTTAGCATCGAGTTCTCTACCCACCTGCAGATAACATACGGGACTTAAACTAAGCATAGAGCGGAGAAGAGAGTTGTACCTGCAAGCGCATACATTATTAACTTTTTGTAAATCCACTCAGTTCAGAATTATATTGCAAGAAGAATCGTATGAATAGTTGGTGATAGTTGAGATAGTAACAGGGATACTAGGAGTGATAAATATTATAAAAAATGATATTGACTTGAAATTTGTTAAAAAATCACGTTGAGGGTCCAATATTCCATTCAATTGTGAATAAATATATAATAATTCTAATGTTATATACACTGTGGTAAACGTGAATGTTCTGAGTGGTATATACGGTATACATATATAGGGTGTCCCATAATGGCCACTAAAGCTTCAGGTAGCGATATTTCTTGTACAATCCTGAGTCGACAATCTTAATACGAAAATGTTGGATTGGTCTGCATGAGCCCTCACGAGCAGTAGATAAAAACAATTATTTTTTCAGGTAAAATACCCCCTTCTGTTTTAAATTCGACCAAATGTACTTTTATAAAACCGTGTGCATTAGATGAAGTACTTTGGTGATAACGATCTTAATTAGAGTAAGGCCACCTATGTGGTGAGCTCAAAAGCTAGTGTAAGTACAATTCTGTGTCAAAGATATAATAAAATATTATATTTGGCAGTACTATAATAGAGAACCCTTTTAACTAAAACGTTGTCGGCAGAAAATACAATTTAAATGATAAGAAGGCAATTATTAAATTCTCATTTTTTCAATAAGTACATTGAATGCTAGTTTCTAAGCAGTATAATATCATTGCGTTGTTTGAAAATGTTACCCCCGCCCCTCCCGTTCCGAGTTAGAGAGCATTAGCAATTTATATGCATTATTGAATTGGTCTTTTGCTAAAGATATTCAAATACTTACAAAATTTACTGGTAGTAGCACATATCTTGTTATAAATCCGTGGCGTTTCTTCTCTTTATTAATTAACCTACAAATATAATCCGATTTTGAAGTTAGAGGAGGAAATATAGTACGTACCGTTGTGGACCGAAGCCGGACAACTCGGCGCCGCCATCTCGGCGCCGCCACTTCGGCGCCGCCATCTCGGCGCGGGGCCAGCTCGGCGCCGGGACAACTCGGCGCGGAGCCATCTCGGCGCCAGCCAACTCGGCGCGAGGCCATCTCGGCGCCGAATTCAAATTTTCAAACTACATTGTGCACTACGTAAGAAAATTATTATCAAAAAATAGTAAATACAGTGATCGCCAAAAAGCTGTCATCAAATGAAAAAAAATTATTGAGAATTTCTTGGAAAATCAAACACTGACGACCAGAGGTGGTTGCAAAGTGATTACAAATGAGCCAAACAAAAGTTGTCACATGACTTCCGTTATCAGTAAAATTTTAGTTTTTTTTTTAAATATTTATGAAGCATGCATTTACTAGTCAAGATAGAGACACATTTTACGAAAACAAGTTTTCTGGCCTTGAGATTGTTCAGTCAGCTAAAACTACCACACAATAAGAAATATCATTGAAATCTTGATTAAATTTCGAAAAATAGCACTTTTTGGATTTACACAATTTTGAAAAACGCCATTTTCTAAGTAAAGTGCCTTTTATATGACAAATATTTCTATAATGTTTAATTGTTTTATTATTATTATTATTAAAATCAAAGAATTTTATTTTTAACAATTTTTTTTATTATGAAATAAAAAGCTTTTTGAAAAATGTTTGTTTTTCCATAGCCGTCTTTGTTAAAAGTAAAATTCTTTGATATGGGACCTAAACATAAAAGATAATGTGAGAGATCAAAGTTGGCAGAGGATTTTGAAATTTGGTATAGAAACGTAGATGTTGATTCTAAACAACTTCTCTTAATAACTTTTTGTCGTATTTGCTACATAAAAGACACGCTACTCTACAGTAATAGTTATTTACCTAACAAGTTCGTAATTTTCCCGAATGAACACTTTGTTTGCAGCATGACCGAAGGGAGTGCTGCATACGTGCGAATTCGGGAAAATTTTTCCCGAAGGAGTTAGCTACAATGTTTTCTGTAACTGTAACTGAAAATATTTTAAAAATAAAAAAATTATTATTTAGTGTTTTACTAATTTACTGAGTTGACAGCACAAATAACTAAACTTTTATACCTATCCTACGCACCTGTTAGTTTTTGTTGACGTTTACAGCGCCTCTGGTGTTTGCAGGCGCAATTAAACCAACGAGGGACAAATAAAGGAGAACGAGCAAAACGTGTGTCCCGAGGGCCCCCTTGGAGAGGGGCAGAACCCCGAGGGTCGCCTTAGAAATGGGCGGAGCCCCGAGGGCCCCATTGAAGAAGGGCGTAGCCCCGAGGGCCCCCTTGGAGAGGGGCGGAGCCCCGAAGGTCCCCTTAGAGATGGGCGAAGCCCCGAGGGCCACTTTAGAAGGGGCAAAGCCCCTAGGGCCCCCTTGAAGAGGGGCGGATCCTTGAGGGCTCCCTTGGAGAAGAGCAGAGTCCTGAAGGACCCCTTGGAGAGGGGCGGAGCCCCGAAGCCCCGCTTGAAAATGAGCGGACCCCCGAGGGCCGCTTGGAGAAGGGCGAAGCCCCAAGGGCCCCTTTGGAGATGGACGGAGCCCCGAGGTTCCCTTAGAGAGGGGCGGAGCCCCAGAGGCCCCTTTGAAGATGGACGGAACCCCAAGAGCCCCCTTGGAGATGGACCAACGTAATAGGCCTAAAAATGGTGGTAAATTAAATAGAATAGACCGCGCAATAGCACGCGCAGCCCCGTTTATTATAAAAATTTACAAAAAACACAAGTCCCCTAGTTTCTGTTGAAAAGTAAAAAACACCGCAGTGCGGGAAAAGTAACTTTTGGCGTATCGGGAATGACCGGGAAATATGAATTTTGAAGTCATGAGTAAAAAAAATAGTTTTTTTTGAAAACTTTCAAGGCATATTTGATTTTTGAAAACTGGAATGCTATTAGAAATTCGCCTTTAACCAAGAAGGGCTGAACCCCATTTTTTACCTTTTACAAGAGTCGTTTCACCTATCCGGGGACACACTGTATATACAGGGTGATTTTTAAGTTGATTCTTTCCTTTTGCCAGGATATAAAGCTAAAAAAAGTAAGCCATTTACCACTTTTGCGAAATATCAAAACTAACAGAGGTACAAGGTGTTAAAGTTTCAAAGTATGAACTAAAATTACTTAACGAAAATTAAACTAAACTTAATCTAACTTAAATTATCAAAATTATCAGCATTCGCTTCTACACACACATTCCGCGTATAAGAGCGATGCGGCAGCGGCATTTTGACGACACTCCCAGTAAATAATAAGCATTTCACCATTCATTATTTTCATAAACATGAGCCATTATTGCAGCAATAACATTAGGAAAATTACAATGGAAAACCAGTTGACAGATCATTGCTTGACAACAGAGATAAACAAAAATAAAATTGTCCAGCCGCCTTTGCGCCAAAGTTTAGTTTTTAATTTGAAACTTTAACACCCTGTACCTCTGTTCGTTTTGATATTTCGGAAAAGTGGTAAATAAAAAAAATACTTATTTTTTTAGATTTATTTCCTGGTAAACGGAAAGAATCAACTTAAAAATCACCCTGTATATAAATATATATATAAAAAAATATTGGTAATGTTTACATTTCACTTTATACAGGATGACAGCTTGTCCGAAAACCTATTTAGCCCGTATTAGATATATTGAGTGATTTTTACTTAGTTAAAAGTGACGTTTTTCGAAGTTGTGTAAATCCAAAAAGTACAATTTTTCGGAAATTAAGCAAGATTTTCATACGATTTTTATTATGTGTTAGTTTTAGCTAACTCAACAATGTCAAGGCCAGAAAACAACTTTGTTTCGTAAATGTTGTCCCTATCTTGGGTAGTAAACTCATTTTTCCTAATTATTTTTAAAAAATGTTGAATTTTACTGATAACGGAAGTCACGTGACAACCTTTGTTTGGCCCATTTGTAATCACTTTGCAATTACCTCTGGTCGTAAGTGTTTGATTTTCCAAGAAATTTTATTTTTTTTTTTCATTTCATGCCAGCTTTTGGGCCATCACTTTATTTATTATTTGTTTATAATAATTTTCTTACGTAGTGCACACTGTAGTTTGCGAATTTAAATTCGGCGCCGAGATGGCCTCGCGCCGAGTTGGCTGGCGCCGAGATGGCTCCGCGCCGAGTTGTCCCGGCGCCGAGCTAGCCCCACGCCGAGATGGCGGCGCCGAAGTGACGGCGCCGAGATGGCGGCGCCGAGTTGTCCTAGACCCGTTGTGGACACACGCCACGACATAAAATTATGATGAAAACCTGTAAAATCTAGCAAACCTAAAATATTTGAAATTTTTAGCATGTTTACGCATTTTTCCCAATGACCCCCGCTTTGGTTTATGAAGAAAAAAGAATTTGAGGTGATACCATCAGCTTGTCACGTTCTACAATCTCAAATAAAAAGTAAAGTATTTTTTAATAATGGCGCTTCTACTAATAGTATGTGCAATATACAAAAAAATATTGCTGCTTAAGTGCTGCTTTTATGATTTATATTTTACTGTAAGATTGAATTCAGGAACGTAATTTAATAAAGAATTATTATCTTTCTATTATTAAGTGATGTGTGATTTATGTTTAGAAAGTGGGTTACCTTGGCAAATTTAACGCCTATAAAGCTTGAAACCTCAGCCGTAACTACATTGCAAAGGTTTAGACGGTTTGGACAAATAATTTATCTGACACCTAAATTAAATACATGTAATTAAGAAATACCTCTAATCTGGCCATCAGATGCTTAATTAATTAAATATCAAGTTATAAATTTAATTTGTAATTTTATGTGTAACGGTGTTAATAAATCTCCAAATTCAGTGGTATTTACGGCTTGACAAACATTGTAGATGTTTGTCGGAACTCATCGCCTACCAGATTTATTTATAGTTTAAGAATTTCATGCTTATATTTGTAATTTATTTTCCGCATTTACTAAGACATTTTAAACATTATATTATGCGCATGTGTAAGCGAATACTAATTTATTTTCCTGGCAATTATTCAGTTAGAAAGATGAAAGTGTCATCTGAAGACGCCAACTTTTTATAATTTATTAATGCTTACCATTAAACATACATAATGCGCTGCTGCTATAAATGCCTGCTAAATGTGTTGTGTGTTGCCTAAAATAAGAAAATAATTGATTTTTAATATGATTTGGTCTGAAATAAAGTGCGTTTTTTTTAGTTTTAGTTTAACTAGATTTTATTATGGAAATAATCTTTTATAAGTCTCCTAATTAGGTATACACCAAGCGATTTACGAGAGAGTTGGAGTTATTTATTTCCGAAACAGTCAACAATATTTAGCATAATTATGATACTTCTACATTAAATTTTATTAAGGAAGAAGCCAAGTTCAGATATCTAGGATAGTGAATCGTGTTAATACATAACCTCATTTCGAAATAGAAATTTTACTTAACTATTAAATTAAGGGATGGAATAAGTTTTAAAAATAAACTCTATATTTAATTATGTAAACCACCAAATATATGTGAAAGTCATTAATCAGGTATCAGTGACTCATAATATTATATGCTAAGTATGGTAAGTATATTGGGTTGCTTGTTTTAAAAGAAAATCTTGCACTCTCCCATGAATTACGTCCTGTAATATAGTAATAAAATGTATATTACTTGCATATGTTTAAGGTTAAAAATATTAAAATATGCAACCTTTAAATTTGAATTACATATAAAATAATAGCTATTCCTACTCATTAACGTTTTTATAACAAGTTCCCATTTATTATCAATTTGCAATTTCAAAAATTTGGTAGTTGCATGGTAGGGTTCTTGAATTTTCATAGAATTGTAGCTTGATCAAATAATTCTTTCATATTGAATCCAGAAGTTCAGAAAAATAATTAAAAAACTGTGCTCTACAACGATAGTAAAGATATGCATATCAAGAGTATTAAAAGAGAGGTGCTGTATAAAACCGATATTTTTAAAACATACCTACAGACATCAACCGAACTGAAATAGAAATTCCGAAATATGGAAATTGAAATTGGCGAAGACTATCTTTGTGTGTGAAGAATATTATACACAAGTTGAGGACAGAATATATCAAGTATCTTAGTAGCTGAAGATGTAGGTCCTACACTGTAGGACAAGATACCGAAGTGGATGGAGACACCACAAAACATGTAGAGAGATATAACTATCTAAGAACCACTATTTGGAGGCCGCAGCAAAAATATTAAAATGGATTAAACCAGTTTCGCTCGATTAACCAATCAGAAATGTTCAAGAGACACAGTTGTGTTATTAAAAATTGATGGTGTCCCAAAAGATGAATGAATATAGATGGTATCATCAGAGAAAAACGGTTAAAATGGATCTCTTCGACAGATGCAAGACAAACACTAATGCAAGAAGGTATGGGAATGGATACCCCAGAGGGACCGGGTATCATTGAATATTTATAACTACACTAACGTTTAACAATAGTGCTCTACACCTGATTTTAATTTCTGCGCCAGATGCAGGTAAACCAAAAGATGAAACAGACGGATTCGATAACATGTTACAATATGTATTAGAAGAGACCACTAGGACCACGTAGGGCAAAGTAATTCTACTCGGAGATATGAACACAAGGATGGGGAACCGCTCTATTAACGGGATAAAACGAAAAAATAATATGACAGAATTCGTTAAAAAACTCCCTAACCATAAAATTGCGTCAGATTAAAACCACAAGCTCCAGCAGTGTTTTATTGAAGAAACAGTAAATGAAAACGGAGAAGCATTAGTGGAATTCTGTGCTCACAATGCACTAAGAATCAATAACACTTTTCTGCTCATAAAGAATAATATAAACACATGTGGGAAGACACCAGAAGACGAAACTCTAGCATATATAATCGCTAATCGAACAATACATCCATCGCAAATCAAAGACGTCCGAGCGTTAACGCTGCCGAATATAGGATCAGACGACAAATTCGCACTAGGAAAAATAAATATGGCGTTAAAACTAAAAAAACAACAACCACCAAATAATGAGAAGTTAAAGATACAACTAACAGAAGACAATACCATACGGCTACTCTACGAGTATGTAGAAAGGCTAACACACAAGATATCCAATAACATCATCAGAGAAGAAGATGACATGTAAGAGAGCTGGAAGAAAACTAGACAAAACGTATTAAAAGCTGCAATAGAAGCACTGGAATTAAAAAAAGTGAATGTGAACTCAAGACATATATAAAACCATAGAGTACAAAAGAAGTTCTGACAAAGGATAGAAGGGTTGGCCTTACCTGGTGGCGAAAGTTGTATTTATATTTTGCCGGCTGGTAAATAATTGGGTTACCTCGCCGAGAAGGGTCAGGATTCCAACTACGCAGAAAAAGAAAACTAAGGGAGAGGGCGCCAGATCCTCGACGTTGACAAATCCTTGAGTCGGACCTCCTCAAGGTATGGGATAAATCCAGAAAAACAATCAGCAAAGACCAATAACTTATCACAGCATTTATTTAAATATTTGGTACTATAGTGCAAGCGGCGACAGTTAGGCAAGTACAATGACACATACACTTGCAATAATAAATATATAAGACAAGGCAGGCAATGATATATCAAACACTTTAAAAAAGATATGGGCGCTGCATAAGCAATAAAAAAATATCAAAGCGGGTAATTATAAATCTAATGCTATAAATTAAAGCGGCGCTGCATAAGCAATTAAAATTTACTCCACCTGTATCGGCAAGACTGACGGCGTTTCGCGAAAAATTAAGCTATAATGCGCCTGTACAGAGTAGGCACCACTAATTTGCTCGCACCCTGTGAAACGCGGCGCGGCAAGACAAAGCAATGCAAGTATCTAGCTAACGTTTAGCCCCGAGTGTTAGCTCGAAATTACATTAAGACCATACTCAAAATTTCTAATTTGCGAAGACCCCGTCCGAAGGTATGGTCATACGATATCGAGGGAGTTTCTTAATGTAAAAGCATCAGGATATTTATGAATGCTATAACAATTACTTGAATATGCTCTTAACAATATTGTTTAGACGTAAAATTGCGTAATCGACACGGAAGCTTGAATTCGAGCAAAAGGCTACCGAGATCGGGTCGCCAACCACAGCCGTAAAGTTTCTGATAATTTGTGTTGTGATTTCAAACTGCAGATGGCGGAGAACGAACTCCGATAGAAAGGGGCGAAAATGCCGCGGCTTGGCCGTCAAGCTACGGGTAAGTGCAAACATCCTACTATAATTCTTCCAAAGCTTCAAGTACTATGTTACTCTATTTTGTAGGAAATAGCGCTGTGACGCAGCGAGGGAGGTTAAAATTAAATGAAGCCTTCAGCACCACTGTACCGGCAATCCGGAACCAAGGTCGACGTACTTCAGGTAAACCGAAGTAACTTTAAACAGTAGCTTTCAATAAGTGGCAGCACAATTATTGCAGCTAGCCCTAACTTGCATCTAAAAGTAAACATCTAAAATGAGGCGATGAGTATATCCTGCCCTCGTACTATCTGTACGAATGGTTCGCCTAACCAGGAAACTAAATACACAAGGGGGACGATTTACATAGCATGCCCTAAGATTAACTGTGCGAAAGATTCGCCTAACCTAAAAAAATACACATGACGAGACGAGTGGTATAGCGTGCACTTATAATATCTATACGAGTGATTCGCCGACAGAAGTACACACCCAATTCTAATTATTTCGCTTGTTCCTTTACAATCTGAGCACCTGGGGCAGCAGATAAGTGAGGGCCAAGGACGTCGGCTCCTAGTAGCATCTAGACATCTAGAGCGACGTAGGTAGTCTTGCGCCGACGCCATGGGAGGCAGCTTGGGAACTGTAGGTAGGCGTAGGGCGAACTCTCCTATGCTCTAGCGAAATCTACGAGGGTAGATTGCGAAATTCAATTGCAATTTGTCGATTACAGGTGCACATGGCTGGATTCCAGCGATAGATTAGTTCCTAACAAAAATTGGCTGAAAACTTACAAATTTCCCAAGTAAGCCCCCGATTATAAAACAGAAGCTATCGTCAGCTTACCTAAAGTTGAAGGATAGCCACAGCGAACGTGCAAAGGTAACGCTGGCCCGAAATAAATTCGCCGGCGTCTGACGTAAGTAAACTAACAAGACTAATAATAATTATGAACGTCATAAAAGGGCACTTGTACTTCTAGATCTTCCATATAACAAAAAGGAGTGGAGCCAAACCAACGAGTTTTTCGAAGCACTAAACTGCCAGGACACAACCAGTTTGCACGAAATTTTGAATGGAAAAAACGTGACAAATCTAACCAAATGTTTAACAAAATCCCAGGTTATCAAAAAGAACCCAAAAAAACCTCCTAACAAATTGAACACCATAAAATAACAGCACTGCAATTGTAATAAATCAGGCCAGGAAATTGTCGTTAATAAATGCGCGTAAGGTTGCCTAACCAGTAGGCGTGAATGTATGCAGCATTTAGGGCAGAATAAATTCAACTGATAAAATCTAGTTAATTTCTAGGGGAGTTGCATGCGAAACGACCTATTAATTATAATGAAATGTTTAAAACTAAAATACAACTAGCTAAGTCTTCATTAAAGCATGCATAATTACAAATTGAAGCCACCTACTAAAGCTTACAGATAAAATTCAACTAGCAAATTTTCTCTAATACAGGGGAAGCTACAAAATATCCGTAACAAAGTGAAAGACTTAGCACTGGAAAAAAGGAAAGCATATGTCCGATATAGGAGTAATAGGACACCAGAGAAACATTGATAATATGTCGACATTAGGATCAGAGTGAATGCAGAAATAAGAACACTCAAAAGAGAAAATAGGAGAAAAATCACGACATTGAATATGATTTATACGGCTTTCAGAGGAAGATACGGAAAATGTTAAAAGCTAAAAAGAAACCCATACATGAATACGTAGCTATGCACCCTGTGGAGAAAGAACAATAGGTGACGTATATAGAACCATTATACAAGAACAAGAATAATAAGAATAAGAGTTTTATTAGTTCATATTGTAGTTTTTATATATAAATAAGTATATAAAACAGTTCAGACAAGTCGGAAATTAATATAAATGACGCTAATTGGGCATACACAAAATAGTATGCACTAAAGGGTCAGGTTGGTTCACATTTAACACACCATAACGAAGATAATGAAGCAAGGGACGAAGATAATCCCATTGAAATAACTATAACACAGGAACAAATAGATCGAATAGCCGTTAAAAAAGTTAAAGAACAGAAAGGCTTCCGAAGTTGATAACATACCCAACTAATTGAATGAATGCGGTGGAGAAGACCTGATAAAAGAAATCATCCGACTATACCAGAAGATCTTAGAGAAATTTACCATACCAAAAGAATGGAGAACTATGGCGTCACTATACCCATCCTTAAAAAGAGAGCTGAGAAATATCCGTCAAACTGTAGAACAACAACATTACTATGCACACTCCAAAAATGGTGAGCGGATGGCCCCGCGAGCAAATTCTCGCTTCTCAGACGGCCGACCAGGGTTCGAATCCCGGCGGACTCTAGCAGGATTTTAAAAATCGTACGCTCCCCGGCTACGACGGTAATACCTGTAGTAGTCGTTAACCCCTAAACAAGAGAACTCTTCCCCACTTTCGACGAGCAAGGCTAGCCACCTACCCGGCCTAAGGGCAAAGAGGGCTCATAGAACCACTTTGTGGTTAAAACAGGCCACAGGCCTTATAATAAGAGGAAGAAGACTCCAAAAATTACTGACAAGTGTAACATCAAATGAAATATTGGAAAGATATCAAATCAATGAAGAACAACAGGACTTCAGAAATAACCGGTCGGTGGACGCCATATTTATAATATTAAGACAAATAACGGCAAAATCCCGAGAATTTTGTACACCAGCGTATATGTGCTTCATCGACTTAACGAGAGCTTTCGACCACATGAGAATAAAGGACATTACTATCAAATTCAAAGAAAAAGAAGTTCCTAATAGCATAATACAGGCAGACCTCGCCGTTCGGGGGGGTTACGTTCCAGAAGAATGCCGCGAAGCACAAACCCGCGATGCGCAAGTAAACACATAAATGATACAAACGGGGTTAGGTTCCATTAACTAGATTTATTTATTCTATGCAATCTCAAAAAAATCAAAACTTTTCTGCGTTTTTTGTCTGGCAAATCTGAAACAGAAACGTTACGGTTTGACGACATGGTCTTCCGTGTTTTAAAAATTAAACTCAATTGAATTTTCGGCAGAAACGCTCGAGAAGACGCTTGAAGCTTGAACTAAAATTGCATACGTAACATAAGTCTGCCACTTGAATCTCGAGCTCGAATGTCCATTTGTTTATTCAAGTTATAATTTTACAATTTATTTCAGGTCCAATTTGGTAATAAGAGATTGAAAGGAATAGGCTCGATAAGTGTGTTTACAAGTTCGTGATAAATAATGTTATTTAGGTGTTCATGACATAAACCGCATACGTCTGCTTTATTTACTTACGGCTGGTTTTATAAAGGTCACTAATCTGACGTTAACTTTAAATCGCTGTTAATATAAGCAAAAGCTCATCATAACGTTGGCGTTTATGAGATATTATTCATTAGTAAACACATTTTTATGCGCTTTTGTTTATTTTGACAGCGAATTAAAGTTAACGTCATATTAGTGGCCTTTATAAGACCGGCCGTTAGGGTGTGAAAGTTGAAACAGGTGGCAGTTTCATCCGCGAACGGCAAAGCAATCCGCGAATGGCAAAGAAAATGGAGCACAAAAGTGCCCCGCGTAAAATCAAATCAGCGAATCGCAAAGCCGCGAACGGCGAGGTCTGCCTGTACAACTTATGATGAAAAAAGTACCAATAACACCATGAAGATCGAATCCAAAAATGAACTTAGCGAAGAACTACCTATAACTTTAGGAATCCGACAATGCGACAGTCTCAGCCCATTGACCTTCAATTTATTAATGGACAATATCATTGAAAGGGTAAAAACAGGAGGTAATAGATGCAAAATGGGACGAGAAGAAGTAAAGATTATTTGCTACACCGATGACGCCGTAGTAGTATCAGGGAGTGAAGACAACCTACAACGAATGCTGCAAATATTCAAAACAACAGTAAATGATTACAAAACGAAGATTGCCACTTAGAAAACAAAGTGTTTGATCACATCAGAAGAACCAATACGATGCAAATTGGTTGTCGAAGACAAAAACATAGAACAAGTGAAATCTTTCACATACCCTGGCACCAATGTATCAAGTTTTAGTAACTTACATAAACAAGCAGAGCAGCACAAATATCCCAATGTCTGACAGATGTAGTATGGAAAAACCAACATTTGAATATAGAGAGCAATGTCCGTATCTACAACAGCTGTGTAAGACCTATAATGACTTATGCTGTAGAAACAAGGGCAGGTACCAATAACGCAAAAAGCTTGCTGCGCACATCGGATCACTCAGATCAACAACAAGAAGAACGTTGAGGGACAGAATTAGGAACAGACATAAGATAAACATGCAAGACGGAACCATAGTGAAATAGTCACGAAAAAGAAGAAGACGGTGGAATGAACATGTATAGGAACAACGGAAAGAGACCGACTAGCACGTATAGCTAGAGATAAGATGGGGGGAAGAAGCCACCTGGAAGACCTCCGAAAAGATGGAAAGATAGCTGGCAGGCGACATCCCAAGAACAAGCCCTAAATAACAGGCCTCCGGCCTAATATAAGAGTAGTAGTAGTAGTGGTATTTTTGGGGAGACTCATGTCTAGCAAGTAGGCCTTTTTGCCAACTCCATTAACAAGGTCTAGGCATGCAGAGTACCAGGTACCTTAGTCCTACTTAGAATTTTGCAGACACTAAGGAGTTCCAACCCTAGCAAGGGATCTTTTACGTGCTACACATCGTAGTAACATGGGACCCACGGCTTTACATCACTTCCGAATGATGGCATTCTGTAGAGGTTTTCATC
>OW679197.1:84903025-85036365 GCA_940337035.1 Agriotes lineatus | reverse complement strand
TGATTTTTTATTTAATTTTACGGAATTGTCAACAACAATGAAAAACAGAAAAGCAATATAGCTTCAGAATATAGTAAAAAATAACTAAATGGAGTACATATTCAGAATGAATCAGAATTATGGTGGAAGAAATAGCCAAACTTTTACGAAGTGAATAATAGATGCAAAACTTCTCCAGAGATTGTACTTACCCGTGAATCAGCCTCTATACAAAGCTTAAATACCTTCTAGATAAAGTTATATTAATAAATAATTAAAGATTTTGTTTTAGTATTCCAGAGCCTTGCAGATTGTTTTTCATAATAGGTATAATAGCTGTCAAGTCTTTATCAATGCAGAAAGAAATAATAAAACTATGAAAACTAATTTGGAAGAAGAATGGTTAGAGTGATAAATTAAATACGATGTATTTGCAATTTTTTGCTATATTCTTAAAGACATCTTAGTAAAAACGTCTATAGGTGCATATCCTATAGATGAAATCTATTTTTTTCTCTCCGCCTACACTTAAATGAGCATTTGAAGAAAGAAAGGTTTTCGAAATATAAAAATATCAATGTTTTGGAGCAACGTTTAAGAGATATTGAAAAATTTATTTATCGTGTGACATAGGTTATCTATAGTAATAATTATAAAAAAAGTATTTGTGTACAGATGCGAATTTTTAATATACATACACTTTTGCAAAAAAATTAAAAAAATATTAAAAAATGTTTTTTCCTCCATACTAAATTTCAAAATCTGGAAACGTAATTAACCATTGAAAAACAGATCATAAATGTATCTTCGTTTCAGCTTTCCTCCTCCATGGAACAAAGATGATAAGTATTCGATTTCATGGCTCTATGAAGAAGCAAATAAGCAATGGAAGCAATGGCTACCAGAAAGCGAAGAAAATACAGTTCTCATGGCGGATTTTACTCTGTTCTTGTTCGGCCAGGTTTTCGAGTAATTTCATTGAACATGAATTATTGTCACAGCCTGAGTTGGTAAAAAAATTATAGAAAACCCTATCTGCAGAAAACTAATAATAATTGTTTAGGTGGTTGTTCGTAAATAGCACTGACCCTGCCAAAGAACTGAAGTGGCTCATGCATCAGTTACAGGAAGCTGAAAATAATGGGGAAAAGGTCCATATTATAGGTAGGTATATGCCGTCAATAACACTGCATTTACATTGCTACGGCACTGAAATATGTCGTTTTTTATCTGCTTGCTATCATTACTTAAATTTTATGATTCACCTCATACTACTGGTCTTTCAAGTTACAACTGTCAGAATTAACTGCCAATTACTTTATTAATGTCAATATTTTTTTTCGATGTTGCTATTTGTACTTTGGGTTGCAACCCTAAGTAATACGGGGTTTAAACTTACACTGTCTAGGTGCACTCCAGCATGCACGCAATCTTTAGTATCGGATGCATTCTAACGGGGAAATCTAGGCTTGGATCTCAAATTATCCGCTAATTTTTATCAAAAAAGATAGTTTAGTGCAGTGGAAGCGCTGTAGAGGAAAATTGTAAACGTAAATTCGTACTTTCGCACCGGTGGATTACAAAGCAGCTTAGGCCCGTCGAGATTGTTAGGTTATTTGCAGTCGTTGTTGTTGTAATATTCTATACCGACAATAGATTAAAACAAAATATGCCTTGACATCATATCAATGATGATAACGATTTGGATACAATACTAAAAATTCCGTGCACGTTGCAGTGCGTTCAAGTTATGTGGATCACCTTGTATTGATTTAAAAACTGGTGAAAAACAATAAATGTAAATGTATCTCTTTATGTTTACTATCAAGTCGCCCTTATTACTATATAATAAAAATCAAAGGAACATAAATTCTCCTATAAATAGAAAATTGTCTTCTCAAAATGAAGAAATTTAGAATTACCATTGAATAATTATTTATTACGCAGCATAAGAAAATAAAGAAATATTGCATTTGCATTGTTAGGGCACTTTGTTTCAGTTATTTAATATTTCAAGTAAAATATAAAAAAATTAATGAATTACTCACTATATTTACCTAATTTAAAAGTTAGTATTTATCAATTATCAAATAAAGTATTCTTTCTCCAAACTTCAGTAAAATGTGACATTATACTACTGGATTGTGTAAAAATTTTATTTCAAAATCTTTAAAATTCCTGTTTAATTATATTTTGATTTCATAGTATTTCAAAATAGTTTTACCAATTTCAAAATAACAATTATAAAATTTTATATTTCATATTTTTAATAATAATTTTTTACTATTTCAACATAATGTTAATAATTCTCCAACATTTCCATCATCACTTCAATAATTTCTTAACATTTCAATAATTTCGTAGTACTTCACGCTCATTTCAATAACCTTATCATGTCAATAATTTCTCTAGTATTTTATTATTATTTCAATAATATCAATGCTTCTTAAAATCAGTCTACAACTTTGCATAATTTATGACATTCCATAATTTTAATTATTCCCTTGCATTTAATGATTATTTCAATAATATAATAGTTATTTACTATACAAGTGGGATAACAGCATCATTAATATACGTGTGTGTAAGCACACAAGTATATTAATGATGCATTATCACACATGTATTGTACACAATTTTATCTACAACTGCTCAAAATTGCGAAAAGTGCATTAAGAGAAATGTCAGATCTGTCATTTTCAAAAATATTTTAGTAGGCAAATGTCATTATGTCATTCATTTGACACTATTTTAATTAGGTAATAAAGTCATTACACAACTCAGTTGCGTAATGAAATCATTACATAACTGAGTGGTGTAATGAGCTTCATTACCTAACTGAAATAGTATCAAATGAGTGACGTAATGGGTTACTTATCCCACCGGAGTAGATAAAATACTTTTATGGTTGCTTAGAATTTTAATATTATTGCAATACTTCATGACCATTACAGTAAGTATTTCGTATAATTTTGTAGTGTTTATACATTTTGTCGCAGGTAATGATATAATATTTATTCATAATTTCAGTAATTCCCTAGCATTTCATTCGCTCAATAATTCCCTTGCGTTTCATGATCATTTATAATTTCAAAGTATTTTTATAATTTCTTAGCATTTCAATAATTTAGTAGCATTTCGATAAGTGTTTTTAATAACTCTGTAGTATTTGATAAATTTCCTGGCATTTTATAATTCTTTAGTATTTCATCTTCTCTATAATTCTCTGTATTTCATAACCGGTTCAGAAATTTCAAAATTTCCATAATCATTCCATATCATTTCATAATTTTGTAGCATTTAATAATTTTAAGAAATCTGTTGCACTTCATAATTTTTGTAATCTTAGCATTTCAATAATTTCCTAGTATTTCACGTCAGTCAATAAGTATTTCATAATAATTCCATATTATTTCATAATAGAATTTTATTACCTCAAGAATTCCCTTGCACTATATGCTTATTCCAAGTATTTCATAATCATTCTAGCAACAAAATATTATGGAATTTCATCATTTTAATAATTCCTTTGCATTTCATGATCATTTCAAGGTTTTTAAGCGTTTCTTACTTTTACAATTTTAATAATTTTGTAGTATTTCATGACACTGAATAAGTATTCTGTAAAAATTATGTAGTGCTTTATAAATTACGTATTATTTTATAATGATTTATTAATATTTCATCATAATTTCAATAATTTCCCAGTATTTCATCTCAAAAGGTCTCTTGCATTTCATAACAATTGTACAATTTCAACGTATTTCATAATAATTATTCCTTAGCATTTCATAAGAATTTTATGGCATTACCTCAGTCATTCTCTGGCAGTTCATGACTATTTAAAAATTTAATAATTATTCTATAACAACATTATATGGAATTTCATTATTTAATAATTCCCTTCCATTTCATGATCATTTCAAGCATTTCAAGTCGTTTTTTACTTTTTAGCTTTTCAATAATTTTTTAGTACTTCATGTCAGTGGATAAGTATTTTATAATAATTATGTAGTGTTTTATAGATTACGTATTATTTATAATGATTATTAACATTTTATCATAATTCAATAAAATCCAGTATTTCATCTTAATAACTGCATTTCATAACAATTTTACCAATTTCAAAATATTCTTAATTATTATTCCATAGTATTGCCTAAGAATTTTATGGGCATTTCATTATCTCAGTCATTCTCTTACACTTTATGATAATTGCAAAGTATTTCATAATCATTCTATAACATTTTATGGTATTTCGTCATTTTAATAATTCCCTTGCATTTCATGATCATTTCAAGCATTTAAAAGTGTTTTTATACTTTTTAGCATTTAAATAATTTTGTAGTATTCATGTCAGTGAATAAGTATTTTATAATTATGTAGTGTTTAATAAATCACGTGTTTTCATATTTTTTTAATAATTTCAGTATTCCGTAATACTTCATGATAATTTCAATAACTATATTATAATAATTCTGTAGTCCTTTATAATTTCGTGTCATGCTACAACAATTTCTTAATGTTTCATAATCATTTTCTAGTATTTTATCATAACTTTAATAATTATGTAGCATTTCAAGATCTCAATAATTTCTATTCTATACAGAGTGGAATAAAGTAACGAATAAATTCATTAACTTCGTTGATATTCATTTTTATGGAAAAATCTGAAAAGGGTTTAGCGATTTGACCATAGGGAATATTTTCAGCTGATTTTCAATTTATTATGTAGATATTTTTTTCATGTTATGACGTCATCGACTTTTTTTTAAATGACAACCTATTATTTTTTTATTATTAATTTCGGTAGCACTTTTATATAAAATTTTTAATATGTTATATCTGAAAAATCGAGAAAATGGTCTTAAAGTTTAAATATTAAAAACCAATAAAATCAGCAAAATAAATCTAGTTATCGGTGTCGTCAATGACTTTCCATCATACGTAGGTAAGTAGATTTATTTTGCTCATTTCATTGGTTTTTATTATTTAAACTTTAAGATCATTTTTCTCGATTTTTTCCAGATATAACATATTGAAATATTATATCATTGAAAACAACATGAAAAGTACTACCTAAATCAATAATAAAAAATATAGGTTATTATTTTAAAAAAAGTCGATGACGTCATATCATGAAAAACAAATTACATAAAAAACTGAAATCAGCTGAAGATATTCCCTATGGTCAAAATCGTACACCCTTTGAGATTTTTCATAAAAATGAATATCAACTACGTTACTTTATTTCCACACTGGTATATAATTCTATAGCACCGTTAGTCACTATTTAATAATAATAACAGTAAAAGCGACTTTATCTGAAAAAATAGGTAGCTATATAAGTACAAAGTGGGCCATCGTAGGTAAAGTAACGTGAGGTGATTATTCCTTGCACTCAACCTACTGGATAACTTTACAGATGGTAAATTATTATGTTAAATACAAATAGTTACAAATAAACACAAATGAAACATCAAAGAGGTGTACACATTTAGAAAAACTAAATATTGGTTGCATTTTGCAAGTAAGATATTTCAGAATAATGTTATGGTATTTTATAATAATTTTAAATAATTTCCTAGCATTTCATTATTGGAATAATTTTTCAGCATTCATGATGATTGGAAAAATTATGGTATTAAACAATGATATCAATAATTTCGCAACGTTAGAATCACTTCAATAGTTGTATATTTTACAATAGTTTCAATAATTTGTAGCATTCATTATGAATTTCAAATTTACTAGTATTTTATCATGATTTCAATAATTTCGTAGCGTGTCATAATTTTGATAGTTTCCAAAGTTTGTAATATTAATTTCATAATTTAAATAGTGTTGTAACATTTAAAAAATATATGATAATTTTGTCGTATTTGATAATTTTTTCGTATTTGATAGTTTATAATAATACAATATTCTCATAAAATTTCATAACATTTTATGTGAATTTCTTGGCATTTCTTAATTTAGAAAAATTTCAATAATCTCGTAAATTTCATTGCATTTGGTAATAATTCCTTAGCATTTCATAATAATTTTACCAATTTCAAAATATTTCATAATTATTATTCCACAGTATTTCATAAGAATTTTATGGAATTTCATTAGCTCAGTCATTCTCTTGCACTTCATGATAATTTCAAAGTATTTCATATCATTCTATAACAACATTTTATGGTATTTCGTCATTTAATAATTACCTTGCATTTCATGTTAATTCAAAGTATTTCATAACCATTCTATAACAACATTTATGGTATTTCGTCATTTTAATAATTCCCTTGCATTTCATGATCATTTTAAGCATTTAAAAGTGTTTTTTATACTTTTGTAGCATTTAAATAATTTTGTAGTATTTCATGTCAGTGAATAAGTATTTTATAATTATGTAGTGTTTAATAAATCACGTGTTTTCATATTTTTTAAGAATTTCAGTAATTCCGTAATACTTCATGATAATTTCAGTAACTATATTATAATAATTCTGTAGTCGTTATAAATTCGTGTCATGCTACAACAATTTCTTAACATTTCATAATCATTTTCTAGTATTTTATCATAACTTCAATAATTATGTAGCATTTCAAGATCTCAATAATTTCTATTCTATACAGAGTGGAAATAAAGTAACGAATAAATTCATTAACTTCGTTGATATTTATTTTTATGGAAAATCTGAAAAGGGTTTAGCGATTTTGCCCATAGGGATTTTTTCAGCTGATTTTCAATTTATTATGTAATTTTTTTCATGCTATGACGTCATCGACTTTTTTTAAATAACAACCTATATTTTGTATTATTAATTTTCGGTAGCACTTTTATATAAAACTTTTAATATGTTACATCTGAAAAAATCGAGGAAAATGGTCTTAAAGTTTAAATATTAAAAACCAATGAAATGAGCAAAATAAATCTAGTTATCGTGTCGTCAGTGACTTTCCATCAAACATAGGTAAGTAGATTTATTTTGCTCATTTCATTGGTTTTTATTATTTAAACTTAAGACCATTTTTCTCGATTTTTTCTAGATGTAACATATTCAAAATATTATATCATTGAAAACAACATAAAAATTGCTACTTAAATCAATAATAAAAACATATAGGTTATTATTTAAAAAAAGTCGATGACGTCATATCATGAAAAACAAATTACATAATAAACTAGAAATCAGTTGAAAATATCCCTATGGTCAAAATCGTTACACCTTTCGAGTATTTTCATAAAAATGAATATCAACGAAGTTAATGAATTTATCCGTTACTTTATTTCCACATTGTATATAATTCTATAGCACCGTTAGTCACTATTTAATAATAAATAACAGTAAAAAAAGCGACTTATCTGAAAAAATAGGTAGCTATATAAGTACAAAGTGGGCCATCGTACGTGAAGTAAAGTCAGGTGATTATTCTTGCACTTACCTACAGGATAACTTTACAGATGGTAATTTATTATGTTAAATACAAATAAACACAAATGAAACATCAACGATGTGTACAAATTTAGAAAAACTAAATATTGGTTGCATTTTGCAAGTAAGATATTTCAGAATAATGTTATGGTATTTTATAATAATTTTAAATAATTTCCTAGCATTTCATTATTGGAATAATTTTCAGCATTTCATGATTATTGGAAAAATGATATGGTATTAAACAATGAACTCAATAATTATGTAACGGTTAGCATCACTTCAATAGTTGTATATTTTACAATAGTTTCAATAATTGTAGCATTTATTATGAATTCCAAATTTACTAGAATTTTATCATAATTTCAATAATTCGTAGCGTGTCATAATTTTGATAGTTTCCAAAGTTTGTATATTAATTCATAATTTAAATAGTGTTGTAACATTTAAAAAATATATCATAACTTTGTCGTATTTGATATTTTTTTCGTATATGATAGTTTGTAATAATAAAATATTCTCATAAAATTTCATAGCCTTTATGTGAATTTCTTGGCATTTCTTATTTAGAAAAATTTCAATAATCTCGTCAAATTTCATAGCATTTGGTAATAATTCTTTAGCATTTCATAATAATTTGATTGTATTTACTACTAGTAATTTATTTACAATGTAGGTATAACATTTTGCAAGATTTTAATATCAAGATAATTTAATAACATTTCATATTATTTGAATTATTGCTGCCACATCAATCTCATTAGTGATTTTCTTCTTGATTCTAAATAATTCAATTTAAACAGCTCCTCTTGCCATTAGAAAATGAATGTCGGTATGACCGGTTTGCCTAAAGTGCCAAACAAGTCAGGTACGGGTGAATTGCTTAGTATTTTTCATGTGATTCAACATTTTTTTATTTAGTGCAATTGTTGTAGGGCAATTCTAAACTTATCGAAATATTTTTTAAAAATTACTTTTATAGGGCGCGGCGGGACGATTTTTTTAAGTTTGCATAAAGGCGGCTCATACGCACCCGGCGGCCCAAGAAACGGCAGTATTATAAATACCAAGAATGGTTTAACACAATCAGAAAGTAAAAGGCTGCTTAAAAGCTATTTAATATAATTACCGGTAAATTAACAAATCCGACGTTACGTGACACATTTTCTGTTGCAGGGCACATACCGCCTGGCGGAACTGATTGTCTAAAAGTTGGTCACATAACTACTACGAGATCGTGAACAGATACGAGAACACAATAGCTGCCAATTTTTCGGTCACACTCACGCCGACGAGTTCGAAGTCTTTATGATACCAAAAATTTTTGTAAGTTATCAAATAGTTTTCTACTGGAATTTACCGATTCTGTTTCAATGTTTAGCAAAACCTACTGGCATTGCGTACATTGGCCCATCGGTCACACCATATAGTGGACAGAATCCAGCATATCGCATTTATTATGTAGATGGAGAACAATAAGGATAGCACATTTTGTGAGTGTTGCTATTATTATTGTCGTCGAAATTTTAGACACATAACAGTTTTTACATTTTTAGGAAGTGATTGATCATGAACGTGGATCATGGACTTGGAACAAGCCAACACTGAAGCTGAGGAAAACCCCAATTGGTTTAAACTTTATTCTGCAAGAGAAAGTTATGGTTTGTCAAGTTTGAGACCTGATGAATGGCATAAATTAATCTACAGGATGGTAAAAAATCCAGATCTCTTTAAACAATTTTATAGGTAAGCCTTGTTTACTTATAGAACTTAATTGTATATAATATTTGTTATTTTAGGCTCTACTTTCGTGATAGTCCTGTAGCTCCACAATACGGAGAGAAGGAAAAATTACAAATATTATGCGACTTGAAATCTGGAAGATCACAAGATAGGCATCACCTTTGCCATGATTTAGAAACGATGATTCATAGTTAGTGTTTTGTTATTATGAAAATAAGCACTCTATACGTAAGATTATATAGGTTTAATAGCTTGTAATTATTTTTTATTTAATACAACACAATACATATTAACTACTAGTCCTTTATTAAATTAAGTATAACCATAAGGTACAAGATCAATAATGGATTAAGCAATAAGAATGCTTTTTTCACAAACGTCTCCATTTTTAGCAAAATCATCAATGCTAGGTAAATTAGCAGAAAGAGCTTTTCGTCCTTTTGGAGCTTTCTTAGTCGTAGTATTTAAAGCCTTCTGCATTCGCCAAACCAGCGGGGCACTGTTTACAAATGAGAAGCTGAATGCAGTCAGTATCTTCGTCAAAACCCCTTTCCTTAATGTATTCTATGACATTGTTCGGCAAATCTTCATCTTTAGCATCATCTATCATGTTAGCTACGTTCGAGTTGTTTAACACCCAATCCAAGGGAGTGCCGTCTTTTAGATCCCTAGCTTCAGTTATCCTAGTTGGGGAGGGTCTCGATAAAGTAGAACTAATCTAAAATTATTATTGATAAAGTACTTGCTGCTTATAGTCTACGCTACTTACCAATTGAGCGACAAAAATTATGGCATTCACCGCAATAGCACTTATTTTTTTCGAATCCAAGCCCAAAAGTCGTAAAAAGCCCGAGAAGATGTTGGCGTTGGCAGGATCAGTAGATTTTTTAAATTTTTTCCACTGAAAGTTTGGCTCACCATCTGCGCCAAGCTGCTGCTTTGATCCAACCCCAAAAACTTCCCGGCGAGTTCAAACCCTGCCTAATTTTTCCAATCACTCCCGGGGACATTTCGTCGTTGAGGCACAAGGCTGTTGCCAAACACAACAATAACACTAATGCTTTAAACGTCCGCATTTTACATTTGTGGTTGAAATGAGACTGCAGACTGCCGTTTGATTCTGACCCCTTCGCATGAGCTCTCATGTGCAACGACTTCCAAGACGGCCTAAATGCTTCCTCATCACTCTTAACCGTTTTAAGGAGTGTAATCATAGAGTCGCCGAGCGGAAACTGTTTTCCTCGGAGATTGACATTGTGCCTGCAAAGTCGTAAGAGCAGCATGTTCAAGACAATATGGGTAGTGTTTTTGTGCACAGTTCGCTCCAGCAAGATATATCGCCAATTACGGACTGGAAAACCTTAAGTGAAATGCCATTGGAAAAAACTGTTGAAGCTGAAGAGTAATTTCATGTTCGGGGAAGAACCAGCCATAATTCCATTTCGACGACACTGCAGGTCAAAGGGGATAATCCAGAAGCGCTAGCACTACAAGCCAAGCGAAAACCATACAGCAGGGGAGGATACGAAACAGAGCACTATAGAAGAAGGGAGACAAAAAGGACGCAAGTTCTATATTTCAGATGTCCGTAACGACGCTGGCTTTTGTGGCATTCGGTGGGTACTTACTGTGTTTGATTGTGCAAGCAATTCGTGCGAAAAATATGGTGGATACTTCCGACACGATGGCAATGTTCGTCAGGAGGCCTACACGCATTAGAAATCCCCAAAGGCAGACGAAACCGAGAAGACCGAGGCCTGGAAACAACAATAACAATAACAGCAGATACAAGAGGGAAGTCTGGCCAAATGCAAATCCTCAAAAGATGTATGATGCACTAATAATGCTCGCTGAAGGTTACAGCAAGTACTACACCGTAGATTATAGGTATTTTAATAACACTGTCAACCCATTTAGATAAATATGTATGATAAAAATATGTCAAAGGTGTCGAATTGTATAAAATAATGATAAGAATTATTTATGTCGAATAACAATAAAACAATGCACAATTACATTATTTTATTGTCAAATAGAGAAAGTTAAACTCTGCGATTTTACCTAAAAAAAAATTGTGAAGTCATTAAGCAACAATAATATTTGCTCTCAGTAATTTCTTTAAAAATTTTCCAAATTATTGTAGAATAATAGTTTTTCAAATTGTACACTAACTGAATTACGGAAATGTCAAAGTTAAGATAAATATAAGTTTAAATTAAAATAGTTAAATCAATGAAAAGCAATCGATTAAGTTCAATTGTAAGTTTTGCTTCTGAGCACTCATCTGCTTTTTCAGTTACGAAGAACTTTTGTAAATTAATTTACAATAATTTTCCTTTGCAATTTTAAATGTTTGACAGTTACTGGATTGCAAGCAGTACCAATACATAAAACCAACACCCACTTAGTGGAAAATAGCGGTGGTGCCAACATACAACCAATTTGAGGATACTGATCAGGTAAATTGATAATAATTACAAAATAATACAACAAAATTAAAAATTGCAGTTTAATAATGTCCACGTTGTAAAATAGCATTAATGTCTAATAGTATATTATATCATGAAGGACTAAAATGCACCATTCAATCCCGCGAGTGGAGTTTGTTGCCTCGAGGGCGAAGCCCGAGGGCAATAACCACTCAAGGGATTTAGGCACTTTAGTCCCGAGGTATATACGCTATTTTTTGCACTTTTGGGAACATTATCATCAAACATTTCCAAAATTTGGAATCTGTCAATTTGGAAACTGACAATTATAATTTATTACAAACTGAATTGCAGCAGGTCCTGGATAGCCTAAATCAGTTGGCAGTACTGAAGTGTATTGTCAGTATATGTCAAATTCGACATTTGCAGGTTAAGTTTTACGTCAGTGTGTGTCAGATGACAAACAAAACCTAACCTACTAACCTCGTGTGTACATAAATTTACCATAGTTACGGTATCATTTTTACTTTAGTCCCTAGGGATTAAATGAGTTATTTTAGTCCCTAGGGATTAAATGATCTACTTTAGTCCCTGTTTACGGGGACTAAAGTATCAACTTTAGTCCCGGAAGTGCAAAAAAAATATATAAAGTTTTTTATATTTTTTGTAGAATGTAAATACTATGTCATTTTATATATAGAAGCAAATTATTTCTATTAAAATACAACTGACTGTTCTATTTAGAAATTTAGTAACTACAATATATACTTGAAATTAAAATAGATTTGAATCGATGAAGAACTATGATCTATAATATTTCAATCTAATAAAAATAAAAGTGATAAGACAACTAAATCCATCTCATAGAATTACAGCACGTTTTTCTGCGTTTTCAAATACGTATTTGTGGAATCCAACGGTTTGTAAATCAACCATAACAGCCTGCAGTGGCGGTTTAGCACCCTTGCGTTCTTGAAGGGTGGAAAAAACATTAAAAAGGTATAATAACAAGTCTGGCGCTTTGCTATGTTAAAGATAATAATATCTTATATAAGTAAAAAAATTGATAGACGCTTTCCCCGGTGGTATCATCAGAACATCTTCAGTATGCTATATTTAAAAAGCCAGGCCAAAATTGTGGTGGAAAAAGAGTAACAGACCATAAAACAGGTTCCACATAAGTGCGACAGAGATAGTCTTATGCAGACGCTTGAGTGCGAGCGGGACAGACTTATGTAGGCGCCCGGATACAAGAGCGCGTATGGGGAATGATCGTCGATGCGCATTACTTATGCATTTTGGCAACTGTTGTAATAACTTTTAACGATTTTTGAATATTTTATTTTATAACATTGAAGTGTTTCAAGGTAATATGCCATGTAAAATGATTGACACTGTTTAAATACTCGCTGAAAATACATTTTTAATGTTATAACTTCTTTTTTTTCAGTAAATTATGATCGTTAATTAACTTAATAAATTCGTTTTATATTTTAGTTTGTAAAATTTACAGAAGTTGCAATTTACCAACCTTCGTTAATGCATTGAAAATTAGCCAAGCTTGGCTAATTTTCAAATCTGGCATAAAATTTGCAAAATCTGAAAAATTTACAAAGGATAGAAATAAAGAAATTTTTGAAATGTTTTACATCTTTATTATTATTGTTTATTTTACGCCACGCCAAACGTTACTGTGAAGTTCTACTGCTTAGTAGATCATTAATAAATAATGCGTACTTCAATTTTGAGCATTCTCAGCATCTTGCACAATTTAATATTAATCTGCAATTAGGTAAAGATGTTGAACTAAACATTACATTCAAATTGTTTTATATAGCTTTAGAAGATGCATTGCGTATATGAACCATTCTTTATTATATTTGCTAGCTGTTTTAAAAGAGCCTGATAATTACAAAACGTCCGCTCGGCGGCTCCACATATAATTTTTTAGAGTTATTGTTTACTCATGAAACGTACTGTAATAGCAAATATAACAGCTGGATCAAATATGTTACTGCTTTTATTAGCAGGAGCGGGGCATTGGGGAAAAGGGATTAGATGCGAATAGAACTTTGAGTTGTTTAGTCGATATGTATCTTTAGTTTTGTGTTAATTGTTCAATAAATACATTTTAAAACGATTTGTTATTTGGAGAGCATTTACATTGTCTAAACTAAATATTTTTGCATTTTCCGTACATATACATATATTTATATTTTTTCTATTACAATCCGGCATTAAGTTTTAGTACAAACAGCTGACACTAACATCTCAACCCTGCCAGTGGTCGTCTACCATTCTACCACCGTCTGCCAACAAGTGCAGCGCGGCAATGACCTTAACCCACGATAGCAGAAAGTGCATTCTTGCATCCTGTGCATGAATATATGCAAAAGCGACAAGAGCACTTTTAGCTCGAAATATACATACGATTTTTTCTACGGCTGAATATATTATTAAGACGAAAAGAATCATATTTCGTTTTGTTAAAAATATTAATTGACAATACATTTCAAATTACTCGCGTAGTATCTGACATTTAATGCCATTATTTTAACAAATAAAGAGCGTTGTCAAGAAAACATAGCTAACTATTAACTTCGCACGGAAATCCAAAAGCTCGGCGATCGGTAAAATGCTGAAGACGCTCGCTGAGCGCCGAACATCAGCTTTCTGTTGTCAAATGACAGAAAAATTTACTTTCGATGTCAGTCTTCGAAAAAATATTATTTATGTTAGAGACAAATACAGTCCGACATTTTATTAGTATCACGCTATTTAATATTTACTTGCAAATCTACAATTTCACAAAGAGCCAGAAACAAACAAAATTGAACATTTTCGTTATTTAAAAATTAAGAAAATAAATCAAAAAATCGCCCCCTCCCAACTGCATCCCGAATTCTCTGAAAACATACAATCGACCAGTAAAAAGTCTTCAAACAGCGTATTTCACGCAACTATTGATTTTAAGGTTTTTCTGATATTATAAGGTTTTTCCCATTTTGCAACCCTCAAATCCACCTGGGCCGCAACATTTCCACATTCCGAATTCTCTTAAAAAATACCATCGACCAGTAGAAAGTTTCCAAACAGTGAATTTCACAAAAATATTGATTTTAAGGTTTTTATAATAATTATAACATTTTTCCCATTTATCAACCCCCAACTCCACCTAGGCCGCAAAATTCTTAAAAACCCACAGGTTCATACACATACTGCCGAAAACAAAATTAGACGTTTTTATTCTTTGCCCCTGTTTATGTGAACATCCAATTTGCTACAAACCCATTTCACCTTTACACCCCAGCAACTCGCTCCTGTGCATTGCAGATCTCAAAAAACAGCATGTACTATGACCGTTGGTTCATCCTATTTCCAACTAGCCCCAAATCACATTTGGATATTTCAAGAAGTATTCTATGTAACAGCACCGAACGCTTTCGTGCCCCAAAAATCGTTTTAACCCTCGTATTTTCGACCCCTCGAATCTTACATTTCACAACCTTTCCAGAAAGTTTGCCTTTGACGAGATTTTTAAATTGACACCAATAACATTCACCTGCAATAAGTACAACTTGCAAAAATTCGCGAAAACTGCACTTTCCAAGCGTTATACAAATCGCTGCTGGAGCCCCGTATTACCGGAACACTTCCAATTCGTTAAACATTTTCAATGTTAAAGCACGCAACAAAATATTTAATAGACGGATGCGGGAACAGAAGGGCTTTCTTTTTTAAATGTTTCGTGTATTTTTGCGGTTATTTTTTTATGTTTTTAATATAAAAAGTTCTCTTGTCAATACTTTATATTCTTTGTTCATTTTCTATGTTATGTCACTATTTACATGAAAATCCTTTTCTTAAATAAAAATAAAAATTTAATTGCAAAAATACGCGAAACATTTAATTAAGAGAACCCTCCTGAGCCCGCATCCGTTTATTAAATATTTTGTTTTAATATTATTTCAAACTTCCTTAAAAATAGAAAACCAAATTATTAAGTTAATTATCGATCATAATTTACTGAGGAAAAGGACAACAATAGTTGCCAAAATGAATACATAATGAGCATCGACGATTATTTCCCATACTCGTTCTTGTATCCGGGAGCCCGCATAAGTCTGTCCTGCTCGGACTCACGCGTCTGTTAAAGACTATCTCTCTTGCACTTATGTGGAACCTGTTTTATTGTCTATTACTCTATTTCCACCACAATTTTGGTCTCGGTTTTTAAATATAGCATACTGAAGGTATTATGATGATACCATGTAAAGCCCAGATTTGTTATTTTACTGTAAATGGTTAAGTTTATTATGCAACTTTATGCAAATCCGGGGTAAACCTACCACCCGCAAAAGCGCCTGTCAATTTTTTTTACTTCCATAAGATATGATTACCTTTAACATAGCAAAGCGCCAGACTTGTTATTATACTTCTTTTTATTATTTCTTTTCCACCCTTTAATGACGGAAGGGGGGGGGGGGGAGGTAAAACCACCACCTCAGGCTTGCCATACTTCGGGTTCTATTCTCAGTAGATTCAAAGGGACCTTCCATAACAGTTACAAGCTTGTTAAAAATACTGTAAGTAAACCCGTTGGTGGCTTTTGGACTATTAGCCCAATCAACGAAGTCCATTTTTCGATAAATAACAGAAAAAAATTGAAAGTTTTGAAATTTAGCAGAGATGTTTTTTAGCTCTTCTGTTGAATGTGTAAAAAGTCCTAAACAATTGAAAATAAGGAACCGCCGCTATTTTGAAAAAAGTGTAGACATTTTAGATTTTTAGCAAATATCTAGTAACCAGTCGTTTATTAGTTATTTACATATGAAGTCATCAAATTTATCTTTTACTGGACGAAGGAGCATTTTGTATGAACCTGTAAGGCCGAGTACTTTTAAGCTCCTGAGTCCAGTAGAATAACTTCCATGACGTGGTATACATATAGTTTTACCTGAAATCGCCAATCAAGTCAAACTAAAGCATAAAAACGATTTATAACCTTGAAATTTTGAAAACGTTATTTTGACTAGTGATCAGGTCTCTTAAAGAATATTAGGTTTCTAGACAGTTAACAATTACACGACTTGTACAATAATAGCAGTCAGGTAAAAATATTACTGTACTAGTGTAATGGTTAACTTTCTAGACTCAAAATGGGCTTGAACAGTTAACTTTCTTGCCGCTTTCAGGTAAAATATAAAAAGTTAAGTAGGAATTTAAAGATTGTCAAATTTGCTATAAAAAGCGTCTTATTCATTTTTGTCCTCAATTCTTGAATAACCGATTGTCAAACATCGTGTAACGGTACTAATGTCTCTAGGTTACCACGTCTGCTTAGCATTCGGGAGGTCGCGGGTTCGATTCCCGTGGTCGTATTCTCTGATTTAGGTTTTCAGGTGGTTTTCCTGAGTTAACAGAGTTACCTTCTCTGAGGCGAATGCCGGGGCAGTACTTCTCCACCTTTCCTGGCCTCTCTTCCATTCTACACCCCTACTTCACGCCCATCCTATAATTTCCGTTCTTGGCTGAAGAGGGACGTAAGGTCCCTATAGCATCTGGCCCCAATTGGGGGAATTGAAATGACCCTGAACCTTTTTTTTGTCTCTAGTAACGCTTCTTTACACTCGTATTAATACGTATGTGTCACAGCTAAGCGCCTGCCTATACCTATACTACCGATTTGAAGGAACGGGAAGAGAGAGGCATATATGTTCATGAAAAATATTTAAATCACCTTCTCTTCCCCGACGATTTAGTGTTTATAAGCTCAGATGTCGTTGAATTACAAACGATGCTGATTCAATTAAATCACGTCGCACAACAGTCAGATGTCGAAATGAACTTGAGCAAGACAATTATCATGTCACAAGACGTTAAATAGTTTACCCTCATAGATGTCAATCTGAAAATTGTCGACGAATACGTCTACCTAAATAAATGAAATTGGGAAAATATAATCAGACTGCTGAACTTTCAAGACCTATTAGGCTTTTGATAAACTAAGAACTACTGTACGGAACTCCGAAAGCCCAATTTGTCTAAAAAGAAAGGGTTTCGCCTCTTGCATATTACCAGTATTAACTCATGGGCTAGAGACTGTTGCAGCACCACCTAACCAGAAAAGTTAAAACTTAAAAGTAATCCAAAGGCAGATGAAGGGGGCAGTTCTTGGTGTTAGTATCAAAGACAAAATGACAAACTTCGTTGTTTGCCAATGAACAAACGTGACAGATGTAGTACACCGGATTGTTAGCTTGAAATGTAGTTGGCCCGGACATGTTGCTCGGGAGGATGAAAACAAATAGTGAAAAAAAAACAATGATGAATGTGTTGATATCAAAAGCATTTCAATAGCCCACGCTATTATTTCGGCTTCTGTGCAGGATAGTTTGGCTTTGTTTTCTACAGAAAATATGGGTCTAAAATGTTGTCAATTTACTTTCCACTTTGGGATTATGTTCCTCATGAAGCGCAAATTTCGAAACTTCAGCTCAACCGAAAATTCTGGTTGGATCATTTTGTCACTTGGTTTTTGACAACCCCGATTTTAACGTACCAACTATTGATGGTTTAAACACATTTCATAGTATGGGAAGTGTGGCAAAGCCTAAACACCAGTAAGTATCAAAATCAATTGCTTGTATAGCGTTACGAATGACTCTAATAAAAAGTGAAATTCGGTGTGCAGCTATCCAGCAATACGGGTTAAATTAGTGAGGCGCATTTAAGAAATACCTTTAATGTCAGACGTTTGATTAATGTTCATCATAAAGAATGTAAGAGAACTTTCCTAAAACGTGGCGCTGCAATTTTTCCAAACAGCGTGAGCGTCTTGAGCAACAAAGACACTTCAGATAGGGTTGCGAGTACCTTCGACGTATTGGGACCAGGCCAACTGCAAAAGCAATAAACGGATGGTCATCCGAATCGACGAACAAGGGGCAATATACCCGAGTTGAAAAAAGTGAAACCTCGTTCAGGCCAAAGTGAGATCAACCCTTGCGCAACAATATAGTCCGTAGCCATTTGACAATAGGTATTGTATTCGACCGATGTTCCGAGATCAGGGAATCCTTTCTCTTATATAAGCGACCTGTATATAAGGATAGACAATCTGGCGTTCGAGCATTGCGTTTCTGCATCGCGACTTGACTTACCTTAAGCGAGTCGAGGGCTTTGGTCAGATTCCTTTAACTACTTTTCGAATCAGATTCTGGCGTTCGTATTTCTATGATTAGCTATTTGTATATGTATTTTCTACATATAGACTTGTATTTATGTGTTTATAATTTGTGTTCTAAAGTAAATAAGAAGGAATGATATTATTTTCCACAATGGGTCATATCTTATTGAACCAAGTTAATTCTAAAGTGGTGAACCCGGTAAGAACATCATAACAGTTTCTAAAGTGTAAACCACCTTATTGGTGACCTGCGACCGAACAACATTAAATAAACAATATGACTTTTTCCTAAATAGGCATTAAATATGTAACCCCTACAACGTCTATTATTATTGGTTAGGATAAAGTAAAATTATCTAAATTTTTATTAACTTAGGACATTGAAAAACTTGGCTTCATTCCGCTATAAGCGTTTGAAAATATTGCAGGAAAAGCAGTGAGAATAACGATTTGACTTTCCTTAATGTGTTAGCCGAAGAAGTTCCATTCTTCATAGGTACAATAGATATGTGCGAATGCAGAAAACCGGGGATTATTTGTACAATGGTTTGCAACAATTGCCACGGAGACTGCGGTTAAGTACAGTTGACAATGAAAATAATGGTGACGAAACGAACAAAGGACAATCACGGATTCGAGGTCATCATCACATGTTGATAGTATTAATTTACTAGGCGATTTATACAGATTTTCACAGTGTTAAACAAACGTATTAATACACGCGTAGAGAAGCGTTATTAGAGCTATTAGTCTAGCTGCAAGGTTTTTGGTAATCAGTTACTCAAAAACTATGGCATTTGGGACAAAGATAAGGTAGACATTTGTTATAAAAAATTTAAAGTAAGTGTAAGTTTAGGGCGCTTCATTTCACACATAGGAATATGGCTTGAGACTCGGAAAGTCAGGGCCGCCGAAATATTTCCTTCCAAAAGCCAGTTATCTGGCACACCGTTAACGGCATACTGGGTGATGTGGTTAGCATCACGCCTTCGACAACTGCCTTACTTTCCCTACTTCGACAACCGTGGTTTCGGTACCCAATTTTTAAAGCGACTGGGGTGGACCGCTTGGCAGTTGCCAGATGTAGGAATTGAACCCCGCACCGTAACATCGCAGTCAATCTCCCTAGCCCCTCGGCCAAACTGGCAATATAAAAAATTTAACAATATTTAATTTTTGATTGAACTTTTTTTGTATAAAAAACCGTTTAAAAGATTCTACACTTTATTCAGGACGACAGCAATTCCTCATCCTCTAGTCTAGGACATTTTGCACAATAAACAGTAAACTTTAGTAAACATCTGTGCCAAATTTCAAAACGCCGATTTTCTTTAACTTATTTTCTCTTCGTTGACTGTGCTAATTCGTTAATACAAGCTTTAAGCTTGAATATTGTATTACCATTTACAAAATTCTTACCCCCCCCCCCCCCCCGGAGACGGAATATTTATTTCCAACTTATTTACTAATAACATATACAGGGTAGTGAAAAGCTAGTGAATTCTTACAAATTGTTTTCAGATACTCAGCTCCTTATAGAATAATAAAATAAATTGTATTTCAGCAAAAATGTGACAACGCTGTTTGAGTAAATTCACTATTCATTGGCCTGTTTCGATGAAACAAATAAAATGCAATAGAATTCGAAGAAGACGTTTTCTTTGCATATTTTTTTTGTTAACTATTTTTGGATAGTATTATAAATTGATATTCAAATGTGTTATTGGTTGGTGAAGGCCTACAACATAGTTTTTTTTTCACTACTCTGTATAGTATATAGTGCGGATCAAGTATTTGGTTAATATACACTGAAAGCCAAGAAAGTGGGACACTTAATATTTTCGTCATCTGACACACAATTTTATGCAATGATGCAGTAACAGTAAAACTGTAACATTATTGTTTTTTGGCCTTTGTTTTATACCTGGACCAGTATCATCTCCTGTTTATGCATAAAGTCTCCCATTGTTAGTATTAATTCATTTGAGAAATTGCGTCAATAACTTTCTGCAGATCTTTGCCTGTTATCATATCAGATGTTGAATAGGTTATGCAAATAGTACTATATTGTCAAATATACCTTATAAAGATTACTTTAAATAAAATAAAGAATGTAGCTTTGTGAACAATGCTAATTTATTAATCAACATCAAATTAAGAAAATATAAACAAATATTTGGCTACTAAAGTTTCGTAGAAAAGTACAAATTAAGAAAAAGTTTCCAACACTTTAAAGAACCTCAAAAGTCACAAAATTAAATCATTGTTCGGCTGACTGACTTAAGTTGCCTACCTCCTACGAACACGTTGCATCTTCTCTCCTATTATGTTCCACATTGATGTTTGTAATTGCAGGTATCACGAGCAATATTCTTGTTCCCGCGTATGGCTAAAACAAATTTATATTTAGATTATACATAGCGACGTATTTGGAAAAATATTTTAACTGAACCTTATTACTAGAGAGCGGATTTATAAGCATAAAAAATGAAAAATAAGCGCTTAAAAAGGCATAAATATTTCACCAAAAAAGCTTTATTTTAAGCATAAAATGTTTGTCAAAGCAGTTGAAATGGATTAATTTGCAACTTTTTTAGCACTACATAATTCAAAATTAAATTGAAATTGCTCATCATGAAGAGAGTTGGTTGCAATACATTCTTGTACAGTCTGTTGTTTCTTTTTTGATGCTTCAAATTTCTTATTTTGTTCTATGTGCAAAGCTGTTTTCATATGTTAAAGCACATTGTACTTCTTATCACTTTGAATCTAAATTGCTTTTAATTACGAATGTCTTTTCCAACAGGAAATTACATACAGTTTTTATGCAAGCTCTACAAAATATTTTGTTGTTTTCACTTTTGAGTTCGGGGAAACCCCTAATCGACTCAGCTGGCGTTGTTTTTGATTTAGGCATTTTTAAAATATAAATTAACACTGCACGTACATACTCGTCGACAGTTGCAGTAAAACTGTTGCAAATATTTAAAAAACTATACTTTAAAAAAGGAAAAAAAAGCTTAAAATATGCATATTAAATTAAATATGCGTAAAACCACAAAATCCAAAACAGCATAAAAAATATATGTCAAATAATTCCAATTTTCTTGCTTATCAAAAGTTCTGAGCTGCTATTAACCATTACAAAAAACATAAAAGCTAGAAATCCGCCCTCTAATTATTACTAATAGTTACAAAAGCCAAAATAAAATTTTTGAGAACGAAGGGCACAATGAAATATATAAATTACTTTTTTAATAGTTTGGAAATGTTTACATATAATCTCATAAAAGCGTTAATTCTTTCCGGAAATTTTTTTGAGTGCGTTCCAACAACTTCGTATTAATTTGCCCGAGCGGGGCGCGAGGGCAAATTAGGACGTTGTTGAAATGCACGATAAATAATTTCAGGATATGAATTAATGCTCGAATGCAGATTCGGTAAGAAAATCGTAACGACACGAACCCTAAAAAGAAGTAATGTCTACCTACAAAAAATGTTCACGAGATTTTGTTGTTGTCTTGGTTACGGCACGTGAACTAATTTTTCTTGTGTGTCGTACGATTTTCAGAAGTAATACTATAAGTACTTCGATATTATCGGGTTATATGTCGATAACTTGTTGCACAATAATAAAAGAGTGTTTGACAGGTTGAATAGTCCGACCGCGTCAGCGGGAGGATTATTCTGTCAAACTGACACGATTTGTTATTGTGCAGGAAGTTTGAGACGTATAACCTGTTCGAAGTACGCATTGTATTCGATTTGATTATTTTGTGAGTAAATTTTAATATTAGGATCAAATAAATATTTTATTGGCAGTCGGATTTGTTTGTATTAACCTAGCTGAAAGTCATCTCCATGAAAACAACATCAATTTGACAAAAGTTATGTATTGCGTTGCCTAGTGAAGTTACTCTAGTATAATCGATTTTGTATAATCGAAATTATACAAGATAACTTAACTAAATCCAGCCTTCTGATTGGTTGAGATCGCTACGAAAAAAATCATCAAAGAAATAAAACAGTATCTAGAACCTATCGACATTACTGCGAAACGTTGACTTTTTGAGGTTTTCTGAAGTGCCTAAGCTACTTATAAACATTATGTATTGAAATAATTAACTACCAAATGAAATATTTACAGTATGTCCAAATAAAAGCGCTAGGCGAAGTTGGGTTGTCGGT
Source organism: Agriotes lineatus (assembly GCA_940337035.1). Lineage (NCBI taxonomy): Eukaryota > Metazoa > Arthropoda > Insecta > Coleoptera > Elateridae > Agriotes > Agriotes lineatus. Next base: position 85,013,414 of record OW679197.1, on the reverse strand, counting down.
GGCCTCCGTGCAACTTTCTGTATATAATAATCATTCAAACCAAGGCAAGCATTTTAGAATTTGGCCTTTCTGGGTACCCATAAGTAGTCGTCGATAGGCCGTGTATTTAAATATGTTTTATACACGATTTTACAGACATGTAAGTGGGTTCAAATCCGACTGAAAGCAATTCTTTTAAAATTAAATGTGTCTGAATTACAATTCATTGTACCTACAAACTTCATTGCGAAACTTGCCAAGAACAATAGGTGACAAAAGCTGTAAAACCAAACCATTTAAAAATGTAATTTTGTCACTTCCAGGAGATTTAGTGCAACTACTTAGACAAATGTAATTATTTGTAAAACTGTAAATATAACAATGGGTTTGAGATTCAAGGTTTAATTTTTCATAAATGAAGTTAATTTTGATATCGAATTTACTTGGAAAACGTTAGGCGATATTACTTACCAATTTTTGTTTTCACTTTAGATAAAAGTAATAATTTGTATGAGGAGCGTACATAACTCAGGTTTTACCCTTGACGAAAATGGGACCCAACAGATACAGAGTAAATGTTGTAAAATAAACAAAAATGTGTAATGATAAGAGCGTCGTATATAATGCAGCAGCGAGACCAATGCGAGGCGTTCTTTCATTGCCAAACGGGACTAGAGTGCGTAGGCGCTGAAAGCGCACTGAGTTCGAATCCCACCGCCTGCAATGGTTTTTTATTTGCAAATTGAAGCAATTCGCAAAACTAAGTATTTTCTTTTATTGTTTCAGTGTTGTTAAGAACGTTAAAATATTTTTACCTCAAGTTTCTTTTGATTTTCAACTTGCGAGGAAAGTTCTGAGTGAATCCCTTTACAGATTTTTTTCTGATATACTAAAAGAAATGAAAACCAAATATTTATGTTTGCGTTGAACTCAGAAGTTTGTCCGTTTTTTACCGTGTATGTTTTTGCAGTGCTTACCCCATTAGTAGATGAAAACTATGAAAAAAGTGTTTATCTAAACAATTATCTATTATAAGTTGCAATTTTCCTCTCTGCAGGTTAATATAATACTAAAGGTATATTTCTGGACTGCAACCACAAACAAAAAATAATAATGCTAAAAATAACAAAAGTGAGTAAGCAAGCACAAAATAGGAATAGTACGTGGTAGGTCTCCGCAGTGTAAGAACCTGCATCGGATACACATAAATGGCGTTATTTACTGGATGGCTATAATTAAATGAAATTTATACGTACAAGTCAGAAGGCATTTGCGTGCATTACTTGCAAGACCAGGGGCTGATCAAAAATAAACGAGAACTTATAAAGTGCATCAGCGATCACTTTAATAAACTGTAATCATAATATTAATAATGATTATAAAACCCATAATAAAGTGTAAAGTGATATTTTCCCGGTATTTATGACAACTATACGATTACTGCAGTCATCTTAAATTCATTAATAGTCATTTGGATTCACGCAGAGACAGATATACATATCTCATATATCTTATTTCGAACTCTCAGCACTGAGGAGCGGGGCTCAGGGCCCCCAAGAAGCCTTCGAAGGATTGCCGCAGCGAACTGCTTCGAAAAATGCCACACCCGATTGGAGACCAATAAAATATGCCCACAAGGAGACATAAAATAATGCAAATGTTTGAAAGGGAGCTACACTCGGTGTAAGTGTTCACAACTACATAATGCTAATAACAATAAAAGTACGGGTGGTCTTCTTCAAATATTTATGAAGTTCTAATTCGCTTTATTACCTTTGTAAAATCGGGCTGTTTAAAGGATGTGCACAAGCTCTATGGCTAGTCCTCACCAAAAACGTAAACACAGTTGAGAAGTGAGCCGGCTGCTGTTTATATACAAATATCAGTTCCTGAATGTGAAGAACACTATCCATTAATAAATGTCTTTAAAATAGTTATAGGAATGAGAGCCAGAAAATTAATTTGATTAACTATACTAGGGCTACTTTACAAATTGCAAATAATACTCACTAAAAATAAGGATAAAGAGAAGAGAACCACGCATGACAGTATCTACTGCATCGAATGCTTTTAAAAAATCTATAAAACGCATATGAATTTATTTTTGCCTTTCTGTGCTCACCTCGATAATTATTCTGAGTGTACTTATATCATTTATACACTATCTACGAGAGCAGTAACTTATGCTCATTCTATTCAAGACAGTTATAGCATCGTGCTTTCTTTTCTTTTTGAACCTTTGTTTTTCGGTATTTTTACGATCTCCGTGAAACGGAATCGAAACTGAATTTGTTAATAAATTGTTTGTTCCATGTGTGTTTGCCTTTTCGAAATATTTAAATTTAAATAAAAAAACATAGATAGAACAGGAACAATTATAATTAAAAACTACCCTCCTATCTCATAAGGAACATGGACAAAACGGCGGGCCAACTTCGATATGTGTATTTATCCATGTGCTTTTTTTCTGATTTTTTTTTAGTTTTAACTTCAGATTTGAATAGAAGATGGAAAAGTAAAATAGGAATATCTAAAGACCACTTTCATATCTCATAAGGAAAAAGGACATAATGGCGGAGAAATAGAAAAACCTCTCAAAGGCTTTATCCAGACCTTCCCTCGTCGACATTGTGACACTAAATAATTTTAAAAATCAAAATAAGTTAGGAGTAAAAATATCTTCACGTTTCTAATAAATGAAATAAATTTTCAAATAAAAAAAAACGTTACCGATGGTCCGATTTGAACGGCAGAGGGACCGCGTATGGAGTCCCAACGTTTAGTGGGATATTACAAGGGAACGGGCTATTTCTACTTGCTACGGAGCACCGACCCTTCGAATTTCTGAGTTGCAGCTGTATTAAGTAACGCACTAATTTGCTGCTCCTTTTTGTATCGTACAACATTTATTCTGTATCTATTGGGGCCCATTTTTGGTGAGAATAAAGCCTGCGCTATATACAAATTATTACTTGTATTTATTGCTAAATTAAATCAAAAATAAACAAAATTGTATATTTTAAGATGCTCACCCACTTTTATATTGTAATGATGACTCTACCACGTTGCAACCATCGACATATAGAACTGGACCGCTAATGGACGACTGCGCAACTCTTTGCGGTAGAAAGAGAAAGAGAACACTTTAAGAACTATCTTTTCTTTTTCTGCCGGCTTCGTATTGGCCGACAGAAAATGTTCCTTTTCCCTCCGGCCTTCTATTGGCCGACAGAAAATGACGTCACAGCGACAAGGCGGTCGCGCCGTACGCTACTGAGCGCCAACAAGGACAGAGCGTTCTCAAGTCATATGCGTTCTCTTTCTATCCCGTTTGGCTCGCGCAGCTCTGACTAGAGGTCCATTTCTATATGTCGATGGTTGCAACGCCTTTGTTATGTAATAATTGACTTAAACCTTACTTTAGTTTATTCTCAATCAATTCTTTTTAAAATTGAATTGTAATTAACTCATTTGCCCTTTTTTTAATTATGGATGATCAAGATTATTACACCGCTAGGTTCGGTAGAAAACACTTGACTGAAACACAGGTCGGATTCTTTGTAATCTAGACTGATTCTATTCTGAAATTTGATTTTCTTATTTTATGACAACTCTTACGTCTGTCACCTGACACATCAAATAATTTTTTTTTAATTACAAATACTTTCTCAATACATCTTTGTCGTTCAACAATATCAAATGGTAAGTATTTCTTTAATTAAAATTACTTCACTTCACTATTTCTATTTTCTTTCAGGATTTATTTAAATACCTGTATTCTGTTACCTGTTATTGTACTCGGGACTCTCCTCTACCAAGCCCAATGCATCCAGCAACCTCACCAAGATCTCCCAACTTCCAATAACAATGTCTGCACGAACTACGCAAAAAAAAAGCACCTGGATCCTCAAAGGCTTCCTTGCCCAAAAATACGACAAGGCACTTACCAACTCTCTTTAGCAGCAATGCCAGCAGCAATCACCATCCACTTCGTCCTACCAAAATCCTCAAGCTACCGACGACCTGGTATCACAACCCTCGACTAGATACAAGTTATAAGATGTCACTTCAATGACAAGCTTGTCGAATTAGAACTCCTTCAGATGAAAATCTCCTAAACGCTCCATAAAACGCTCACTCTGCTAATGATCTCGATGTAAACCCCTCCCAGTAAAAACCATTCTTTGTAATCCAATTCAGATGATTCAATGTAATTTGATAATAAACTCAGTTCAGCATCCCCTTCCAGAAATTTGCTTTTGTAGATTATAACTGTATTACTTTGGTATTCTCACCACATCCTTTATCTTCATCCATATAGTCTGCATATCTTTTATCTTTTATCTTTTTAACATTTTACTTTTATTTTTACACCACGCCAATTTTATTTCAATTTTTAACCCTTTTATACACCAAATAGCTTTTTAAAACTTTTATAAAGGGTTTATTTTTATAATTTCAACCGCTACAAATTGTATTACATCTTTTTGTATAAAATTTTAATATATAATCAAATATCTTCTTAGTGATCTAGTTTAGCATTTATTTCACAGTCCAACACACTATAAAAGTTTTATTATATTTGTCTAATACCCACTACTAATAGTATATCTCGAAAAAGTATTTGCCATTAATTCCTCTTTTCATTTCAGATAAATTAATGTATGTATGTATCATCTGTAACCTCATTTTACCTTCCGGTGTAGAGGCTGGTGCTTTATGAGCTGGAATCTGGCGGTACAATGCTCAACTTGCCCCGGATTCGGGATACAGAGTTGGAGCGCGCCTTTGGTGCTTGCGCAGCAACCATTGTGTAATGTGTGTGTCTTGGTGATGTGTTGACTTTGTTACTCTATCTCTTAGGTCTGTGGTTTTGAGTAGAGCACAGTTAATTTGGTGCCCAACTGTGAATGGTCTCACCGAGCCCAATTCCAATCGCCAAGGCTACGGAAAAATTCCGACCCCAGCGGGATTCGAACCGAGGACTTGCTTAATGCAAGCCTGGCGCTTACCCAACTGCGCCATGCGGCTTCTTCAGATAAATTAAATTATGTTAAAATCCAACTGTTTCTTATGTAGCTTCATTTAATTGAATTTTAAATTCTATTTCCTTTCTTTACCAAATACATTTTAATAACCTTGATATCCATTTCATACGTAAATTCATCTTTGTAAGTTTTAATACTGTATTCTTTTAACCTTATTAATCTAATTTTAAACCCCTGTACCAATACCATAACAATATATTTGTCTGACATTTTCTCAGTTTCATGCCAGGTAGATATATAATGTGTATGCAAAATATTGTCTTCCTCCGACAAATAGCTTTTGAGTTATACCGCTAACAGACAGACAGACAGACAGACAGATAGACAGACAAACAGACAGACAGACAGACAGACGGAATTAATAAAACCTGTTTTTCGTCATCTAGGGATCCTGAAACGTGAAGATTTGGAAAAACCTCTTTTCGCGATTACAATACTTCCTTCGTGTTTTAGAATCTTGAATTCTGTCTAAGAGTTCGTCTGGCAATGCTAGTTCTAGCTTTTTCAACTGGTTTCTTCTGGCCATTTCTTAATACATAGAATGTATAATATTACCTCTTCTTAAGGTTCCACCTCCATTTAAAGAATATTGGAAACAATCATAGCAAACCTTGTAGTCTTTTCAGCCAGGAGTATTTTCTTTGCCCCATACCACGTCGTCGGTCGATTTTGCCTTCCATTGTTAGATTTAGGAGATCATAGTTGGTATTGCGGAATACATGTCCTAAGTATGATGCTTTTCTTTGTTTAATATATAGCAACAGTTGCCGGTTTTGACGCATATGTGTTAAAACTTCTTCGTTGATGGTATGATCTATCGATGACATTCGTAAAAGCCTACAGAACACCCACATTTTAAAAGCCTTCAATCAATTCATCGTGTTCACCTTTGATGTCCATGTTTCAAAATCAAACAACAATGTCGAGTACACATAGCACTTAACAAATCTTAATTATTGGAGTGTTAACCTTAGGCCTGTATTTGTGGACTTGTTCTATCCTGACACGAACCTCAACCTCCCGGTCAAAATCTTGGATGATGCAGCTTCCAAGGTATTTGAACTTTTGCACTACTTCACTGTTTTTTTCCGTAGATTTGTATGTTAGTCCTAGGTTGTTTCCAGCTTCAGGGCTGTCAGCAATTATAGCTGTGTCATCAGTGCATCCTATGTTGTTCAGTACTCTACCAGTGACCTTAATTTCGTCAACGTCGTCTTGTAGTGCTTGTGCAAATACGCATTCCGAGTATAAGTAATAACACAGGCTTGACGTACTCCCTTCTCGACGGCCGCGGGTTCAGTAATAGTATTTTCAACTTTACAGCTGTTTCTTGCTCTAGTACAAGTTCTTAATTATTTCAATATCGTTCCGGTCTAATCTTTTCAATTGTAGTATTTTTAGAAGGTTCGTGTGTTTTATTCGCTCGAAGGCCTTCTAATTGACTACGAGACATGTCTTGTTGCTGGTCTCCGCATTTTTGAAGCAGGGCAATTAGACAATATAAGGCCTGCCTAGTTTCTAAACCTTCGCGAAAACCAAATTCTGAGTCGCTAATATCTCTCTCACTTTTTGTGAATTATCGTGTGAATGATTTTTAAAAAGATCTTGCAGATGTAGCTCATAAGGCTTATTAGTCTAAACTGTTCGAATACCGATATAGTCATAAGATCTGGGGTGCTCGCTGGAAAACAGGCTATGAATGTATTCCTGCTACTGTTTCTTTAGTTCTTTGACTATTTGTGGTGTGACGCTACTTCGATTTTTTTCTATACCTTCTTTAATTTTTTTATGTGCTGAGAAGGTGTCATCCTTTTTCTGTTGTTTTTCTATTTCTTCACATATTTGTCTCATCCAGGACTCTTTTGATAATCTAATCTGTTTACTTATTTCATTGTTCACCTGATTATATTTTAGGGTATGCCTATTATTCAATAGCCTTCTCTCTTCCATCATTTCTAAAATCTGTTTTGTCAACCACTTCTTCATAGTACTTTTACTTTTTCTTTAATTGTGGGGTTTTTCAGTTTTCCGATATCTACATATTTTTTTGTGGTACATTTCTTTAGTTTAACTTGGAGACTGCCTATTACTGGGTTGCGATCGAAGTGTATGTCGGCCCCTGGATACGTCTTCACTCCATGTATTGCGTTACTATACTTCTTGATAATTAAAATGCAACTGTAGTTCATTTTCTCTTGTGACTCTTTAAGAATGTCGAATCTCGTTTTCCGTTTTCAATCATTTTACCCGCTTCCTCCATTCCCATTTTTTTCTCTTCCTTTGTTTTTAGTACTCATATCGCCCAATTGAATTCGATTATCTCATTTGTGCTTATTCCGAAATTGATCGTATGTTCTTCATAATTGATTGCATATTTTTTATCTTCAATTAACATTAGTTGGAACATATAGGTGTATTAATTATCATTAAATTGAAAAATTTTGCGTTAAATCTAGCAATGATTATTATGTCTGATATTCGTCCCTATTCCAAGCGAGCTCGAGATGCTTTCTTGCTTAATAGCAAGGGTATTCGGCGTTCATTGCTATCTTTAGAATAACTTATGTGATATAAACTCATTACATCAATTCTATATTTATCTATTTCTCTTATCATTTGGTTGACCTTTCCATCAGCGTTCATTTTATGTACGTTCCAGTATTCAAAATTTAGTCGATTCTATGTACGTATTAGATTTATAATATTCATTGGTGTTTGTGTCTCTAACATTATTATTCTTTCCTCGGTTCTCATTACGAAAAAAAAAAACTTTCCGCTGCCAATATAAACATTTTATTTTCTTATTCCACCAAGAGAAAGAAGTACTCTATTCATAGAAAAACTAAAAATCAACATTTTTAAGAAAACGTGCGTTTTAAAGCCCGATGATTCCAAACACAATGTTAAAAATACAGTCTATATGTGGCTGGGCTGGGTTATACGAGGGGCTGCTAATCCCCCATCGGGCGTCTCCCTAGGTGGTGGATCGCGGAATGTCCACCAGATATGGTGGATGCCGGGTTCACCCGCGGCGGACCAAAACAGCGAAGGATACGACGGTTCCCCTTGTCAGGGGCGGTACTCCGACAGCGTCTGCAACCACATTAGGTGGCTGATTTCAATGTGCAGAAAACAAGGGAAAAGTACTGTGTCTCGGCTTGGGTTGCTGTCTATTTGGAGACTTGTTGCGCATATTTTGACGTTAGTCTACAGGGTGATTCAAATTAAGTGCGCACCATTGCTATCTTTGTTATTATTGATTTTACAAAGTAGGTTAAATTAGCATATATTTCATATTTCATATTGATGAAATTAATAAAAAAAACAATCGAATAACTCGTTGGCGACAAAATTTAATTTTTTTTTAATGAAACACCCTGTATATTTTCAAAAACTTGAAATAAAAATGAATTTGTGATATAAAAGTCTTAATACACTTAAAATGAATACTAAAGAAGTTATCGCAAGTTGCAGTGTATAGATAAATACATACATTATTCTACTGTAAAAATTCATTGCAGGCTTGTTTTAAGTTTTTAAGTGAAATAAATAACCAACACCAATTAGTTTCGACAACCAAACGTACGACAAATTGATTTTGACAGTTCTGATGTTTACATTATTGTTTTTGTTTTTAATAGCAGCCTACTATGAATTTTTCGTAAGTAGGGTGTATTGTTGATATAGGTAAACTAAAATCTCCCCTAACTTCTTTAATATTCATTTTAAGACAATAGTGTATTAAGACTTTTATATCAAAAATTAATTTTTATATCAAGTTTTTGAAATATATACAGGGTGTTCCGTTAAAAAAACTAGAAGTTGTTAATCTTGTCGCAAACTCGTTATTCGATTGTTTTTTTATTAATTTCATATTAATCAGCGCTAAAAACACTACTAGTTTGCTAATTTAACCTACTTTGTAAAATTAATAATAACAAAGATAGCAATGGTGCGCACTTAATTTGAATCGCCCTGTATAATTGGGGCATATTCTGCCTTGCTTGAGTTGCCTTAGACGCACTTAATTACTATAATACAAAGGTAGAAAGGATATGAATTGTTACTAATCCTGGAATAGCTGTTTATCTTATGGTGAAAATTACTAACTGCGTTTACTCAACGAGTTATGCGTGCTGCCTCCTGTTAGTGATGACTTTTTTTTGTATTGTATTATCGATAACCCCATTTTACCTTTCGGTGTAGAGGCTGGTGCTTTATGCGATTGCATTCCTGGCGGTACAATGCTCAACTTGCCCTGGATTCGGGATACAAAGTTGGAGTGCACTTTTTGTGCTTGCGCAGCAACCATTGTGTGAGGTGTGTGTCATGATGATGTCTTGACCTTGTTACACTACCTCTTAGATCTGTGGTTCTGAGAAGAGCACAGTTAATTTTCTGCTCAACTGTGAATGGGTTCTGTATCTGGTTACCGTGTAGACCTAATACCTGCAGATATCCTGTATATGAATTCCTATGGTCAAGGGAATTCTGATGGTAAGAATTTATTGGATTTAACTTTTTCCAGTTTAAAAGCTACTATCTGGATCAGCCAACTTTGGACAGCGGTTGTGAAAGCTTCCAAATAATAAACATGCAACGCAAAATAATGATACACAAGCCAATCAGTGCTCTGGATGCGCGTGACCACACGCGATTACCTTATCTCATTGGTTACGCGCTTTATCTTCACCAATAGCGTTAGAGGGAAATTCTAAATTTTGAATTTTAAAAATTTAGTTATGTAACTAAGACTTATTGCCGCCCCTTTGAGCCTGCCGCCCAGGTGCCGGCATTAAGTAATCGTTATACATTATCTTCATTTTCCGAGATAACAACGGCATCATCTGCATAACATCCAATTTTTAACTCCCTCTTTCCTAACAGGCAACCATTACTCGTTGTTTTAACGTTGTCTATTTTTTCCCATTATTAAGTTGAATATTATCAGGCTCAACGAGTCCCCTTGTCGTATGTCAGTAGAAAGTGGCATTTCATTTGTTAGCCGAATGTTAACTCGTATTTTTGTTGTGGTGTGAGTAATCAACTGCTTAATGTTCGAACGACATCAGTATTTTTATCACTCAATTTTACATGATCAAAAGCCTTCGTCAGATCAATAAAACACATAAACGCTTACCATATTCAATGGCCTTTTCTACGATCTGTTTTATATTAGATTCAACAGTAAGTTGATCTTTCTTTCTGAGTCCTTGATGTTCCTCTTAATAATTATAGAGCTGCTAATGGGTAGTTAAATTATATTAGTAAATAACTTCATTACTGAACTAAATAGTGTAATGAATCTATAATTTGCTGGATCCTTTTTGTCCCCTTTCTTAAATATCTATTTAGTTGGAATACTGCCTGCTTCTATTATTCGTTGGTAAAATGTACCCAGTTCTATATAAAACTCTTCACCTAGGAAGTTCGTTTAGTATCTTATCTGGACCCGGGTCTTTTCGGTTCTTTAATTTATGAACACTTTAATTATTCGACTGTTGAGTTGATGATTTCCATTTTTGCATTCCATTTTGTTCTACGATGTTGTCCGCTTCCACGTATAAGTTTTCAAAGTGTTCTATCCATTTGCTTTCTTCTATACTTTCTGTTTGTACATATTCATTAATATTTTGCTTTCTTCACTTAAACATTCCCAATTCTTTTCTTTGCGCCCCATATAGAAATCATGTTCCATATCTTTGGTAAATTTAGTTCAATAGTCCTTCCTTATTTTACGTATACCTGAATTTACTCTATTTCTCACTTTACATAACTGGTATATTCTTCAGCTATTTAGTACTTCTATATTTTAGATATGCTTCCCTTTCTCTTTAGCCAATTCTTTATTTCTTATATGAACCATGGTTTGCAGTTGTATGTCGAGTTTTTTTCCCTTTCATCTAATGCTTCAAATAGGGCTTTATTGATTTTTTTTACATTTTGTCTAGTTTAATACCATTATTATTAATTTTTTTTAGTTAGTCTATTCCGATATAGTTCTCTAGTACTTTCGTTAGTTAAAGATTCGATGTTAACCTTTCCTGTATATTCTGGGGAAGGTTTTTTCTTTAATTGTACAGCTAAGCGAATTTTTTCTAAGATCAAATTACGATCTGTAACTATGGTTGCTCATGTTAGTGATGTTATGTCTATGATCTGGCATGAAGTGTTGCTGTTTGTTATTATATAGAGTCCGGCAACGGTGCGGGGGTGGAAGAGATTTCTAAAACTATGAGAGTTACATAAATATTGTGCATATAAAAGTTGTAAATACGAAAGCGGTGTACATTAGTAAAATAGCTCAAAAAAGTGTGGCTAGTTAAACTTACTTTTTTTAAATGGAATGCCCTATATTTGGGTAGCTTAAAAGTTTTGCATTAAAATACCCATCAATTTTATATAAAGTTCTATGAGTCTAACGTCAATTGTTTTGGAGGTATTCACGATTTTATGCAAAAAATGCTGAAGTTCAAGCGGCTGCTGTAAGCAACAGAAAACAATAATTGAATGAAATAAAATGTTACCAAAAAAATGATGTTTTTCGTGAAATACCTTTTGAGTGTATAATGGTGGATCTGGATATTAATGCTATACAAGGTGCTCAACATTTGCAAATTTAATAAATTCGATTTGTTTTCAAATTGAACGCTCTGCATATTTTTGTATTTTGAAAAGCCCTTTTAATGCGCTTCTTTTCATATCTTACTTCGTACTTCTAAATTCGACTGTTTTTCAGATATGAGTGAACTTAAAAATAGTTTTTGCCGTTAAGAATGCTTTATTCAAGAGATAACAAACAAACACGTCAAAATAATTATTTAAACACTTGAGCTCGCCAAAAATAAAACACAAAACCAGGTTTAAAAAATATAAATCCAGTTAGTGTTGATACAAGAAATAATAAACACGAAAACAGGATAAATGCACAAATATCCATTCCAAGGTCAAAGCCAATGCACCAAATTCCTATACGTAATAACGTTAAATGTTTAAATAGTTATCCTTTTCTGCTCTAAGTTTTCAAGCTGTACAGAGAACTCATAATCTGCAAATATAATTATTTCGATTTATTTAAATGGAACACCCTCTATATTCCTGTATTTCTGAAAAGTACTTTTAATGGATATTCTTCTAATACTTCATTTGCTAGCCCGAAATTCGATCGTTTTTCAGGTTTAATTTTCTTCTGCTTTTTTCGTTTTCCCGTATTTGTTATTTCTAGTTTTGAGTAGTGGCTGGATTTTTTTTCTAAACTTGGTTTTATTTTTTTGGGAGAGCTCAAGCGTTTAAATAATTATTTTAACGGTTTTGTTTGTTATCCCTTAAAATAAAGTTTCTTAAGGGACTTAGCTTAAGTTGTTTTTTACAGTTAAATTTACAGGTGTGAAGTAACGTATCAAAAAAAAACTTATTAAAAGAGCATTTCAACAATGCATAAATATACATATATTTTGAAAAAACTGGAAATTATTAAATTTGCAAATGTTGAGCACCAGTATAGCAATAACACCCAGAACCACCATTTTACACTCGAAAGGTAGTTCACGAAAAGCATAATTTGTTGGTAGCGTTTTCCTTCATTCCATTATTTTCTATTGATTACAACAGCCGCTGATGTTTAGCATTTTTTGCATAAAATCGTTAATATCTACAAAACAGTTGACGTTGGACCCATATAACTTTATATAAAAATGATGAGTATTTCAATACAAACTGTTAACTTACCCAAATATAGGGCATTCCATTTAAAGAAAGTAAGTTTGATTCGCCACACTTCTTTGAGCCACTCTGTACAATCAAAACTATTTTAGTAATGTGGATCACCATTGCACCTACCACTTTTATCAACGCTATATTTATGTAACTCTCATAGTTTAAAATGTCTTCCACCCCCAATCGTTGCCGGTCCCTGCATACAGGGTAATTTATAACGTACGGAGGAGATTTTTTAGGGTAGATAGAGGGGACTAAACTAAAAAAAATATTAATCCAATTTTTGGAAAATCTCAATAACCCAATAACCCCTGACAACAAGTTAAAGCTTCGTTAAATAAGAAATAGTTGTTTAGAAACTAGGTTGGTAATTTATGCTTGAAATTAAAATTGGCGATATTTGAGTTAACTGAACCACATTAATTAAAAAATGATTTAAAATAACTGTAAAATAGAAATTATGGTTTCTTAATTTTTCCTTTTAATGCCCAATAATTTTTGTAGCAACTATTGAGAGCGGCTGAATAATAAAAAGATAATAGGCAAGTTGTCGTTAAAATTAAGGAAAGTGTCAAATTGACATTTTAGTAAATTTGAACACATCAAATTAAGATTTGTTATCAGTGGTTGCAATTGCGTTATTAGTTCGTATAAATGGTGAATTACACTAACGATGAATACATGGACATGATAATAGTTTATGGAGCTGCCGATGAAAGTACTGCACGAGCAAAGCGTATGTATTTAGAAAAATTTCCAACTAAACCGACCCTTCCGAAAATACACATCTCCGGGTTATTCAACGGAGAAAAGAGACTGGGAATTTACCACAGAAGGGTCATGATGGTGGAAGACCAAATCGACACGCGGTTGATGTTGAAGTAGAAGTATTGGAAAGGGTAGATGCTGAATCAACAACTAGTACACGCCAATTGCCCAGGAAGCTAATGTTTCTCAGAACTTTGTTTGGCGCACATTCAAGATAAACGGTTTGAACTCTTATCATTTCCAAAAGGTACAAGGACTTACTCCCAACGATTATCCGTTGCGGCAGCAGTTTTGTGAGTGGCTGCTCAATCGTATGAAAGCAGAAGCGAGTTTCCCAAGAAACATACTGGTAACTGAAGAATGCTGTTTCACCAGAATGGTGAGCTCAACATTCACAATTCTCACACACGGGCTGATGAAGATCCTCATGCGATCCGCCAAAGTAACTTTCAGCAACGTTATAGTTTAAATATATGGGTTGGAATTGTGAACGACACCTTAATAGGACCTTTCGAATTGCCGGCGCGTCTCAATGGCGAATCTTACTTGCATTTTGTACAAGAAGTTTTACCAGGACTCCTAGAAGATGTTCCATTAATTGTGCGACATAACAAGTAGTTGATGCATGATGGCTGTCCATCACATTTAGTCGTCCTGTAAAAGTCGATCCTGTTATCTCGATCATACCTTTCCGCAACAGTGGATCGGGCGGGATGGATTAGAGTTCCTAAATATTATAAGAGTTGAGACAACTCGGAAATAGATGCTGATTGGCTGTGATCCACTGCGCATGCGCAATACGTATCACTAAAAAGTGGTAAATTTAATCGATCCTATGGAAACAGAATCGTGACACTGACAGTTTCAATGCCATAAAATGTGATAACTGAGTAATAAATTTTTCTTACTTGAAAAACTATTTGAAAAACGGTATGTAAGCTTATTTTATTTTCCAATAATAGTATATTACAGCCCGAGATGGAAGTGTTTCATTACTGTCGAGAGATTAGTTAGCTGATTGAGACGCGAATCGTCGAAATCAGCTATTATCTCGAGACTAAGGAAACTCCTGTCGAGGTTTGTATACTATTTTACTCGCAACCACTTTATTCTTAACAATAATTGGAAAAATTATTATATTATGATACGACAGGTTGTGACGCGCATGAATGGATCAACGAGATTCTCAGTGTCCCTACCTACTCAGCGGTCGGGAAGTGAGTGCGGGAAGTAGCGGGCTGAAATGTACGACTTCCCCCACTCAAATGAGGTCAGGAATGTTAACATTACATATATGGTTGCGAATAAAAATTATTACCATCAAGCGGTTATCAAATGGGTGTGCGTAAAATGACGAGTTGCTTTGTTTTTTGAGGCATACATCAATGGGAACATGGGTTCATATTGAAAAGTTTTCCAAAATATAACAAAACAAGATTGGTGTGGTTAAGGAACATACGTAAATAGACCAAATTGGACACCTTTAACAGAATCCCGAATCTGCGAATTCCATTTTGATGAAGTGCAATTTGAAAATATTCGCGTAGATAGTAAAAGAAAATTAAAACGAAACGCCGTTCTAACTTTACTGTTGCGCAGTAGAAAGTATGAAGTACATCCTGCAAATGACAGGCTGTTGCATTTTTCGCTTTAAAAGTAAATTCGAACAAGGATTTATGTCTATTGACACAAGATACCAAAAACGAAAAGCAAAGAGCAGAATAACTAAAAGATATATAGTCCATTTACTTGATATCTGAGCTGTCAAACTGACATTATGGTGGCACCACTGCTATTTTTCACATTTTAACAATTAAATTACTGTACAGTCTAATAAAAAACACATTATTTTTTAGGTATACTCAAGACATTTTTTTTAAATTTGACACTGGCAGTGCAGATGTCAAGTAAATGGACTATAAGCTGAATGAACTGAACACCCACAAGTAGAACCAGAGTATGTGAAATCCACCTTGATGAGAATTGGTGGGAAAAAGTGGGTAACGAAAACTAAAATCCAGTGCTGTACCTACTTCGTTTACGTTGGATCCACTCTTTATCAAAGATTACTTATATAGGATCATAAATGCATTAAATTTACCATTTCTTGACATTGTCAAAGTGACAAGTAATTAAATTCATAGGTGACACATACTAAGAAAGGCAAATCTGGCCTTGTATGCTATCATTTATTTTCGGGGAAAAAATGGCCGTTGACATTTGCGTTGTCTCAACTCCTATCTCTATAGGAACTCTAGGATGGCCCCCACGCAGCCCTGATCTCAACCCACTGGACTTATTCTTATGGGGATACCTGAATGGCCTGGTACATGCAACTGAAGTTGATACTATTGAAGAGTTGCGCCATCGAATCAACGTTGCTACAGAGGACTTGCGAGAACAATTTCCGCAAGTGTAGTGAAATTGGATTCGTCGTGCGCTACTGTGTGTTGAAAAGCAGGGGTAGCATTTTGAACAATTTTTGCGATTTTGGTGAATTTTTATACTTATGTAGTTATTGTTGTATTTCCTTTTTGTCTTTGTTAAATGTATGTTACTTTAAAAAACGTGCTTAGTGTAATAAAAAGACATGTTTGCATTATTTAAAATTTAAAGTAAGTAAATACATAATTTAAAATGAAAATTATGTACACCAAGTTTTCAAATAAGTTGTAAAAAAATATTTTTACAAATTCGTTCTTCTTTTAAGACAATAATAACTAATTATAAAAAATTAATGACATTGAAATAAAAAATAGTTTTAAAATTTACCATTGGAGTAAGCACTCTATCTGTTTTTCTCTACGTTTGAAATTTAGTACAGTAAAATTGTCGGAAAACACCCCGTGGGTTTATCGATTTTCACGCACGAAGGAAAACAATTTTTGGTAATTTTGTCGCCCTCTACCGTTGGAAATACCAACTTCTCCGTGTCGCAACACGGACCAAAAATGTGTAGAATTTTATTTCAAACATTTTTTGTTCAATAACTTTTTCTGTGCGACCAATAGATCGCGAGGGAAAACGATTTCAAGATGGCGGCTGTTTGGCAGGGGCTGGGGGCACGGCTTTTTGATTCTACACTTGTCTAATGACCCTATACTACTGGGGAAGAGGAATCGACGCGGCCAATTTTTTAAAGTAAAACGACAATGTTGCTGTACTAATTATATCGTTTCCGAAGAAACAAAGAAATCTTATTCCTTTGGAAAACTTCTCTTAAAAACAATTTAATTTCAGCAGTACTCAATCAGTGCGATACTTTTTTTAATACCTTTAAACCACTGTAACTTTTTTATTATTGGTTTTTCATCAACATGTTTACTTTAGTCCCATCTATCTACTCAAAAAATCTCTTCCGTACCTTATAAATCACAATGTATGTAATGGTTGTTCGAACCGTTCTATCATTCCAAGTGATTTTGTGTTGCCATTTATGACCAAAGATAATCAAAGATGATTCCAAGTTCGCTATGGGCCCAAAATACTCTCCACTGGTATTAATGTTGTTTTAGTCAAACCGCTATTTTACGCCATTAATCGGTATGTTTCCTATTCTGGCATTCAAGTCACTCGTTAGTACTTCTTCGTCTCTTGATATTTTTTCAAATTCTGCTTGTAGATTTTCATAACATGTATTAATTTCATTTTTAGACTTGCCTATATCTGGAGCGTGCACACTTTAATATGTAAATTTTCTTTGCCTAGCTGCATTGTAATTTTCAGAATTCTCTCATTGTTATACTGTATTTTTTTCAGTATTGTGCTCATATTTATCATTGATTAATATACTCACACTTACTTTTGCCCTTTCGTGCTTTTGCTTTCCGCTTTGCATCATTATGTAACGCGGGTATTTGATGGTACATTTTCCCGTTTTCTTGGTTTCTGCTAACGCACAAATATCTATTTTATATTCGCTTAGCTCTAGGAGTATCTCCTGATCTTTTCCGATCCACGTTTTGATGTTCCAGCAAGCAGATCTGATTATATACTTCTTCCATCTTTGTTTCCTTTCCTGGTTCCGTGTGTACGATGTTCTATTCTGTGTCCTTTTTCCAACCAAGTCTGTCTTTCTTATAATTAGTCTTGTTCCAGGGCTATTCGTTGGTTCTATGAGCAAATTCAATACAAGCCTCCCTAGTAGGTTGTTAGCCTCACTGGGAGCTTCCCTTTAGTTGCGTCTTGCGACAAGCGGGAAAGACTGTAAATGTATTCTGTCCGCAATTACAATTAAGCCATAGAAATATTTAGCTTTTCTTTTAAAGAATTTTCTGTTTGAAAATTAATATAAAATAAACAGACGTTTAGGGGCTATTCAATACATCATCAACGTTTAATTGAGTTGATGTATAACGACCCAAAACGGTGATACAATGGCTGCAATAAAAAGATATAAAATTTAAATCCCTAATTTATTACACCGCATAAAAGGTAAAGTACACCCATGCTCGATTCCAGAAAGGAT
The DNA here is from genome assembly GCA_940337035.1 of Agriotes lineatus. Classification (NCBI taxonomy): domain Eukaryota; kingdom Metazoa; phylum Arthropoda; class Insecta; order Coleoptera; family Elateridae; genus Agriotes; species Agriotes lineatus. The sequence continues at coordinate 84,995,435 of OW679197.1, read as the reverse complement.
AGAGACGGCTTAAAGGACAAGAAAACATTTAAAATATTGCAAGAAAATATACTGTTTACTTCGAATACATCTGATAATCAAATAATACAATTATTTTTTAAAATAGAAAGCTTACAAGCACAATATGAACAAATGTATAGTATGACGTTAGTTACATGTATATTTTTAGATATTTACTCTAATTAAACAAAATTAATAAGTCATAACTTAACTAACAGCTTTTTTTATCCTTGAAGCAATACGTTTCTCCATAGCAAGTATATATTTTATTCGGATCTTATTTGCAAATCGGCAAGTAGCTAAAATTTATAGTAGCATAAGTTGCAGTAAAATAACTACAACAAACACAAATTGCTTTCTAGTAATAGATTATTGCCTTTCACAATGTGTATAATTTACATTACAGGACAAATCGTAATCATAATTCGCCGCATTAATTACATAGTTAATCGAATAAATTAAATATTTCAACTTAGAACAAGTAACAAAGTTGAATAAATTAGAATCAAGCGCAAATCTGACACAAATCTGGAATTAATCTCTAGAAACCAGCGAACAAGCACCTGTTTCTGTGTGTGGTCCGTAAATAAATGCTAATAACAATATATCACTTCGTAGTTAACCAAAAGGCGCTTCCAAACCAACCCCTGCTAATCCTTTAATGTGTTGTGGTGCTACGTCCTGGTCAGAAACAGGTATCGATTTGGTTGGAGTTAGGTAGTAGTTAGAGCTGCTGTTTGAATATTGGATCATTATTTTGGTTTACAATTTATTCAGAAGTTATTTATTAAATGCATTTTTTTAATTAACTGATTCATGTCTGAGATCCATATGGATAGATACATATTTTTTAATTTGGCCAATGGTTTTTTACTTCCGAAGCAGTAGTGAAATCAATTATAACGGAATAAGCAGTAAAAACAATCAATAAATCAACAGATCCTAGTCCTGCATAGGAATATTTAACAGTAAAAGCAAATTGATTTTGCGGATAACCATAAATCAAAAACTCCCCGTTAGTTTTTTACCGAGTAATAATTTAATATTCGGGATTTACACCATTAATATGCTAAAGGCCTCTCATTATGAGCTCACGACCTTCCGTATATGGTTTTATTGTATGCGACTTTTATATCAGTAAATTATCCACCACGCACACTGTTGATGTTTCAATAGTTTATGGAACAACCTTTTCAACGTTGCGTCGTTAGAAACTTAGATACAATACCATTATTAGCCATGTCATAAAGTAACCAAGTGTTAGTTAACTTCTGATATATACAGGATGGATTGCCTATAAATCTAAAGCGACATTCTACTGAAGTAACTCGTAAAGCAGACCCTGCCCTTTGGTTGAATAGTTTCATATACATCTGAAACAAGTGAATTGCTCATAAAACAAGTCGCTAGTTATTACGTCATTGTAATTAGGTATCAACTTATATAGCAAAACACGTATCTCTTTGTAATATTGGAATTCTTATTAGCATTAAAATTCATTAATTAATATGGGTATAATACATAAAAGTTAGTAAATTCAATATATTTTGCGTAATATTTATTTACTAGCCTTAACTAACTTATCTGCTATGTTAATGCTATACAATGCTTTACAGTGCGCTTTTTGAAAGTAATCCAACTATTTTTTTTATTTCATCTGCTAAATCAATACTGTAACACCATTTTTGACTTTTTAGTACTGGGCCGTTATCAATTATGCTGATTAACATAATACTAAAAAAATCTAAATTTCGTTTGTTAGCTGATTATACGTAGGTTATTTTTTTACGATTTTATCTGAGTAGAAACTAATTAATATAATCGGTAGGGTGAAATAACAACTGTTACTCGAAACACGTGGAAATCTATTCATTCCCACATATTTTGTAAATAATGATTTGTGGACATTTTAAGCGTTTAATAATAAAAATAGGTTCCCAATTGTATTTCGATTCAGGTATATGCGCCGGTAATCATCCACTTTCACCATACAGGATGCAACCCTGAAGGTGAGAATTGGCCTAAAATTGTTTTTTTTGTTTTAAACATTTTGAAATTTGATTGGAAACCCCTTCGAACCGACCCAGATGAGTCAGCATTCGTCAAGATATACCTAGTTGCTAACGAAATATATTCGCTAACGACAAAATGTTGATGATGTTGCTGTGGTTAACCACAATACTTTTAAGGACAATTAATAGGTCTGAACAGAATTGCCTGGAGGCTGTATCAGGATTCCGTTGCTTTGCACTGGTTCTATCCTTTAAAGCACGTAAACGAGACTGCGTTTACGTTTTAAACCAATGTAGTCAATAGTACTTAAAAGGGACGACAGTAAACCACCCTAAGAGACGGAGCCTCACGTCTCGATGATATTATGGCTTAGTATTAGGGTGGCGACGTAGTGAATGAATCAGACATTAAATGAAGATTGTTTTTATTACGAAAATAAACGTGTATTTATACAAAACAAAAATGCTTAACTAAGTAACATATCAAAGTTCATAATAGTGTAGTTTAATGGAGCGCGTTTAAAGGTACGAAGACGACAATTCAGCACAATAAGCTTTTTATAGTTCCGCATGTGTTTGCAGGATGGTGCGGTGAACTTGGGTTTCTAGGTCGCGTACTGAGCGAAATGCCAAGTTGCAATTTACTGCGGTGTTTAAACTCAATGCTTGCAAAACAATATTCGTTTGTTAATATTTCGTAAATGGGAACTGAAATTTGCCTGTTTTAATTCAAGATTAAAACAGATCTAAATTAAATATAAACTTGCGAAATTATGAAGTAAAACTGGAGGTTAAAACTGTTTGTTTATGAAATCAGAATTACATTTAGAACTTCTGACTGGTTTCGTAAATTTTGTTATTAAAATTTGTGTGTGTTTAAATCAAGTTTAAACAGGTCAAGAAGAGTAAAGTAGAAAAGCGGAAGTAGGTAAAACTTCAACAATTTTTAATTCAGCAATGCAAAGGACGATTTTTATAATTATTTTAGAAACTGTATTCACTCATTGGCTCCTTTTATGTGGTTTCCTTTGTTGGCTTCCTTGTGGGACATCCTTTATTAATTTTAGAGCCCTATCTATAAAAAAAAATTGTTGGAAAGAAGACCCATTTTACTCTTTATTGTGTACTGTCGAAATATAAGTCACAACTTGCACATACTTCTTTCATCTTACTGACTGACGATGGTTCATCCACTGTCGATGTGGTGCTTTTAGTGCTGCCACTATTCTGTGTAGTTTTCTTGTTTGATTTCCCTGGCTACTTCTCTTTTAGTTAAAGCTGATGAAGTGAGAGAGAAACCAAAAGATAAGTTGGCAAATTTATTAAAGTTTCCCGAATCTCAAACTTTTACTACCACAATGGAACAACGCATGTATCTTGCAAATGAAAGGTTGGAACAGCGAGCCAGTCGTAGAAAAAGGCGACATGATGTAAAATACAAAAATCAGTTGAATAGATTTGGTCAAGGAGATCTTGTGTTGTTAAGATCTCAAAATATTTCAAATTTTATAAGTAAGGAAACAAAGAAATTCTTTCTCTTGTATGAAGGGCCTTATAAAATCAAAACCAATTTGGGAAATACCTTAGACAATAAGTGTAAAGGAACATACAATGTAATTAGTTTAAAACCATATGTATCTGCGAATTAAGCATATTTTGGTGTTGTATATAGTTAGGGTAATTTAGATATATGAAATTATTAATAACAATAACTTAAATATTAAGAATTGTGTGCTGACTAATGGACTCGTACATATGTAGTAGCGATACATTAGTCAAGGGGGGGTGTGTAGCAGGCAAGCATTCGAGTTCTAAATTTTCCATACCTCTAGTGGTAGGGGCACCAGAAAGGGCACAAGAAATAAAAGAGGTGGTTGAAGCCCTGGAAGGCAGAAGGTAGCGGCCCGTATCAAGGCCGGTACCTAGTTGGAGATATTGAAAAAGGACTGTGAATTGAGGTGCTGTGCGAATTAAGAAACAAAAGTGCTTCGGAAATAAATTGTGTCTTCGCCATTGCCGGGGAAGCTACCCTGGCACACAAATAGTAGTCATCTACCCGCCGAGGAAGTTCCGTTCGCCCACACCAGGGTCCTGAGGAATTCGAGGGCGGATTCTCGAATCGCATTGCCTGCAGGACGCCAATGGCACTGCTGGAAGGTGTAAAATCTAGGTCTGCTTGAAAGCTACATAGTTTAAGTGGGGTTTTTAAATATTAATAAATTGTTTGTTGAATTTGTGTGTTTTTTCATTTAATCGCTAACAGCATCAGGTAAAACACGAACCTACCCTAAACTATTAAATAAACGATATGTTACAAGCTCGTTCAAGCCCTTCTTGTTCTATGTTTTTCTCTTTATTTATACGATTCTATTTGACATCAATTTTTTATTTTAAATGCTGTCTGAAGAAATTGCAGCTGATACTCCGTCCTGAAATTTTATTTTTCCCTTTTTTGCTATAGGATTATCAATGAAATCCTTAGTTTCATATGGTTTTGGTTCATTCTGCTTAGAACTTGATATTGCAATGTCAGTTTACATTAATTTTCGGAATTGCGAAGGAGCAGCGAAGCAGTGCAGATGTTCAATTCGTGTTGTTTCTACAGCAAGTTGTTGTGCTACACCGAATTTATTATCTTTCTTTACAAATACAAATAAATACAAAAATATTGCAGAAGAAACGCCATCCAAAGCATTGCTCGCCCGTCCGGGTCAGCAATACGTAACTGTGAAGACTCACAGTCAGTGTAATAAGCGTAACGGCGATCACCTGTCTCCGCTAGTTGACGATGTTCAATGGGAACCAGATAATATTTTGGTCCGAAATCCGTATTATCGACCGCCACACCTGAAGCCATGCAAATCTACTAACAACCAATAAACGGGTACGACAGAAACTAAAAAAGTATCTTCTTTTACGAGTCAAACTATCACAAAGAGGTCATTAGTGACATTGAAAAGTTGGTTTCAAGTGATAACCCAAACTGTGGAAGAGGACTACCGAAAACTGGCTAAACACTACCATAATCATAAAGCATAAAATTTTATGCCAGTCGGCGTAGTAGAACTGAAAACCAACAAAAAAATCGAAGCAATCCATAAAATTACTAGAATCCAACCATTTATCGTCTCTGTAGAATCAAGAAGATGAGCTAAGCACAGCCCCCAATGTCGTCGCTGTCAGCACACTGGTCATACGAATAACTACTGCACATTTCCACCTAGATCAATACGAAGATGGGTACATTTATGTAAAACTTAGAGTTGTGTCCTTTCTGTATTATATAAAATAAAATGTCTCATTTACATGGGCTTTATTAGTGCTTTAAATAAGTGTTATTTCAAAAAAATCATCCACGTGCTACTCCAGAAGAATGGTGACACGGTACGAACAAAGGTATGTCGAAAACTAACTCATACGGGGAAATACCTACACTACGATTCTAACCACCACAATAGCGTGAAACGTGGCGTCGCGAGATGCCTATATAGCTGAGCCTAGACCATATGCTCGAAAGAAGAAAACCTTAAACGGGAAATTAAGATAATCACAGAAATGCTGCAAGCTAATGGCTACCCAAAATAACTGTAAACCAAACGGTAAAAGAGATGGACACAAATACAACACCGGCAGGGGATGAGAAAACGGATCCAGCAACCACGGCCGTAATACCATACATCCGAGGAATTTCCGACAAACTGAGGAGAATCGGAAACAACTCTAAGATGCATGATGACGCATACCAAGCCTCAGAATGAAGATCAGAGTTCAAAGAACTGTATCTACAGCGTACTGTGCGAATGTGGAAGACAATACGTAGGGGAAGCACAACGACCCCTACGAGTGAGATTATCGGAACACCGCAAAAATATAAGAAAGAGCGAAACCATCAAATCCAAGATCGCAGAACACATCTGGAATTAAGACCACCACATACAATGGGATAACGCATCAATTGTAGCTAAATAGGAAAACAGGTTCCGTAGGAAACTGAAAGAAGCTACATACATAGTGCTGGCAGTAGAACCAATTAGCCAGGCTAGCATAGAACTAAAGTCCATTTGGATGCCACTACTGCGCAGAGAATTAGAAAAATAGTCTACTGCGCATACAGCGGTCAGATATACCGATGGGGCCACAATTATATATAACAGCAATGAGATAACATGAACAAAAAAATAACACGAATTGCTATAGTAAGAAAGAGATAAATATAGTAGTAAACATTCGAGTAGGCATGACGCTTATTTTAATTATGACATAAGTCAACTAAACATGCCTACTAAAATAATTTTATCGTATGGCCATCTCTTTCTTACTTAAGCATTCTATTTTGTTGTTCATATTATCTTATTGCTGTTATATGTTGTTACAGGAAGTGTATGAAACCTAGGAATTGTATACAATTCCTAGGAAATGTATATAATGCCGAGCCAATTTAGGAAATGTGTAAAATAATTAATGAAATGTTCTTTAATACATACATTTCCTAGAAAATGTATGCATTTCCTAGGCATTGTATGCAATTCCTAAATGGTACTAGGAAATGTATGAAAATCAACATTATACTGTAGAATTTATGAATGAATGAAAAATAAAACACAGATGAACTGAGATTTTCGTTAACAGTGTGACGATTTGTTAGTGCTAGTAACCTAACAATTATGGCCCCTTCTGTATATAAGTTATAACTAAAATATGTAACCGATCTGGTGGACTAGTGGTAAAGGTGACAGGCTAGTAATCGGAGTGATCAGGGGTCCTAGGTTCAAATCCTGGGGTAGGCACAAGTGTACGTATAAAGACGTACAATATCAGTCCTTCTCAAGACTAACTAGGGACACCTGAAGACGGGAGTAGATCAAAACTCCCGAAACGTCGTGTGATATACACCCTAGATAGTGGAAAAAGTCCGATAAAACATATCATAATAGACCACTGCCAAAAAATGACATTTAGAGAATAGCCAAAATAATCGCAAACATCCGAAACGAATAGGCACTGGAAGAAGAAGATAACAACTATTTCATCTAATTGCTGACTTAAGCTCGTATCTTCAACGGTCGTCTAAGCAGTGGGTTTTCTAGAAGAATTACGATTTTAAGAATTTTAGGGAGTCGAACTTCTCTCATGCAATCTAAAGGGTGTTTTTTTTTTAGAGTGATAGAACTTTAAATTGAAATAAAACATAGAAAAATGTTTTTAATATTCATGAAATTGGCTTTATTTGAAAGATAATTTTATGGCATTTATGTTTGAATATGATTTCGGGCATGTGACCGTCGCGGCTGGCGTGTACATGACGTAATCTGGAGGTCCAATTTTCACACACTCTTCGCAGTAAATCAGGCTGTATTTCGGCAATAACGCGTCGAATGTTGGCTTCCAAGTGCTCAATTGTTTCCGGTTTGTCGACTTAGACATGCGACTTTACATATCCTCAAAGAAAATTATCTAACTGCGTCAAATCGCACGATAGAGGTGGCCAATTAACAGATCCACAAAATGGATCCACAAAATGGATCTCTTAACTGGCCACCTCTTTCGTGCGATTTGACGCAGTTAGATAATTTTCTTTGAGGATATGTAAAGCATAAAACAATACCGAGAAACATATCACAACTAGAATTAGAAAAAGCGATTAAGTTGGACAGCACAAAGCTATTTTGGTACGAAGCTATTTTGTCATGGAGCTATTTTGTCCGGGCTATTCTAACGGGGCTTTTTTGACGGGGCTCTTTTGGGTGAGGCTGTTTGGTCGGCGCACCCCCAAATATACAACAACGGTATACATTTCGAATTATTCCCACTTTGTACATAATGCGATGAAGTAGCGTAAAACAATACCGAAGAAACATATCACAACTAGAATTAGAAAAAGCGATTAAGTTGGACAGCACAAAGCTATTTTGGTACGAAGCTATTTTGTCATGGAGGTATTTTGTCCGGGCTATTCTTAAGGAGCTGTTTTGACGAGGCTCTTTTGGGTGGGGCTGTTTTGTCGGCGTACCCCCAAATATACAACAACGGTATACATTTAACATTCCCACTTTGAAGATAATGCGATAAAGTAGCGTAAAACAATGCCGAAGAAACATATCACTAGCCTTCACATTTTCGAGAATGCAAGTAGGCATGTTTCAGAGTGCTTCAGCATGTTGATAAGTTGGTGCGCCGACAAAACAGCCCCACCCAAAAGAGCCTCGTCAAAACAGCCCCCTTAGAAGAGCCCGGACAAAATAGGTCCATGACAAAATAGCTTTGTGCTGTCCAACTTAATCGCTTTTTATAATTGTAGTTGTGATACGTTTCTTCGGTATTGTTTTACGCTACTTCATCGCATTATGTACAAAGTGGGAATAATGAGAAATGTATATCGTTGTTGTTTATTAGCGAACCCAAATATACAAAGTTCGAAGTAACTTCACAGTTAACATATTACGCGAGATTGATTGCTTTCAGCATGATTGGCTATTAACTACATTTTTTCTATTGGTACTGTTGGTTTTGAATCCGCAGACGTTATTCGGTTATTTTTTAATCTTATCTTATCTGTTATACTTCGGCTATCGGCCGATTTCTGGGCCTAAGCTCAGATTACCGGCCGTAGGACAATTTGATTTCATTCGAATATATTAAATTGTGCTATGCATATAAATTTTTTGGGTTCTGTGATTTTCTACTGTATCGTCTTACCGCCGGCCCCAAGTATCGCTTTTATATCGAATAAGATACCACCCGTCTGTCAATTTGTTCCATCGGGCTGAGAACTTCCACAGCCGTAAGCTGCTTTCTGTTGCGTCTACGCCCAGGCATCCTCTCGGCACTTGCGATTATTCCTGTCTTTTCGCTTATTCTACGTGTGCATTTCGCCACAAAGGTAACATTCTACAATCAACCAGGACGTTCTGTAATTAGCCCAGGTAGAATTATTTATAATTGCATGGTTTTATGTTGTGTCGCGAAGTGCGCTTATATACGAATATTTCGCCTATTTTAAACTAAATATAGGTATTTTAATTGTCGTTCTGTACGCTGTATTATTGCAAAATTATTAGTCTCTTCAAGGAGTTGCTCTTGTTAGTTGTTTAATAATATTTACCACTCCGGCATTGGCTGGATATAAGTATAGCTAGATAGTTAGTAACTACGATGACGTCTTCTAGAATTCAGGGCTAATTTTAACGTTGACATATCACTTGATTTTTGCTTTATTCAATAGATAACTCGTAAAGTCACCGTCTTGTTTTTCTGTGTACTTTTATTGTAACAGTGGCTGATAGTAGATGCAATAAAAATCAAGCAAGGTAAGTTGCTGTTGTCGAGGACTGGTTCCACATCATCCCCTGTTTCAAGTTATGATGGGGTTAATGCGGATTGAGATAAAACCTTGCGGTAGTCTCGGCAACTAACTCCTTGTATTTAATTAGATACTCCCTGGCGTACCGGTTCACCCCTCCAGCTCGACTGTATTCTAGCCGTGCTTTTTTTGGAACATAACGTTGGGGTTGTTAGCTTTCCGAGTAATCAAAACATCCGATTTGACACTTTTTAAGGGAATTTTAGCTTTTCAATATCAGTCAAACGACACTCTAGCTTCCCTGGGCGGCGTACGTTTGTTTTGGTCGTAAGTACTGTTTTATTCTATATAAAGCTGTTTTCCTTAATAAATCTCCTTAATCTCCTTAATAAATCTTTTACTTCATGTGGACTGCTATATCATCAGCAGAGCAGATTACTTATTTTCCTGTAATTTACCCCAAATTCTCTATCAAAGTCTTTCAGTGCTCATCTGATTATATGCACATTTCTCATGTGTTGAATAGAACTGGGAAAAAATACCTCCTTGTCGAACACCAGCAAAGACCTTACGTATTTATTTTGTATGAAAAAGATATATTGTAATGAAGTGTCTAATCTTCTTCTCATTCTTGTTCGTCTTGTGATTGTGACATGTTTGCAATAAACCTTGGCGATCATTCCGGTCAGTTCAACTGATGTTATTCCATTTTACTCTCTTAAATTTCGAGGTAATGCTATTCTACATAGCCATGATCTTTAACGTTTAATCTTCTTGGTGCCGATATTTGCCATTTTATGTAACAGGACCGAATATGCAAACTTTAGTATTTTGATAGAGATGGAGGATTGTATCATCTGCATATCTAAGAAATTTAGGAAGATTGCGTCTGCTTATATTGTTGGATTAACTGAGTAGAACCGTATTGTCTGCATATCTGAGGTTATTAACAATTTAGCCATTTATAACAATTCTACCCTTTGCATAATTGGATGTTTTCCTGAATAGATTTTCAGAATACACGTTAAATATCAAGAGGACACAGCACACATGGCGTACCTCTATTATTTTGAACTCGACTGATGGTTAATTTTACACACAAACTGACTATCGTTACCCCCAAACAATTTCTGGAATTCTGTGGATATTTGGACTAACTATACAATTTGCTTCAATTCTTTCTCAAATATTAAATGCCGAAGGTTAAATAAACTTCCAAAATTTAATATCAAGCAGTCACTTTCGTCAATGAAACATCACACAATGTCTTTAATAGTTACCATATTATTTTTAACTTTTTATCTTTTTAATAGCAAATATTGCTAATCTAATTTTACCATCAAGGTTAAAGTAAAGAAAAAAAAGAAAGAAAACATTTATGATTTAAAAATTAATAAAAATGACTCATTCATCAATTAAATCAACACAATACCTCTATAATTTCATCAAAACAGGTCCCGGGAGGTGCAGCTTGAACAAGCGTCCACGTTCGATCAGCAGAGTTAAGCAACGCTCTTTCTGGTCAAAACTTGGATGAGAGTTCCATGGCTGCTTCTCTCAGCGCCTTGTGGTACGGCTGCCACGGAAATAGTTGGTCCCGGATGTCATAATAACATTATGACAGTCGTTAGTGGGGTTAGAATTTCCCATAAAATGTACAGCGACGCCTATAATTGGCCTAACGGCTGTTGGCTGGGTACTAAAATACAAAAAACGTGGTTAGCGTCTGTAGATGCATAACAGAAGACGTAATTCTGTTCGACTCATATAAACCTTACTTAGTAATAATGATAGAAATTAAAAGAAACACTCACATTACAATTTCTAAAAAAAAATCCATATGAGTTTTTAAGGTAAGTTTCTTCTGGTATTGATAAAAATGAACTGATTGTATCTACATAAAACTGAGTTGCTGATTCGCCTACCTATAGCCCGAAAAACGAGGAATCCCTCTAGTAAATATAGCTGAATACATAGGTTTTTGGTTATTAAATAAAAATTACACGTTACAGGTATGTAATACCTTATTGCTAATGTTGATACTAAGTTCTTTAGTTGTGAAGAATACTTATTTGCAAGCGGCTGATAAACATGCAAAATTAAATTTCAGGGCTGTTGTATGATGCTTCATCGCTGTCCTGATATGTATACTAAATATTTTACAAATCTGATAACAAAGTTAAAGTTGTAATCTGCAAAAATAGTCTTTTACCTCTTTATTTTTAAGTTCGTGGTCTGAACTAGTTTAAAATTCCTGATACAATTTCACCAATAACTCCAGGTGACAAAATTCATGCCAAAGAAAAATATATTTAATTATCGGTTTACAGCGTACTCCATAAAACCAATAATAAACCACATAAAAATATATGTAATGTCCAATAAGGTGATTGAAAATTTACACATCTGCAGCGAAAGGGCACTGTTTAGACGGTGAGGGTTCGATTAGCGAGCTCGTTGGAGAGTCACCGGCTAACGTGGGCATGTTATTAGTATGTAATAAAGTATATAGTTATTCATTCGAGCAGTAATTCTCGCCGCAGGGGTCAAGAGGACGCCTGCTGTTAAACCTCACCTTTAATAGTGTTATTTATGTTCGAGCTGGGGGTCGCTCAGCACGGGTACGTCGAGCACCTTACGCATCTCAGACTACGTTGAAAAGATATTTGTTTGCTAATCACTGCTTTTTTATTTATAGGTATTTCTGTTTTAGGCTAATAAATTAATTACTACCTAATTGATTATGTGGTGACATTAAATATCCATGGTATTCGTGGGAACATTCCGACTTGGCACATGTTATATATGAAGCAGCATTATATCGTACGTAGTTCCAAAGAGAAAACCCACCCAGTGCAGTCATGTAAACTGAAATTATACCTGGTCAAAGGATATGGGCAAATCGTTGACCTTATAATGGTACCAGGTCGATATGTATGTTTTGAGGTTGACATCACGCAGCCAAATTTGGTGCAGATAAATGTGGTAAGGCCTGTGCATTGGCAATACTAATAATTTTGACTGATACAAAGATCAAAGGTACATCCTATACTCCTATTCTATAGCTGGGAAAAAGGAACAAGTGAGAAAGTGATGATATATATGTGTTATTAAAGTCAATATGGGAGTTTTTATTGAATACATCATTAATAGATGCCGACATTCTTCAGTCTCGATATAGCCTAGCCAGAATAAAGTTATTGATGGTACAAAAACTACCGGTATATATATTGCCTACAAGAAATTTATGAACATATTGCAACTGACACCAATAAACTATATATTGTATGGAAGTAATAATAGGTGATTTGCAAAGTACTATTGGGTAAGATTTTAATTTTATTAAGCAGATATGTAGATCCATAGAGACGATATGTTGAGATACATAAAATATTAGTTAATTGTAGCAGATGTTCCTAGCCTAATATGGATTGGATCTCTATTTTCATCAAATTTGGCATGGCATTTTCTCTGAAAAAAAAAATAATATTCTGGATTAAATTGTTTTGTTCAGAGCACCAGATAGCTTAGAAACTACGTAGTTTTAAAATAGCAAGTTTTTTTTATATGTTACCTACATATTTTAGTAGTAAGTGAACTATTATTTCAGATTGAAACGAAAGTGTAAACTGCTTTGGAATGCTAAATTTGATGCTGCTATGACCTGTGTATCTATACAATTAATAACTAATATTTTGCTCGAATTGCCTGTAAAACAGTTTTTTTACGACCGACTAGAAAATATGCAGTTTCTGGAGAATTTTTTCGCCAGAAAGTAACGTTTTGCCGGTCAAGATTGGGAAACGGGCATCAGGGATCGGTAATAGCTATTTGCGGATTCCTGATGCCTTGGTTACTATGGAAACAAGTTTGTGTTGTTTGAATAAGTCAAATAATAGATACTAATGTCATAATTTTTTTGAGTTGTCGAAAGTTTATTCCCAAAAAGTAAAACAATAGTAATTTTTATGAAATGCATTATAAATAATTTATAGGAAATTAGATGGCAATCAAATGACCTCTGAAACCAAATACATTAAAAATACTCAAAAATTCTCAAAATACACAAAAATACACATAATGCAATCTACAATGTACAAAATACAATATAGTATATACCATTGGGGGAGTCTTTAGGCACGGGCCAGGCGGGCCCGGGCCCGGGGCCCCCAATTTTTTGGGGCCCCCGACAGGCGCATTGATCAACTAATAATTCTGTAATTCATTAAATATTTTGTAAAAAAATAAAAATTAAAGTTGTGTATTCATTTGATAAATTTAAAGTGGAAGTGTTTATCCCAATTATCGACTCATCGATAACTTAACTACAGCAGAGATCTGCTGCATATATCAAAGTAAACAATCGGTGTGGCTGTTTATCAACTAAGAACCATTAGTCCAAATGTGTTGCACGATAGCTGTAAAAAGTTTGCTGAATATTATCACCTTGCTATAAATGGAGAAGAATTAGAAACGGAATGTATTCATTTAGCGCTGTATTTAGGAACTAACGATGTATATAAAACTAAACAAATTGATAACTCGCTACTGTTTAACATTTTAAGAACTGATAAATTAGAAGAAACATTTCCTAACGTTGCGTTATCACTTAGAATTTTCATGTCATTATTCATTAATGATCACTAATTGCAGTGGAGAACGTTCATTTTCGAAGTTAAGCAGGATAAAAAACGAACTTTGCAGTACTGTGCTACAAGAGAGGCTAAACTCTTTTATCATTAATGTGCATAGAAAGCGACATATTGTTGAATTTAAATTTTGAAGATATAATACAGGACTTTGCCCATACCAAATCGAGAAAAAAATATTTTATTATTGTGTAGCAATAATTATGACATATTTCTTAATTTTTAGGATTCTTATCTTCTATTGTGTTTATATACATTTTATTAGAACTTTAATTTCGTTTCAGTACATAGTTGTATAAAAATAAAAGCAGGTATATTAATAGCTATTTATGCAACAAGTGCTAAAAGTCAACGTTTATGCGCGAGACATGAAAATCATGAAACGAAGCCGAAGGCTGAGTTTCATAACATGTCTCGTGCATAAACTACTTTTAGCATGCGTTGCATACAATATTTTATCTACGATCTTAATTTTACCGTTATTAATCCATAATATCGATTTAACAAAGTTTTGCATCTACGACACTTCTAATTTATGTCATAATAAACAGTAGCCCATGTCGCGCGGGCGAATGTTTGCGAAGCCAGTACTGCAAGGTCAGTTACAGAATGTAATTATTAATACTCCACGTCTGACTGTATTTATTACATAACGCGTTAATTATTTCAAAAACACTTTACCTGTAAAGCAAGAAGTAAGTATAAAATAACTTTACAACTTCACTTCCAGTTCGAAATTGTAGTTTTGTAACCTCACTTCACTTTTAGCACATGGGTTAAAAGTAAACAGCTGATTTCTATAACCACGCTAAACTATAAAACGTCACTTTTAGCGAAACAAGCTAGCGTTAAAAGGCCTACTTTTAGTAGTGGTCGTAGATAAAAATATATATTGTATTGTATTGAGTTACTTCCTTTCTAGAAGGGCCCCTTCATTACCTTGGGCCCGGGGCCTTAATCATATAAAAGACGGCACTGTATACCATATGCCATATCCAATCTATAATATATAACCTAGAATATACAATATACAATATACAATGCCCAATCACTCACAATTATAAAAAGTAACAATGTTATCAAGTTGCACCCGTTAATAAAATAGTTTCTGAAATTATATACCATTATTAAATAGCATATTTCTAATTTGAACTTTAAAAGTAGTCAAAGGAAGAATTTTCAGTGAAGGCGGAATGGAATTATAAAGCTTCGACACACTATAAGAGAAAGAACTTTTACATAACTCAGAGCGATGTATGCAACAATCTATTAATCCCCTATGTCTCAAATTCAAATTATGAATATCCGTACGAAATTTGATTTTGAGGTATAGGTAAGGAGGAGTTTTAGTATGAATTATTTTATGAAAAAATACTAAGCAAGGCAGAATTCGACGCTTATTCATGTTGAGCCAATTGGTCTCTTTAATTTTGTATGTTATATGTTCCCGACGTTTAATGCCATGAATAAGTCGCAGACATAAACATCACAATAATTAAACTAAGACAGCACAAGTGAGTATGGAGTAGTGTTTTGCAGGTCTCCTCAAGCTTCCAGGGTGAGCCGCAGGCGAGCCCAGGAATCTCCTTGGTTCGACCTGCAAAACACTACTTTCTGGTTTTGTAACGAAAATTGCTATTCTTAAATGAAATGCTAAATAACAAGAAATAAAGTGCCGACATAAGATATCTTTATCAAAAAGTTTACCAATATAATTTCGCCTAATACTTACAATACTACTACTGCAGAACATAAACAGACATATCTTCTTTGGTACATCAAGTTAAAGATTAACAATTAATACTTAAAGTAAGTAGTCCGATTAAATCACAGTTAATTGATAAAGCTGTCCGAAATATCGAAACGCCCTGAAAAGACAGTTAAGCAAAATAAAAGGAAAAAAGTTATTGTAAAAACGTGTAAAAAACCTGATGAATCGTCGAAAGGAAATTCTGTAAACGGAAAGAGACGTAAAAACGTATCTTAAAGTGAAGAAAAAATATTCATAAAGCAGAATTGGTAAAATTATGATTATGAGAACGTTAGTATTGTTACAGTTATTCGGAATACCCAGGAAAAAATGCATGTTCAGTGCACATGAATTCTATCACAAGTGGAGCGCTTTTACTCGTTCAGATTGTTGATTGCTCAAGAAACAAGACAAAATGCAAATATGTGTTAATGGCAGAGACAGTAGACAATCAGGACGGAGAAATAGTACCTATAGTCCATTTACTTGACATCTGCACTGTCAAACTGACATTATGTTGGCACCACTGCTATTTTTCACATTTTAACAATTAAATTACTGTACAGTCTAATAAAAAAACACATTATTTTTGAGGTATAGTCAAGATATATTTTTTTTAATTTGACACTGACAGTGCATATGTCAAGTAAATGGAGTATAGTTCAAAGCTTGACAGCACAAAGTGACCAGGCGCGAGAATTTGTTATTAAAAACGGACGTTTTCTCAATAGATTTGGAAAATCTTTTAATGTTTTTGTAATTGATGAATCAATTAACTGCGGTATAGTCGGACTACTTTAAGTATTGTTTTTTAACGTTTAACTGATGTGCCAAACAGGATATGCCTGCTTATGTTATTTTTTGCCAATTATGAAGTACTAACCTCACTTTTCTTTGCATTGACAACGAAGAAAGCTTTCCGAAATATTGTCTTGAATAAAAGAGTTTGAATTGCTGCCCTGAAGAACCACTCCCAATTATTTACTACATTGTTTATTAACCAGTCGTTCGTTACTGTCTCGGGGTTTCAATATTAAACTTCGGTGAAGAAAACCCACAGATCGCCATTTTGATATTCAGAGAGTATTGCATACACTGGAAATTATATTATCGTTATTATATTATATTATGCAATATACTCTAAAAGTTATTGATATTATAATTCCGGCGAAACCAAAATCGTTTAACAGTGCTCAAGTACAGAATAAAAATGTTTAGGAAAATTACCATTAGAAATGTTAAAAATAATTTAAATATCAAGTTAAGCATAGAAAGGAGAAAGGAGCCCTTTATAACAACCCAGCGGAAATTCTTCCTTACAAACAGAGTGTTTTACTCTTGGAATTTCTTACCCGATGAAGTAGTTGCTGCCAATGATGTCAACAAGTTCAAGTCGCTTGTTGACGAAATTATTCAGTACTTCATATCAATTTTATTTTATTTTATTTTGTCACTGTATAAATTTAGTTAATTCTGTATATGTTTTCAATCACACACCTTGTATTCATCTTTGAGCTATGATAGATTTACTCTCTGCTCTGTATGTTATCTAATAATAATAATAATATTCTGTGAGCCACATGGAATTTGATAAATTTTTTTTAAATGGAGAGATGATCACGTACTCCCTCGCAATTAGGAGCGAATCTTTCCTATTAAAAAAAATCGAAGTATTTACAGAGCACAATCTAACAATTAAAGTGGTAAATTATTGCACGAGTATACAGTTTTAATTAAAACGTGTATAAAAGTGTTTCTAAAACTTCACCCAACCACAAACTAAATAATTACAACAAGAGCCGGTGGCGGATTTAAGGAGAAAGGACCAGGAAGCCAATGTTATAATGAGCCTCTTTTATGTAAATACTATAGGGCCAGTTTTTAAAACACCTTCTTCATCAACTTATAAGAAGAAGGTTCCATGTCAGTTTTTCTTTGTTTGTGCTTGTGATCATAACGTACCTACATGTGGATTAACTTCAATGTACAAAGTACCTACCTAAATTGCATTTGTGCGTATCTACGAATAAATTTCTGGTAGTTGTATACGTACGCAACCTTCACTTGCGTAGCATTAACGAATATGCCTGATCGCGACGTCATAATAGCGTCTAAAATTCCTGGGAGTAGATAGTGGATATAAAGAGGTATTCAATTAATTCGCTAATTAGTACGGGCAACGATGAGCTAATCAATAAGAGTACTAGGTTCAATATCTTACTGAATCGAACTCCGCAGAACCATACGCAGCTAGTGAGCTACGACGAAACAGACTGGAAGAAATAACGCACACTCAAAGAAACCAAAACAAAGAACACGGTCTAGTAGCAAATTTTACTTAATTCGTTTATTTACAATGTTATCATAGGCCTAACTAGCGGGGAACCAGGGGCGCCAGGCCCTCCCCAGAAATCCGTCTGGCCCACCCCAGAAAAATAGAAGTTAAATAAATTTAAAAATCTGTTTTTGTATTAACCTATTTAAACCTAGTGGGTCGTAAACGACGGACACACATTTTTACATTTTGCAGTTTTATTATTTATTTTGACTTAAAAATATTAAAATTAAACGCCAAAAGTAGCAAAGAGATGAACATGTAAATACAGGAAGCCCATGTAAAATTTGAAATAATAAAAAACTATCCCAGGAATCGCACCTCGCAAGAAAGATTAGATGACTAATCTGTTTCAGCTATAGAAACTAATGCAGCAAACAATATAGACATTCTTACCATTCTGTCGACGTTGACTTTTAGGTAAATTTACCCAAGAAATTCCTTCGTATGCTGCTATAGTTCGATAAATTATTGAAACTAACACATTTTGACCTCTGCAGGTGTTGAGAATATCGCGCTTAGACATTTGTCCAACCAACTGATAAATACTCATTCGGATTTCAAGCTTGTAAGACATTTTGATCAATGGGATTGCAAAATTTGTACTGTTATCATAAATTCTGATATCCATAGATTTTTTATTTCCAATGTAGACTCGTTTAAATATATTCCTTTAGGTTAGAAATAGAAACCAAGTAATGTTTCCTACAAAAGGTACTTCTCATGGAATAATAGTTTTTATCGGTTTCAGGATATGAAGCCTTTGTTTACATATAAAAAAGTAGGCTGGTAACTAAATCATAACTTATCTGTAGGGTAAAGGAATATTACCCTACATGGCAACCATAACCATATAGCAAAAGATAAACTATTGAACAAATCACGGATGTTATGAATCATAACAGCCTTAGAAGTTTTGAAATCCGAGCTCGTAGAGCGGCAATTATGATACTCATAACATTCCTAGATATGTTAATAGCTATTACTGCCAACTCCATTGAGTTGCGAGAGGTAATCTATACATTTATTGTGTTTCTTTATGAACCTTAGAAAAATTTATTGATATGCTATTTAGACATGTATGCAAATTCATGTCGTCATAGATATACACAGGCATTGGTTATGGTTGGTTGAGGGGCCTGGCCCTCCCCAGCCAAAAATTCTAGTTACGCCAATAAATAATATCTAAATAACATCAGGAGGCATAACATACAGGTGACACGAGAAAAATCAGTACAATATCATAATGGCAGATGCGAATGCATTACAATTTACGCTAGGCTAGCAAATGAAAAACGGGCTCAGAAAAAAAATGTATACAGCGGTTAACATAAAAGTTAAGTGTACGAACAACACACGAGCTCCTGTTAATAATAATTTTGTTTTGGTGATCTCGTACAGAATCCATTCGATAAATGAAGAAATGCAATTAATGCTCCAACAAAAATATGTATTAATTCATTCCACATATAATGCTATCAATAAAGCTTCATCGAATATAATTGTCACCTAAATTGTTACTTATCCGTTAAATTTTAACGCTAACATTCGCTATAATCGCCGATTAATTTGGGTGAATAGAGGCTGCAATCTGCAATTTCCATTATAATTGATAATATGTATTACATAGAATTAAAAAATTTGTGCAGCGGACAATAACATTCAATGGCCTGTCAGCAAATTATATTCGTTTGAAGATAAAAAGGAATGTTCGCATCCGGCAGCGGAGACTTTCACTGGTAAGGTGAGTCAGCGAGCTTAGGTATTCCCAACCGGGACATGCAAAACATTCCTACTTCCCATTTTATGTAACAGCTAAGGCGCACCCCACATTGTGTTGCCTTATGTTAAATTCTGTGTTTCAGTCTAAGCAATTTGTAGTGTCGTCGCCCGATTGGCGACTGGTGTATGATTGGTGTAAAGCGGATTCTGGGCGAATTGTGTGAGCGTCAAGGTAGGTTCGAACGCTCCAGCTGCCGATGCCACCTCCAGGGAGCTCCAAGGCTACACATATATCTCACCCCGTTTGGCTTTCGGGTTTCTGTCAGACGTGGGCTTAATTATGAAACCCGTGACGCACTATTATTTTGCAACACCCTGTATATGTCGTTACGCGTCCCTACAGCGTCCCGTTCGTAGAACCACGCCCATCTTACTGAGCGTATTCAGCCGTGGCTATTAGTCTGTTCTCGAGAATTCTAGGGCAAGTGGTGACGTTTCCCGGATGTGATAAGTTTTGTGGCACTCTGGTACCCCGAGGTGTCGTAAAAACAGGTTTATACCGTAACACACTTCTCCAATCTCTTCGTTTTGTAAATGTTGTGAAAATGCATTTCTGGGCCGTTATTAAACTTTTATTTTTTCTTTAGTTGTATTTACGACAATTCACTGATGACAGTAACGACTGACCGGTCATGTTGTCGTCTGTAGCTGCTGCACCTCTTAAAATCTTGCCTGATCCCTGAAATATGCTTCCTATAAATCATGTTAGTTAAATAATAAAGCGCCCCAGTGACGGCTCGCTATAAGGAGCCAAGAAGCCATGCCTTACCATAACAATTCAGTCAGTCAAAATTGTTTTATTCTGAAAGACAATTTTTTGGTACTTATTTTCTGTCATTCTTCGCATATTAAAGGTTAAATAGAACATGGGCACTTTTTATTTTATGAATATAAATTGATAAGCGCTTGATTGCTTTCACGAAGCATTGGAGCCAGATCGATGTGGCCCAGCTTTTCGGCGCTTAACGGTTACAGCGGGAAGAGAGCGATAAAGGACGTAGATAGGCTGTTTAGCATTGATTCGGGTCAACTTCACGTTTGGCTCACAAACAGTCTGACTACTGTTCTGATAACGGGTGTTTTGAGTTTCTGATTTTAATATAATTTATCCAATACCACTTGCTTATAAAGCTATAATTAGATCAATTTTAGACTTCTAAAGTGGCCGAATAATATCATGTGTTCCAAAAAAAAACTCATTTAGGGTAAGCCTTGGAAAGAAAGATAGAAAATCTAGTCATGTCTTAACTTAAGTCTGTAGGTGAATATCAGATTTCATTTCGTTTATGAAAACATCTGTCACTGTGACAGGCAGAAGTTTACACTGCATTAAATTTACTTGTATCAAGCAAAAGGGAAAATAAGATGGCATTTACACAATAAGAACGAGTGTATTAATTATAACAGTCAACAAAAATGATTTTTAATTAGTGTTTTGTATATTATTAGGTAAATAGTTCAATACCAAGGTGTAATTTAGTTCTCTCTGACTTATGGTAGTTCATTTACTTCAATGGGCATCTATGAAGTTACGGAAATCTTCAATTTGATCATGGCATGCTGCGAATGAGTTTTTTTAAACACACGATACATTTAAACGACAAATGAAAGAAATATATTCGATTCAGTTTATCATATTTTATTAGCCTGTAAAGTTTGTCGATTATTTTATTGATGCCAAATTTGGCCAGTCCATATTCGAAATACTTAGATCTAGTGATGTCTTTCTCTGTGAGGGGGTGGAAATAGTATATTACATACCGAGGTGGGAACTGTTTCATTACTGTCGAGAGATTAAGTAGTTAACCAAATTACCAAGTTAGATATACCTGTTTGTGTTCTCTATTGCAATTTCTGAAGTATTAACCTCACCTTTTCTGTAAATAAAACAATTACTTTTTGATGGATTTCCCTGTAAACTTTTTGTAGTTGCCTTGATAAACGAATAAAGTGTTTGCAAATATTTGCTTGGATGAAAAGAGTTTTTTTTTATTGTTGCGAATCCTAATTACTTAATGCATTGTTTTAAATACGTTGCACATCGCGGAATATTTTTAAATATTAATACAGATTTTGTTTGTTTAACAGTTTAACGGGTAGCTTAACTATCCATTTTTTCTATTAAATACGTCAATGATCAGAGTTAAAAGGGATACGTCTAGTCACGATTTAATGCAGAATGTCATTTTAACAAATGTTCCAATCAGTGATACATAACCCAATCTTAATATTTCATTAAAAATTGAGTTCTCAGCGAATCGAAACGTATTCGCTGTGCTTTTATTTCGTAAATAGGTCAACAATTTAACTCTCACCTTCTCTCTGCAACTATAAATTCTCCAAGAAATAATTTTTTAGCTTATTATATTTATTAACACTAACAACGCTTTAACATTTCGACATGATTTTTATACAGGGCATTCTATAATACTCATGTATCATGTATCTTTAAAGAATTCAAATAATAACTATGTAGTGCTTCTAAACTTCTTCTTCCTCTTATTATTGACCAGTGGCCTGTTAACAAATACAAAGTAAAGTTCTATGAGCCCTTTTTTTCCTTAGGCCGGGTAGATGGCTCGCCTTGACCGTCTAAATTGAGGAAGAATTTCCTTGTTAAGGGTTAACGACTACCACAGGTGTTAGCGTGATAGCTGGAGATTTTAAAAATCCGTTTATAGAGTTCGCCGAGAATCCAACCCGGACCGGCCGCCTGAAAGGCGAGCATTTGCTCTCTAGACCATCCGCTCACAGCTTCTGAATTAATAACTTAATTTGCAGGCTCATCATTATGAGATTACCTAAATAACCGTCTTGTAAACATTTTATCCACGAGAACCTACTTTCTCATAGAAACATTTAAACGAGGGGTACCACAGCCTTAGCTAGCTCAAACCCTCGGCAGAATAAGGGATGAATAAGAACCAGATATCGGTTCTTAACCAGAAAATTGACAAAAAACGCCCGATCGCCGGCATGCAAGCTGATAAAATTGAATAAATCGCCTGACGATCAAGGTCGGACTACACAAACTGCATTGCAACTTGTACACGCTTTATGTGTGGTTTAATAGGCCCCTAATTGAAACGCAAATGCGACTGATAATAAGCTAATAAGGTACTTGATCCGCGCGTGATTAATAACCAAAAAACTTTGTTCGATCAATGCATAGCCTATTGCTAATAAAGCTGCTTTTACCGTCAATATAAATCCATTGAATTTAGCAAATTTAGTGTGTACTTACTGCGATATTTTGGGACGCTCCAACATGTTTTTTTGATGAGTGCGAAGCAGCCAAAAAGGTGTATTGCAACTGGAAACTAACGCCGCTGTTTAAAGATCCAAAGCTGATCTCGGGAATTGTAAACCGCGTATCTCCCACGAGCGTGCATGATGCAGATTCAGTAAAAATGCAACAAGTGACTTGCCATATAATGCGTATGCCGCATAAAAGGGGCCTAATTACCACATTAATTAGCATGGAAACTTAATTATTCGAATGAGTTTACCCTAAAGATCACAAGCGGGCCATAGAAACCGGAGCAACTCACTTTTTAGACGTGCCCAAGAGGTTGTTCACAGAAAACAATTGATCATCGCCAAAATGCAAGGCCTGCTTTGGGGAACATGTGAGATGAATCCCTTGCTGGTCACGATCAATTCCCCGTATCGGCTGCTTTCAACCAAGGCTGGCGTAAAAGAGTTCCACATTCGGCGCCCGCTGTCATCGCCAAGTTTGCGCATTTGAGAAATGAAATTCCCTCGCAGCATGCTCGGAAAGAGAAAGATGCGAATGTAGCTATTTATTTTAGAGATTCGGAAGCGAAAATCTTAGGTGCACTTCAAAAAAGGAACCCCACAGTTCTACGGGACGTTACATCGTACAATTATTGCAAGTCTTAAATAACACAGCGTTAAAATATAGTATTTGAAGAAACTGCTATATTTGACTTAATGTAACAGTTACTAAATACTACAAAGAAAAATTACAAAATACAAAGAAGTATATACTATACTAAAAATTAAACGTTGTTATATTAAAATTTAGTGATATGTGTTACATTTCGATTTTAGCAACTTTTTGGCGCCTGGAATTCAAAGTGCGTTATTAGCATAGTTCTTCACCGGCGTCAGTAGTTTGAGATTCTTCTCATCTGTGGCTTGAACTGTCGCGAGCGTATACTAACAAGCTACCCCTTTCGGTGACAGAAATTCATTTAGTATGTATTAGCACTGGGGAAGTTGTGTCTTTGTATCGGTTAATTATTGTTGTATTGAATAAGGGGTCATATATGTCGCATATCAGTGTAAGCTCAACTAGGATTGAACGTTTTCGTTTTATCGTTCGATTTCCAAAATTTTTATCGACATGTGCAAAATTGCAAGAAAATATGAATTTGACCTCTAATTGTTTGATTTTAACATCCTCAAATCAATAATTAATCCTTTGGTTTAGTTGCATTTTAAATATGAGAAATGTATGGTGTTTTAAGCAAAAGTAATACTTAATATTGAATTTCCATGACCTTCACAAGTGTTAAGAATTATGATCGTTTGTATTATAATATCCTTTAATTTTAATTACTATCCCCTTTCTTGCTGCGCCCTTCATTTCTCATTTGTTAAAGCTATAGCTTAAGTGTCTTGAAACTTACTTAAAAAGCTGCTATAAAGCTCATAGGTACCCAACAAAATTTTTAGAAAACAGTAATTATTAGTAAAGAAAGTTTTTCTATTCTTCGATATTTACAGTAAGTCGAAAAGCAATTTATTGATATAACAGTTGCACTATAAAACCAATTTTACTACATGGAAAATAACATAATTGGAAATATGGTACAAGATACAACTAATAGATACAACGAATAAGTTTGTGACGTATCATTAAAAACATTTAAAGCGACACTATAGGCGGTAGAATAAAGCGATATCATAGACATCTAACAAAGTAATTGACAACAGAACGACAGGACATGGAAGAATAAAATAGACAACATGGTTAACAAAAGAAGTTAAAAAGATATAAAAAAGAAAGAAGGTTGTAAAGATTGGGTGTAAAAGATGAATAACCAAAAGAATCTCGAAATATACAAACAGTTAAAATAGAGCTAAGAACCAGGTAACACAAGCCAAACAAAAATCCTGAAGACGTATTTCAAGTTAACTGCAACGTGACTTCTACGGAACATAAAAACGAATTTAGAAAACAATTCGACAATCTAGAAAGGAAATAAAATAGGGCATAAATGTAGAAAGACTATCAATTATTGCAATTCGGAAACGATAACAATAGAAGTCAAGAAAGGTCGAAAATCTTGCTCTAGGCACAACATCTAGGACACCGCAAATTGGAATGTATAAGCAACAAAATGCTAAAATACGGGGACAATTATGAATAGATAAAATTTAGAAACTTCTAAATCAAATAAAAATGCCAGAAGATTGGAAGAAAGGGCAATTAATTGCAAATCGCTTAACGTCTGCAATATCGTTGCACGAAGAACAAGGTTTCAGGCAGTAACGCTCCTGCAATGAAACAAATAACTGAGAAATTTATAGAATATAACAAACCTGTTTATGTATGCTTTATCGACTTATCAAAATCATTTGATAGAGTACTTTTGGTGAATATTGTAAAACTTCTCAGCAAACATCAAATTCCGAACACAGCAGCAGAAATAATTAAAGAATTATGTTAGGTTTTAATGTAAAATTAAATAAATAAATGTAATAAAAATTACTAAAATGACTCTTATCGCATGGGTCGGAAATTAGAGCTAATAGGAACTCAAGTTCAATTATGGCAATTCACCTTAATAAATTGTACCAAACAATTTCGCTTTGCTTCGAGAAACAGCTCATTTTTACGTCATTACAAGTTTCCTAGGCAACAACAAAAGCG
The DNA here is from genome assembly GCA_940337035.1 of Agriotes lineatus. Lineage (NCBI taxonomy): Eukaryota > Metazoa > Arthropoda > Insecta > Coleoptera > Elateridae > Agriotes > Agriotes lineatus. The sequence goes on along the minus strand of OW679197.1, from coordinate 84,969,705 downwards.
TAAGTAAATAGACGTCACAAAACAAAACACTCAAGGGAGTTGATATAAAAGAGACCACTTTACAATTTTAAGAATAATGCTTCATAGAATCACTTTCATGACCTGTTCTGCTACTCCTGCGATGGATAATAGAGCTCCAAGGAACCCCTCAGTAAATCCCACGTCGCTGTAAGTCTTTCACTGGTGAATATGGCTGTAATGATCCACACACCTTGCTTGGTTGCTTCCCGAAACTTTCTTAGATGCTACTCTGCACGACTCCGACTTCTGCCCCGTCCTAGTACTTCAAACTGCTCCAGGACCAACCGCTACATCGTTCGCACTCGCCTCAGACTTCAGTTACGCTGACTGCTCGTCCAAAAACTACCTCGGAGACACCAATTACTGCTCGACCAATTTCGAAGCACTATTTTATTTGGGATGAAGCACTACCAACACCCCAACCAAACTTTCACAGTTTTCACAAGACACTTCCAATAAATTATACAACTTTTAATGACAACTGGGGTATTAATTTATTGATCATTTAAGTTCAAATTGGGGAAGCCAAACTGAACAGCCACCAAGCTTGGCTTCCTGTCCCAATTTGTTTTGTTTACAAATTTTACTGTTGTCATGACAATCCAAAGCCTACTCTGATTAGATTTGTTCCCTGCAAAGTTCATACGACTTAAATACAGTTTTTAAGAAAATTATTGTCCCATCCATAGCAATTTTGTACAAAGATGAAATTACAAATCAGCACATTATTTATTTATTTCGCACTCAGCCAACAGCCGTTAGGCCAATTATAGGCGTCGCTGTGCATTTATGGGGACTTCCAACCCCACTAACGACTATCATGATGTTGTTATGAGAGGCGGGAGCAACTATTTCAGTGACAGCCGTATCACGAGACGTCGAGAGATGCAACCGTGGAACCCCCATCAAAGTTCTGACCAGAAAGAGCGTTGCTTAGCTCTACTGATCGAACGTGAACGCTTGTTCAAGCTACACCACCCCGGACCCGGGAACATTTTGAGATATTATTTGACATTCATAAAATGTTGTTAATGACAGTAATAATTATGGAGGCTTAAAATTGTGTTTATAGCAATATACTAAACAATGCTATATGAATTAATAAAGAAGAAAGTCATGAAATTTTAAAAATAAGGGCACACAAACACAAAAAGATGATAAGGAAGACAAAAAAATAAAATGCGGAAATTAAGACATAAGTAATGAGTGTAATATAGACAGGATCGTTAAAAAGTAAAGAATTGGGAACGCAGCAGCAGAAGACGCATTGGACGGCTAAAGCAAATGTGGAAGAGCTTGCTGTAAACATTATAACAAGTTCGAAAGCGAACAGGCAAATTTCCTAAAGCTAACATAAAGAAGTACTATGTATTCGGAGACGAATAAAGTTGTTCCTTTATAAAATAGAATAATTTTGTAATTGTTTTTGATCCAATTTGGCGATTTGTTGCTTATCGATATTAAGGTTTCTCTTATTTTAATTTTGTTTATTTTTTTTTACTTTTTGCATAAAAGAAACTATGATCACTTATATACACCAATCATCGACCTGCAAAAAATACCAATCAATATTGTCAAAATATAAATTTAAATTAGGCCTCGAATACATAACAAATACATTAAACCACATTGAAAGAATAATTCGGTGAGCTGCCATTCAACAAGTTCGAGGGTCTCCGCCAAAGAGCTTACATACTAAATGGCAATAGTTTAAATGCCGACGCAATTTTTAAATTTCGCACCGTTTTTTTCTGTAAAAGTTGCAACGCTAAAAATTTGACATCTGTCATCTTTTGTTGTTGAGATTACCGATTACCAAAATGGGAAAAGTTACGCTGAAACCGTTCGCAAAGTTCGTTTTCAATATTGCACTAAATGCTAAAATATCAAAAATGGTCTTGCAGTGTCTCCTACAGCTTAAAAATTATATAAAAACGTATTAATAGCATCTACAAACGCTATCAGATTCTAAAACTATTACACTTTTGAAAAACAATATTTGGAAATACTCCAGTTCAGTTGCGACTGACAAATTTAAGAAAATACAGATCATTTTTCAGGCAATAATGGTTATAGTCTTCTAATGGGGTGTTAGTGCCTCGCCATCATCATTTCATTTGTAAGGCGAAGAACCGTTTCCATTACGTTTCCTGACTGAATCTATGGAAATACAGAAGGCAGCAGAAGAAGAACAACAACAAGAAAAGGATTATGAAGAGGAAAGCATACAGATTGAAATAGAGTCTGAAGATGAATAAAAAATGTAAGTTTAATAGTTTAGTATTAGGGTGCGTTAGACCGTCTGAAAAGCACGTTTTTCAGTAAAAATTAACCAAAAAAGTACAAGTATCTTCTAAAGTTACTATGATTTCTATTTTAACATTCTTCTTCTCCTATAGCTCATGCCTCCCCCTCTCTCTTCCGCTTTACGGAGAGGAAGTTAATTACATACACACAACGTTAACGTTGACAACATAATCCATAGATATACCTAGATCCATTTTTATATCATTCTCTTTAGTAACTGATAATTTATTATTCTGTTTGCTCGTACTGTTACTGAGCTGTACATACGCCAAATACATTGTTAAAGATGTGTAAGCGTTATCAAAATATATGAGGTTGTACTTATCTTGTGAGACGCGTTTTTACTGCTTTAATGTCTTGTTCCTCATCCTTTAATTTAGTGAAAACGTTTTACTTTATTTGAAACCATAATCTTGTTTATTGGCCCTCGATAGCGAAAGTAAAATTGCTTTTGTGGCCCTAGGGCCTATAAAGTTGTTAAACAGTAAAACAGGCACCAACAATGTAGTATAGCAACACCAACAATCTGCATATGAACCATAACACATCAAAAATTAACAATGATGACGCAGTAGTCTGTAGCCAATATAGTAAATCCTTAAATGTTGTCCATTTTAAAAACCAAAATAAAATAAAACGTTGTACCACGTGCCTAATCACGATTACGTATAGCTCTCGGGAAATTTAAAGCTCTCTGCTTCGCGTCGCGCTTTAGACATTTCCTCGTACTATAATTTATTGATTATGCTTTTAATACATAAATAACCATTCTGCATCAGTATCTATATAAAAGTACCTTAAAACTCCACAACGCGTATAAAACGTGAATCCCCATTTCTAAAATTTTCTCGACAAATACTGTTTGGGGTGAAGCCTATATATTAGTGCACACATCTCTTTATCAAATGCTAATTGTGATTCAAGAAAAATTGAAGAAACATACTATTTAAGTGAGTAACTAATTTATTATATTATCGATGTTCTTTAGAAAAATTGACATTATTATCGTTGAAATGCATTATATTTTTCGTTTTTCAAAATTATTATTTGTCCAGTAACTCTAATATCAATTCTTCAATAGGCGCGAATTCTAGGCAGTGATAAAACTATCATATGTATTGTTTGAGGCTTTCGCGGTTACTCGAATTATTCTCCTTAGCATAGAATTTCGGCTTAGACCGCGTAGTATTTGTATATGAACACCCAGCATTTTCTGGCTTAATGTGCCTTGCACCTTGTGAAGTCGAGCAAAAACCCGCGCGATGGCCATGCTCTTTGGTGGCTCGTGTTGTTTGAGTATCTTGAGAACGAGGATACTTAGGCAGATTTGGCCGTTTTGCTGTTTGTGCATCCATATTCACTAACGTTTCGCAAGACCTTGCAGCTTGCATCATCAGAGTGAAAGTCGCACTAAAAACCGAAGGTCGGTGTGGAGCTATTTATAGTCCTCTGTGCCAGGCGCGCGGAGTGGCGTAACGCTGGCGCTGGTTGGTCGTCCGAGTGCAACGTAATCCGTGGGGCGTGGCCGTATGACGCAGAGTGGTTGTAACGCTTTAGATCGTGTATCACAGGGGTCCACGTTTTACTAAGCTTAAAGCCATCTTCCCTGTTGATATTATTTGGATGTTTTTCTATTTCTATGGCTTCACGTATCACTCGCGGGAAGTAATGTGGTATTCTGGCAAGTACTCTGGCATGCTCAAATTCTAAAGTGTGCCCATTTGTAAACGTATGCTCAGCTACGGCTGATTTTGTGATGCGTTTGTGTTTGCAATCGCCTTTATGTTCTTGGAGTCTTAGATCAACGGAACGACCAGTCTGTCCAATGTAACTCGAGCCGCAAGAACAAGGAATGCGATATACGCCAGCGGTTTTTAAACTTGGAATCTTGTCTTTTACCGATCTGAAGCCGTTACCCAAAGTTTCCTTGCTCGTGAACACAGTTTTGACGTTGCATCGTTGCAGGACACGTCCTATCTTATCAGTTGAGCCTTTAACGTAAAGTAGAAATGCTAAGCCTTCCAGAGGTGGAGATTCTTCTTTAGCCTTTTTTTGTCATAGTCTTGTCTAGTGCTTTTCGTATGGCGGTAGTTGTGTATCCGTTCCTTTGTAAAGAGTCAAACAGATGTAGCTTTTCTCTCTCTAGATTTTCCTCGTCTGAGATACGAACGGCTCTTGTCGCCAGAGTCTGGAGAACTGTTGCTTTTTGCATTGGAAGATGGTGTGAGTCAGCATTTAGATATCTGTCCGTGTGTGTTTTCTTTCTATAGACTGCATGTCCTAAACTGCCATCTGATTTACGTTTCACCAGGACGTCTAGAAACGGAATACTGCAATTTTCCTCTACTTCCATTGTGAATTGTATGTTGGGATGTACAGAATTCAGGTGTTTTAGAAACAGATTCAATGTCTGGCGTCCATGTGACCAGATGACAAAGGTATCATCTACATATCTCAACCAGCAAGTCGGTTTTAGCTGCGCTTGTTCGAGAGCCTTGGTTTCAAAAGCTTCCATGTAGATATTAGCGATAACAGGTGATAGCGGTGAACCCATGGCCGCTTTTTCGACTTGTTCGTATATTTTATTGTTCCAACTGAAGTAAGTGTTTTTCAGGCAAATTTCAACCCGTGTGGGGATTTGCCAGTTACCTCCATCGGGTGCGTCCCCATGGGAATTGGGAAAAGCTCACCGGCACTGCAATCCAGCAGTGTCGGAGGGTAGTGGAAAAATAAAATATCCACCGTGAAAAAAAAACTGACCTGGTCCTCCAAGCTGGGGGTTGGGACACAGGGCTAGCCCCCCTGTTCCTGGAAAAAATAGTTAGAAATAACTAATCTGCTAAAAATCCAAAAGCACAGCCTCGGAATTTGGACGGATTACACGGAAAACGACACAAGCAAAGAAAACGGCAAATGAATATAGGATGCTGGAACATTCAAGGTTTAAGCACAAAAGAAGAACAAGTTTTTAGAGAACTCCACACATACAATATTGACATTGCAGTACTCAGCGAAACAAAAAAGAAAGGGCAAGGAAACAAATACACAGATGAGTACATATACTTTTGGAGTGGAGTAGAGAAAGCAAAGAGAGCAAAAGCTGGCGTGATCGTGGCAATAAAAAAGAAATTGAAAACAAGTATTGTAAATTGGAACCCAATAGATGAACGAATATTAACAATCGACTTAAAAATAAAAGGGAGAGACGTAAGAATCATCGGAATATACGCACCCACAGACGACTCGGATACAAGCATAAAGGAAGAGTTCTTTGACAAACTCTCGGAGGAATTAAGTAAAATAAAAGCTAAACAAGAAATTATCATGTTAGGGGACTTGAACGGAAGGGTAGGTAACGCCCTTGACAGTAAAATAATTGGACGACACGGTGAGGATGTAGTCAACGAAAATGGAACAAGATGGTTGGAACTCTGTGAACAACATTCATTAAAAATCCTAAATGGATTTTTCCAACATAAAATGATCAATAAATATACATGGATTCAAAAAACAAAAAACTTGAGATCTATATTAGATTATATTGTAATAAAACAAAACTCATATATAAGACCATTTGACGTGAAAGTGTGGAGAGGAGCGGAATGTGGGTCAGACCATTTGCTAGTTAAGTCACCTATAGAAATAAAATATAACAAGCAAACAGTGGAAGACGAACAGGATGGGAGGACAGAGAGAGCTAAAGTCTACAATCTAGATAGCCTAAAGAATGAATCCACTAGCTTCCTCTACAAAATACGACTAGCACAAAAATTAGAAGAAGACATAACGGGCACGCCGGAAGAAATGTATGAAAAATTAAAAGAAAAATTACATAAAACAGCAACGGAAGCCCTTGGAACAAGAGAAAAAAGACCAAAAAACTTCTGGTGGACAGACGAACTAATCGAGTTGGTAGAAGAAAAGAAAAGGTTGTATCTTAAATACCTGGCCACAAAGGAGGAAGAGGATCGTAAACAATATAACCGATATAGATACATAGTTAAAAAAGAAATAAAAAAGTGGAAAAACGAGGCATGGGACAAGAAATGCGGACAAATAAACTCAATTATAGGAGGATCTAGGTCCAGAGAAGCTTGGAAAACTATAAACAGCTTAAGAAAAAATACAAACGAAGCAAAAAAAATTAATCCAATAAAAACGGAGTCATGGAAAGACTACTATAATGAACTACTGACAGAAAATCGAATAGAATTTTTGGATACACAACTTGATGCGGAGGAAGTAGAGGAAAGTGAAATAGAACAAATTACCGTAGAAGAGTTAAAAAAAGCTCTTAACATAATGAAAAATAATAAAGCACCAGGGCCAGGCGATCTGCCTATCGAGCTATTGAAACATGCCACAACAAGAGCGTTAGAAATAATCTGCAATATATTTAATAAATGCCTAAATGGGGAAAACATACCAACGGATTGGAAAATTTCTCATATAAATTCGATTTACAAAAAAGGAAACAGAAACGATTGTGGGAACTATAGAGGAATAAGCGTAACGTCGTCCGTTGGAAGATTATATGGAAGAGTCCTTAAAGCCAGAATAGAGAAAGAAGCTAAGGAAATAGAAGAGCAAAGCGGTTTTAGACCGGGAAGATCGTGTACAGATAATTTATTTACTTTAAGACACTTAGCAGAGAAGAATCTGGCAAAAGGGAGAGAACTCCATGTTACGTTTATAGATTTAAGAAAAGCGTTTGATTCCGTCCCTCTTCAAAAACTATGGATTACCTTAGAACAAGCAGGCATAAACAAAGTGTACATAAACGCAGTAAAAACACTATACAGAGAAAACCAAGCTGTTGTAAAAGTCGGTAATCAAATCTCTTTACCTTTCTCGCCTTCAAAAGGAGTAAAGCAGGGATGCTGTCTCTCCCCAACCCTCTTTAAAATTTACCTCTGTGCCGCCTTAAAACATTGGATCAGAAAATGCAGTCCGATGGGAGCATGGCTGGGTGAAAGCCCAATATATACGATACTGTTTGCAGATGATCAAATAGTTATCGCAGAAGATCAGCAGGATATGACATATATGCTAAATAAACTTATAGAGGAATACAACAAGTGGGGTTTAGAGGTAAATACAGAAAAGACGCAGTATATGGTCATAGGAGGAAGAGGAAAAGATATAGAGCTAGACAACGGAACAATAAAAAGTGTTAGCCAGTATGAATATCTGGGAGTTACAATATGCGAGGATGGAAAAGACGACAAGGACATAATGAAGAAAATAGGCAGAGGAAAGAATATGACAAAAATACTACATCCAATCTTGTGGAATAAAAACCTAACCAAAAAAACGAAAACAAATATATTTAAAACAATAGTAGAACCAGTTATGACATATGGGTCGGAGATATGGGTTATAGACAAAAAGATGAATCACAAGCTACTCTCGGCGGAAATGACATACTGGAGAAGATGTTGTGGCCTAACCTTGTACGATCACGTTAGAAATGAAGTTATCAGAGAGAAAATGGAAATCAAAAATACTATTATGGATATGATAAATGAAAAGCAGTTAAGATGGTACGGGCATCTGCGCCGAATGAATGAAGAAAGAATACCAATAAAGGTATGGAACTGGGTTCCAGCACAAAGAAATAAACGAGGGAGACCTCGGAAGAAATGGATAAATAACATAGAAAGTGAAATGGAAAAGAGAGGATTGAGAGAAGGAGACTGGAACGACAAAAACCGATGGCGCTTAGGATGCGAGAAGCGGCAATAGCTGCAAATACTCGCTATAATAATAATAATAATAATTTCAACAAGTTCAACTTGGTCTGTAGGCAAGAGATCTTTGAGCATTACTAGCACCTCATCAACCGGCACTTTCGTGAAGAGTGATACTACGTCGAAACTGACTAAGAGATCATCTTTGTTTAACTTTATGTTCTTTAGTTTCTGGACAAACTCTGCTGAATCCTTGACAAAGGAGTCTGTTTTACCAGTTAGAGGCTGTAGTATACTGGTTAAATGTGTCCACATTAAACACCATCTAAGAAATCATCATAACAACAGAATTCTCAACAATGCCAGTCTGGGCTTATTAAGATCCGAAATACAAAGAGTTAGACAGGAATTAGATAGCACAGGGTCAAGCCTGTACACCCTACTCATAAAACTGGCGAACACGCTGGAGCCAACATTGTGGGAGAAAATCGACGCTATCACTACAAGACAAGCACACAATACACTGGAACAAGCAACAGCTAAGCAATCTGCCAAATATGATAAGCTAGCGCCTAAGCAGTCTTCGAAACAATTGGCTACGGACAAAGTAATCGTAAACCTTAGCAACATACAACTGGATAAACCGACCACATCCTTACTAAAGAAAGGTTTTAACTTCGCCGTAGCCCCTAAGCAAATACCTGTGGAGGAGATAATATGTGGAGTGGAAGCAGCAATCCAAAAACTTCCCAGAAAAGATGCAGAAATCATCCGACAGGATGTGTCTTGTATTTTAAGAAGAGCGAAACCGCCCCGCTCCAACATCAGTAAAGCAGAGAGAGAGGCAGCTACAGGATTAAAGAAGAACAAAGACATTGTCGTTCTCAAAGCTGACAAAGGAAATGCTACTGTGGTAATGAACACTGAAGATTATAATGCGAAGATGGAAGTCTTACTATCTGATACAACTTACAAAAGTCTACACCGCAATCCCACTACCTCTCTCAAAACAAAGATAACCTCTGCCATAAAATGCTCCGATAGTATCGATCCCACTTTAAAGCACCGATTGATTCCTAGAAATGCAATAACTCCTCGCATGTATGGCCTACCTAAGATACATAAGGAGGGCGTGCCGTTGAGACCAATTGTCAGCGCCATCAATTCTCCTACACATGCTTTAGCAAGACATTTAACCAGTATACTACAGCCTCTAACTGGTAAAACAGACTCCTTTGTCAAGGGTTCAGCAGAGTTTGTCCAGAAACTAAAGAACATAAAGTTAAACAAAGATGATCTCTTAGTCAGTTTCGACGTAGTATCACTCTTCAAGAAAGTGCCGGTTGATGAGGTGCTAGTAATGCTCAAAGATCTCTTGCCTACAGACCAAGTTGAACTTGTTGAAATTTGCCTGAAAAACACTTACTTCAGTTGGAACAATAAAATATACGAACAAGTCGAAGGAGCGGCCATGGGTTCACCGCTATCACCTGTTATCGCTAATATCTACATGGAAGCTTTTGAAACTAAGGCTCTCGAACAAGCGCAGCTAAAACCGACTTGCTGGTTGAGATATGTAGATGATACCTTTGTCATCTGGTCACATGGACGCCAGACATTGAATCTGTTTCTAAAACACCTGAATTCTGTACATCCCAACATACAATTCACAATGGAAGTAGAGGAAAATTGCAGTATTCCGTTTCTAGACGTCCTGGTGAAACGTAAATCAGATGGCAGTTTAGGACATGCAGTCTATAGAAAGAAAACACACACGAACAGATATCTAAATGCTGACTCACACCATCATCCAATGCAAAAAGCAACAGTTCTCCAGACTCTGGCGACAAGAGCCGTTCGTATCTCAGACGAGGAAAATCTAGAGAGAGAAAAGCTACATCTGTTTGACTCTTTACAATGGAACGGATACACAACTACCGCCATACGAAAAGCACTAGACAAGACTATGACAAAAAAGGCTAAAGAAGAATCTCCACCTCTGGAAGGCTTAGCATTTCTACCTTACGTTAAAGGCTCAACTGATAAGATAGGACGTGTCTTGCAACAATGCAACGTCAAAACTGTGTTCACGAGCAAGGAAACTTTGGGTAACGGCTTCAGATCGGTAAAAGACAAGATTCCAAGTTTAAAAACCGCTGGCGTATATCGCATTCCTTGTTCTTACGGCTCGAGTTACATTGGACAGACTGGTCGTTCCGTTGATCTAAGACTCCAAGAACATAAAGGCGATTGCAAACACAAACGCATCACAAAATCAGCCGTAGCTAAACATACGTTTACAAATGGGCACACTTTAGAATTTGGGCATGCCAGAGTACTTGCCAGAATACCTCATTACTTCCCGCGAGTGATACGTGAAGCCATAGAAATAGAAAAACATCCAAATAATATCAACAGGGAAGATGGCTTTAAGCTTAGTAAAACGTGGACCCCTGTGATACACGATCTAAAGCGTTACAACCACTGCGTCATACGGCCACGCCCCACGGATTACGTTGCACTCGGACGACCAACCAGCGCCAGCGTTACGCCACTCCGCGCGCCTGGCACAGAGGACTATAAATAGCTTCACACCGACCTTCGGTTTTTAGTGCGACTTTCACTCTGATGATGCAAGCTGCAAGGTCTTGCGAAACGTTAGTGAATATGGATGCACAAACAGCAAAACGGCCAAATCTGCTTAAGTATCCTCGTTCTCAAGATACTCAAACAACACGAGCCACCAAAGAGCATGGCCATCGAGCGGGTTTTTGCTCGACTTCACAAGGTGCAAGGCACATTAAGCCAGAAAATGCTGGGTGTTCATATACAAATACTACGCGGTCTAAGCCGAAATTCTATGCTAAGGAGAATAAAACTATCATATGTATAAAAGTGTTTCGGAATTGCAAGCCACTATTTTAGGGATGTGTTCTCCAGCACGAATTAAACAAAAACGTTCCTACAAACATGGGACCTAAACGGCTTCGTTTTCAAGATACATGATGTTGAAGTTTAAAAAAAAAAGTTTTGTTTTTAAATCTCGAAAACCCCTATAGGTATTCTAATAAAACTTGATGTAGGTTAGTATTTCATAAAGTGGCATTGTTTGGCTAAAATAAATTTAATTTATTTTTACTAGTGGCGTGCATAGGAGCCACCTCAGTTACCTTATTTTAGAAAAATCTGGTACGCCACTGTTTTTTTTGCCATTAAGACAAGTTTTTTAGCTTCATCCATTGAAACTATACAAAAGATGTGTCTTTTATTGTTTTGATAGAACACACCTTTTTCGTTCATTGGACGTTAATGGGACCTAAACGGATTCGTTTTTAAAATACAGTTTGAAGAAGTTTTTAATAGCAATTTTTATTATACCTGCATCAGAATCGCCGTTTAAAGTACGCCTGAGCGTGCAAAAACAGGCGATTAAAGCACGCCGAGCTTTAAAAGTTGTCAATGCAACAAGATATATAGGTAACATTATAACTTCATCGCTATCTTTATTTTGCTGACACCACTGAATGCAACACCGAACGTGGACGCGACAAAAACGTAAACAATTCTCCTAACTATAGTAGCAACATTATTATGCCCTCTCGGTCTATCACGACAAAACATATTTCTAAGTTTTTAATGCGTAATTTATTTCCAGTATTGCAGGTATAATAAAAAATAGCGTAAAGTATTCATGGATAACTGGTCTTTAAAACACTTGCTCTATTTCGAGCACTCCGGCTACGGCGTCGTGCTCGAAAACTCGCGCGTGTTTTAAAAACCTTGTTATCCACTCATACTTTAATATACTATTCTGCCACAAGTGCTAAAAGTGGACGTTTATGCACGAGACATGAATATTATTATAACATGTCCCGTGCATAAATTCTTTTTGCACGAGTATGCACACAAATTTACTGTTATTAATCAATAAATGTCAATTTAACAAAGGTTTGTTTTTATGACAGTTATAATTTATGTCATAGTAAAGAGATGGCCTTGACATGCAGTTACTGTTTCTGCAGCTAGTAGCTGTCAAAGTTAGTTATCAAAGGTAATTATAAATGTACACATTTTACTTTATTCATTACGTAATGCTTTAATTATTTGAAAAACACTTTACCTTTAACGAAAGAAGTAACTAGAATAACTTTGCAACCTCAATTCCAGTTTGAAATTCTAAATCCAACACCAGCTGTTTACTTTTAGCACATGGGCTAAAAGTAAACGGTTGATTTCACTTTTAACAAGCTAAATTATTAAACGTCATTTTTAGTGAAAAAAGTTAGCGCTAAAGGGCTTACTTTTAGTAGTGGTCGTAGAAAAAATATTATTTAATAACAAACAATCTTACAATAGCTACAAAACCTTTGGCTAAAAAACAGTGGCGTGCCAGATTTTTCTAAAATAAGGTAACTGAGGTCGCCCCGATGCACGCCACTGGTGGAAGAAAAATTAATTTATTTTGACCGAACAATGCCACTTTATGAAATACTAACCTACACCTAGTTTTATTAGAATACCTCTAGCCGTTTTCCGAATTTTTGAAAAAAAATATCTTTGTTCAAACTTCAACATCCTATATCTTGAAAACAAAGCCGCTGAGGTTCCATGTTTGTAAAAACTTTTTTGCTTATTTCATGCTGGAGAACACATCGCTAAAATAGTGCCGTGCAATTCCGAAACACCCTGTATATACCAATATACTTTTTATGCCAGAAGACTATACATTGGCAGGCTTATTGTAATTTTTCTGTACAGCGTAACAATTGCTTTATTCCACTATTTTCTCAATAAGGGCATCAGTAAAAAGTAAGAAAACATTGGCATGGGAATTTGACTCACTAATATTTTATAATAAATATTAGTTTGTTCTAAATTTTAACGCGCCTTCGTCTATTTGTAGATTAAGTTTTGTCACAACACTTTCCTTTTGTTTTTTAGAGAATATCTTCTTTACACATTTACTCCAATATTTATAACTACATATGCTAATGCTTCAGACTCCTTTCCACTAAGATCTTGATGATGGTTTAAATTTTACTCCTTGTCTAATTTATCACTACTGATTAATTCTTTCTTGTTAGGTTCACAGTTACTATCGTAGTTGTCTGATTCATCGCTGCAATTATTTTCACTTGCAGATACATTTTTATCGTTTATAATATCTTGTAGGTTGGCATCCGTTAACGATCTTTCCAGATGTGACATCTACAAAAAAAAATTTGCAAATACACAGAGCTGGGTAATTTTGAAAAAAGTAATTAATTACTAATTATCAATTACTCCACTCAATGAAGTAATTGAATTACCAGAGATTGCAATTACCCAAATAAAATAGTAATTCAAAAGTCAATTACTTTGGTAATAATTGCACAATACAATTTACATTTCAATTATTTTCAATACAAATTTGTATTTAGTAATATTTGAATACACTGTGCTAGCACATCGTTCAACATAAGCAAATTGAAATTAATAAATAATTGTTATGAACTAATACTGTATAATAAAGCTATAAATTATATTTTTACCGTATTGTACTCTGTAATCTGTATTTACTGCATACATATTTTTCGCTTCTTAGACAATAATTATTAGCAAGCTAGACTGCTACATTCTGCTACACAGGACACAACACATTCGATGCCAATCAGCATCAAATATTTTTCTCTTTGTTCGTGCACAGGGAATTCCAAATATTGCATAAAATTAGCTGTTAGCCGACTAATTATAAGAAATCATAAATTATACGTGTATGGATCCAGAAATACCTTATTGCGATTTGCCTAACCTGTAACTTAATCAGGCCTTATCTTATTTTTTCGTTCTGGAGCTTTAAAAACCCAATAGAGGCAGTAATTTAGTAATTAAATTACCAGAAAGTAATTCAATTACTGTGAGTAATTTAAATTACCACAAGTAATTCTAATGCTTGTAAAGTAATTTAAATACTTTAGAGTAATTTAATTACTCAAAAGTAATTGGGTAATTAACTGTAGTAATTAATTACTTTCAAAAAGTAATTGTGAAGTACTTTTAACAAAAATGGAAATTACCAATTACAGTTATCGTATTTTGAAAAATAATTCAATTCCAAGACAAATCAATAAAAAGATATTTAATTAGTAATTTTATTATAAAGTAATTAAATACTGCTCACCTTTGCAAATACCCAAAATTTAATTTTTAACGGAAATTACACGAATTTGTAAATTTGCAACATTATATTTAGTTATAGGAAATAGTTTATTACAATATATTGCAATTGTGTAATGCTTAAAGTAATTCTGGTTGCCTAGGTAACATAAACTGAATATTCAAAACGAGCACAGAATTAAAGATTTTATTTATTGAAATTAAACTAGTAATTTTACAGTAATAAATGTACTCGATATGAGCAGCAGTAAATGTAATTTGAGAAGGAAAGGTTGACATTAAATTGACAGAATTCGAAAGGATTAAGTTCATGGTTTTAATCATAATAAATGATTGGTTATGGCAAATGCAAACTGGATTATGTAGTTGAAAGGTTTTAGTTGTGTGAAGTCAATACGATTATATGAATTTTAATATTATACAGAAATGGTGTGCGACGTACAGAAATTACGAGCGTGTTGTGGTAATTAAATGTCATTTACAAGAAAAGACAATTTTTAGCATTTAAGAAAAGATAATTTAGAATTTAAGAAAAGAACAGTGCATCAAAACTTTAGTCTATAAGTAAAAATTGTACATCAAAACTTAATTCCATAAAACAAATGTTATTTATAGTTGCTAGATAATGAGATTGTCAATTGTTAAAAAAAGAATCAACAAGCCTTAATTTAGTTAACTGGAGTTAGTTGGGCTCTCAGAAATTAACAGTTTTTATCAATAAAAAGTTAAAATTTGTTACCCAAATAGTGTTTTAATTGTTCTCCAAATCGTTGCGCATATGCGGGTGTATAATTTGTCTAGATAGTGAATCCAGGTGAAAAGGGAAATGCATCAGCAAGAATTGCGTTCCACTTCGGAGGCCTTTTACGGAGAGTTCCAGCATCGGCCAGCCAGAAATCCAGGTGCAGCCTTTAGAGCAGTCCCTCAGGATAGCCAGCGTGCAGAAATTAGCAGCAGGAAGCCATCAGCAAGCCGACAGTTGAGGTGGCGTCACCTGAAACAGTTGCCCGACGAGGAAGCCTCCAGTTGCCAGGTATTTACCACAGCTTCCAATTGCCGCAGGCCTTTGAAATCAAAGTCTTCATCAAGAGCAGTCTTTTTACAAGCCGTACGTGCAGATTCCAGTCCCCAGGCTCTTTCCAGAATGTCGTAATTTGCTTAGCGTCCTTTGAAAATGCAGTTTGGAACATTAAAGCGGAAAATAAACAAATGAAAACCTTTGGCGTTCTAAAACAAAACAAATTTGCCGGAAATGACGTAACAGTGATTTGAATAATTTACCTGATGTAGTTTTGCCGTTTCGGTCTGTTTTGAATTCAATTTGCGCTGTTTCTTGTGCGAGCAAGCCATTTTGAGGTTGGATTAAATTGTAGGTTATAAACCTGTTTGTCATACAGTCATGCATCCGTCATACTTATTAATAATTATACTGAGTGGCAATTGTGCTACAGATTTGGTGAACCTAACCTGAGGTTAAAAGTCATTTCATGCCACATTTAATTGGCAAATAAAACTATTTATACTGCAACTCACATTTATATTTAAAACTCAAAACGTAGGCGCGCTCGTTGTTTACAGTTTATAATTTTATCCTTTAAATAATTAAGTAATAAATGCAAGGGGAAAGGAAATAAATTAGGAGAATCAATCACGGTTGATTTTTTCAAAAGACGTGTTGCATTGTTTTAATGGAAGAAATTCAAATTTGAACAGTAATAAAGCATTTCTGTAATTGATCAATTTTCATACAAGTGTGCCAGATGAATCCTACTGGGTGATTAGAAACCGGTTTACAAAACTCTATTCCTGTTTGAAACGTTAATATACTGAGCAACCATTTAGTTTCCTTTCATAATAATATAAAATATTAAGATGTTCTTGTCATTTCATTGTGATATAAAATCTAATACTTACTATTTTGAATAAAAATACTCTTGAAACACCGTAGACGCTATTGAAATGTCACATTAGGGATTTTAACGTTCTAATGTAGCGTAAATACCGAAATTTTAGACAAAACTTGACATTTAAAATTAAGACGGAATCAAATATTATTTTTTCCATAAAAGTGTCAAGCGGACAGCAGTTAAACCTAAAATCTCGTCAATAACTTCATATGTTTATTTGCTAAATATTCGGTTTCCACCTTTTCTCATTTCGTTGGTAATTTAGAATTAATCACTCGTGTAAATCAAGCAAAAATTAAAATGTCTGATTAAAATATCAGAGGATATTTGATATGCTTATATGCCAAAACCTTCGAAACGGCGTAATTAAATTAAATACTAAATAAGGTTAACTGCGATAAATTGCGTGGGTTAGTTAAGCGGCACATTTATGTATGAATTATGAATATTTACCTAATTCGATATGAGGTTTCAGTTTTCAGTAGAAGGCTTGAATATCTGCAATTTGTTTCAAAAAAGTGACGGCCAAATATGTGGTTAAATGTTAAAATGAGGCTTAAATAACGAACATCTAACGCCTACCACTATTATCTCAATATCTTCCGTGTTTCTAAATGGCATGTTATACTTATACAATTGTATAAACTATCTTTACTTTGATTTGTATTTAAATGTACAATAAATAATAAGTTTTTGATGATGGTGGATAGTGGGAAATAATCACAATTAGAAATCATTATATTCAAGATTGAAATAAAATAAATCCTGCTTAAACATCTTAAGAAGACGATTTGCAGCGTTTTTGTTAGGAACAATATGGGCTTTATTTAATCTTTAAAAAATTGAATTCGCCCACGTTCAAACAGTTTCAATTTACAAATAGGTCATGTGTAATAAACAAATATATTTGGCTAATATAACAGTATACATAATTGTATTAAAAGCTTTTCGAACTAATTCCTTACATTTTTTTTCCGACGAATGTTAATTTTTTAAACAATTTACTGTTTTTGCATACTACATATAATTTTGTGAGATTTATAACAGCGTGAGTCTAATCCCACCTTATGTAAAATGTGTCAGAATTGAAATATTTGCACCTGTAAACCTTTTTAACATTAAAGTTAGCCAGCTGTTCGTATGTGCCGTGGTGTTTTCAAAGCAACTTATTAATTTTAGGATTAGAGCCGCATTCGTTCAACGGTGAAAGTTCAGATTAAGTAAAATATATATTTAAAATTTAAACGGTGCATAGTTTGTACGGCATTTTGTGTTGATGTGTGGTCATAAATATTTACAAAATTATAAAAATACTTCTGTAAGTGTTAATTCAAAACCAATTTTTCACGTACATTAAAATGTTTCCACATTTTCTAGAAAATGTATAAATGGAGTCCAGTTGTTCAGAGCTTATAATTAAACTGCAATAACAGTGGAATTTTAAGACGGAACACAATTTTGTATAAGGGGGCACTTCTGCATACAGAAAGAAACATTATTGTTCAGGAAAATATAGCAAAAATATCTTGTCAGTAGTTTTTCACAAGAACTAATTGTTTATATAAATAATACTGCTACGAAGAATGGACTACCATAATGTAATTTTAACCATTTTCAATTGTTTATGATTAGGATTCAATAATGCAAATCTGAAAGTCAAAGATATTAATAAAGAACTTACTATATAAGTACATAGCCACAAATTCCATGTTTTCGGACTGATCTGTATACACTATAGAAGATATGCTGTCAGTCTGGTGCTTTTTAATTCTTATTGAATAGAATATTTGACGTTACTTAGCAGCTACCTTTATTTTTCATATCCATTGCTTTAATAAGTGTCTTTAGTATTTCCTTTACGTACGTCTACTAATCCATATGAATACAAGGTAAAGGTAAAAAGGTTCAGGATCATTTCAATTCCTCCAACTGGGGGCGGGCTGCTATAGGGACCTTGCGTCCCTCTTCAGCCAAGAGCAGGAATTATAGAATGGGTGAGCTAAAGGAAGGACAGAGAATGGAAGATAGGCCAGGAAAGGTGGAGAAATGCTGCCCCAGCATTCGCCTCAGAGAAGGTACTCTGATGACTAAGGAAAACCACCTAAAAACCTGAATCAGAGCAGGGGACCAGGGGAATCGAACCCGCGACCTCCCGAATGCTAAGCAAACATGGTAACCCCTAGTCTACAGAGCTCGATATGAATACATATGTTACCCTAAAGTTGTTCACTTTGATTATATCTTTATATATTTTCATTTAAATTGTATCATTTTATTTATGTGGTAAATACATCACCTCGGACCCGTAAAAGAAACGAAAATCGACTAAGAGCACTTGAAATGGACTGTGCAAGAAGGAGCTGTAGAGTGTCAAGGCTATTCCTAATATCAAGTTCAATTTACAGGACGTCTCTCAATAAGGTAGTCCAATTGTGAGCAAAAGTAAGTTAATTTATGTTACTTACATACCAACTTTTCTAATATCTTCTACCTTGGAATAATGGAGGAGGCAAAAAGCGACTCTAATTCTGCGTAGATTACAAAGTAAAAATAACCAACACCATGTTTACAACATTAGTTTAGATTATACATTTGGACGTCCCCTGGAAGTCGGTGTCGCAATAGAATCAGACGACGTTTGAGTTCTTCTATCAGTGATA
Source organism: Agriotes lineatus (assembly GCA_940337035.1). Taxonomy (NCBI): domain Eukaryota; kingdom Metazoa; phylum Arthropoda; class Insecta; order Coleoptera; family Elateridae; genus Agriotes; species Agriotes lineatus. The sequence continues at coordinate 84,950,964 of OW679197.1, read as the reverse complement.
CGAGGGCAAAACCTAAAGTAGACTGCAATTCTGATCACTAGTGAACAGTTCATCTCAAACCTAAAAATGCTGGAAACAGCAAAATGTTCCACTCAAGATTCTGAAGCATTTTTAGTAGTTTTTGCCTCACAGAACTGCGTTTCGGAATACTAAAAAACCCAAATACATTGTAGAAAAACCTGCAGGCTCGAGGTGAAAAAACCATTAGAGAATTGCAAAGCTCATCCAGCCTAAAACCAGACAAGACTGGATGTCTCCGCAGACCTTTGCTCTTAGCCTGCAGAAATATGAGAAAAGGTCTTCCAGATGAACAATCCCAACATAGCTTTACAGAGAATTAAATAGCAAAATCCAGAAAGACTGTAGCAAAGATAAAAATAAATTTAAGAATATCTCTGTAACCGTATACAAATACATGCAGACATAAACGAATGCAAATGCAAATGCAAATCATAATGGAACCAAAAATTTTAAACTCCGTTATTAGTCAATTAGAGATGCCAACGAAGATACGAATATAATTTATGATATCGGTAAACTAGCGCAACGATAAAGAGAGTAGCTATTGTAGCGACCATAAACCTTGCTTATTGACAGTGAATTTCGGAGGCGTTTCGTTTTTTGCATGGAGAAAATTAATCACAGCGCACTTTACACTTCGCCGAATGTTGTCTCTTACAGCCGTATTAATAGTCGTTCGCCAGCGGTTCGCCGGCGAGTCGCCGGAGTTTCGTTATGAATAGTATGTTGGCGGCACTGTACGTCTATGTCAAATTCGAGGTTAGCAGGTTAGATTTTGTGTCAATTTCTGTCAAAACTGACGGAAAACCTAACCTGATAACCTCGAATTTGACATAGACGTACAGTGCCGCCAACATACTATTCATAACGAATCTCCGGCGACTCGCCGGCGAGCCGCTGGCGAACGACTATGAATACGGCTGTTAGTGTTACTTTTAACGTTTTAGTAAACAACTGAATAAGATGACAGAACAGTGGTAAAGTGACGTATGGCGAACTCATCAACCACTAAAGCAACTATGGACCAATATTACTATCTTCCTATTCGGTGGGATTATCCAAACGGCCCTTAATTTCGGAATAAGCCTTGTACTGTTCAAAATACTTCATTTTACATTGTTTTCTATATTTTAAATAATTGACCGTTACCGCAAAAAAATACTAGGTATACTGGTATGCAATTGACATAATTTTTTATTTTTGAAATTTTAATAGAAAAAAATATATACTGCTATGTGCTGAACAAAGTAATAACAAAGGTTAATGATATTAAAGCCGTAAGAACAAACTTTACATGCTTTAGACATACATTCTTCAGCCAAAATTATGATACCTAGATGGGAAACACTTGCATAGTTGATGATAAATTGCTTTACCTGTGACGTTTGCGGCCATACACAGTATTTTTGAACATAAAACAATAATGTAAAATTGTGCACGTCGCTATGTTTACCACAAAAGGCGTTTGCCTTTCACCGCGCGGGACACTAGATGACGCCTCGCGATACGCGTAAAAAGTATCCGCAGCGCAGTCTCCACTTCTGTTGACAGAAGTAGAAGGAGGCTCGAACAATAATGTCCAGCCTGCTTAAGACACTTTTGAGTCCGCAGGAGGAGACGTGGGGTATCGCAACTCCGCTTTATACCGCGAAGCAAGCTCTATCTACTCTAAAATAAGTTGAGTCGAGGACGCCATCAGAAGAAACTCCCAGAGCCCCAGAACTAACCCACAGTTCTGAATCTGATATTGTAAAGCAGGTGTTCTATGGTGAGCATGCCCTGAACCTCTACCCCTTTGTCGAGCCGATATTCGGTAACAAGAAACACTTTGAACCGCCAGATCGCTGAGTAACCAACAAAATTCGATACTTAATTTCTCAAGTGCAAGCTGAAAACGTACGTTTAACAAACTCACCTTACGTGGTGAAGGGATCCCCAAGAAGACAAACCATAATCGGCTGTAGAATATCGCATACACATAATTATGCTTCCATAGTACATTGAACTTCTACTTTAAACATAACCAATAAACTGCCTGTCATTTCTGTGTTTATATAGATTTGGTTGCAGAAGCAGGCCGCATAGAAATTTCGACTATATCAACCGCGGTGCCAATCCAAGCTCCGCCACGGATCTTCGGAGTCCATTGGGGTGCATGCCATTAGCCCCAGTGTAGAAAAATTAGTCAAACACAATTTTTATTTGTACATTTTTGGTTGTAAATATTTATGTTGTTTATAAATACAGTTTACCAGTCTGTGAAATGTAACAATTGTTAATAAACTAATTTACTTCTATTCTCTGTCTAATTAATCAAGCAATCTAAAATCCTGGCCTTTGAGCTACATAGAAAGAGCCGTCGCAACTGGGAGAAATAGATTTAAAAACACCACACGTTATCTGTTCTTAACAAAATATTATTTTACTGTGGAGAACAAAAGTATGGATAAATGTAGAATTGTCGTTAAAGCCCAGCACATAAGTCCACTCATGCTCTAAGAACTTTCAAAACTTGCTGCATTGTCCGTATGTTATTTTTTTTAAAGAAAAATATGTATACGTAGTTGTCGCATTATAGATTGTCTCATCGTATAAATTGAACAGTCTCACAATAAAAAGTTTTTGAGAGAATTGCAAAAATACGTTTATACATACATTTGCACTGTATTGGCTTGCGTTAACACAGATGAAGAAGTATTCCAAATCACAGTTAATTTCGAAACGGAAAAGGTAATATATTTAATTAAAATTGACAACAACTCAAAATATCTAAATACAGTTACTTAACAGTTGACGCTGCCGCCATACCCGACAACTTGAACTAATTTTACAATTAGCTTTGAAAATTAAGTATGTATAAATAATTGGTTTGAGCTGCAGCTTTATATGTGCTGACACAAACATACCGATATGTGTTTTAGTAATACCATAGAAAAAAAGTAGTCGAGTTTGTCATAAATTTGCTTAAATTTTTGCTAATTATTAAAATAATCTGAGTTTCTGTAGAACAACACTACCTTACCATAAAATGTGGCATTGCATTTTTTATTGAAGGTCAACGAGATCAACATCTTCTGATGTTATAAATGGATTTGATCTTATAGTTTATTTGTTTGGTTTGGTTCTAATTGTCACTGAAGGCATTTGCTCCCTCGAGGCTAAGTCAACTTTCACGGTTTGTGTTGTAATTATTTTACTTATTTACTCATTTCGCGCTTTCATTTGAACTTGAGGCAGTTTCTTTTTCATGCGAACGTTCATGTTTTTATCACTAAGATCTTGGAGGATGTTGCTGTTGGTAGTACTAAGGCTATGGAAGATTTTTTTACAAGTTTGTTAATAAACTCTTCTATATTCTCTATTCGTAATTCCGTATGAATTTGTTGAATCAGCCAAAAAAGGTAGCACATGAATTGCTTTACAATTTTTCCTTGATGATCTCGAACAATATATTGTACAAATAAAGCATTTTGAGAACCAAGACACTTCGTCATTGGTATAATTATATAGTATCGCCTGTTCCAAAAAAAACTCATTTAGGGCAGGCCTTGGAAAGAAAGATAGATAATCAAGTCATGTCTCAACTTAAGTCTGTATGTGAATGTCAGATTGCCATTTGTTTATGAAAACGTCTGTCACTGTGACAGATAAACGTTTACACTACATTAAATTTAATTGTATCAAGCAAAAAGGAAAATAAGATGGCATGTACAACGAGTGTAATAATAATCATAACGGTCAATAAAAATTGTTTTTGTTAAGTATTTTGTATATTTTTTGAAAATAATTTAAGGTCAAGATCTAATTTAGTTCTCTTTAACTTGGTAGTTCATTTGTTTCAATGGGTATATCTCAGGTTACGGCAAACTTCAATTTGATCATGGTATGCTGAGAATGATTTTTTTTTTGGACACACGATATTAATTATATAAATAAATAAATATTTCAGGGAGCCACATTTAGAAGTTGGTCTTCGATTGTAAATATTTTAGATCTTTTGCAACAATATTATTTTTTTTCAGTAAGGCCATTATTTTTGTAAATATAAAATTCTAAACGTTGTCATGTACACTCATAGATTTTAACATATACTATTCAGACCACATAGTTTCGACGATTTTTTTTTGTTCTAAATAAAGGTCTCGCCATTGAGCGTTTCCTAAACATTAAGTTTGATACCTTTGTTTCAATTTAGACGATATAGATGATTTAGAACCGTAATTGAAAGTATTCGGCATTTTAAGTACAAATTCGTGTACCACAACATTGGCAAATTCAAAATACAACTAACCTCTTTCCCCTCTATTTTTATTACGCAAAAACATAAACCTCCAGGAAGATGGCATTCGTTTTTCGTTGATCAATTCGGTCGTGTTTTAATTATACATTGATTGCGCTGAATTGTGTGATACAACCTGTATATTGTATATGCATGCAATATTTCTTTTTATTTTTAATCTAGTCAGTTTAAAAGGCTATTAAAGTCGTATGAATGATGGTGGTAGTTGGAATAGAAGCAGGTTACTAAGAGTGAATAATATTGACTTGAAAAATGTTGAAATCACGCTGAAAATTTAATTCTTATCAGTTGTGAGAAGATAATAATCTTTAATGTTATACACAGTGGCAAAATAGCTTTTCCTGTGGTATAATTCGATATAATAGTATCAGATTGTAATAATTCAAAATAAAGGTCAATAAAGTTAAAGTTAAACCTGATTTATTTTGTTTTGTACAATAAAATTTCTCATTAATTTAACATAGAATCTGTGAGTGTGTGATTGTTCTTGTACCAACGAAGTCATTTCTATTGGAGAAAATAGAAATATTTTGGGGAAGTCCTGCAACGAGCTTCTACAGCAGTTCAGGTACGTCTGAAAATAGAGCAAAGGTTAATGAAGTTTTTTCTTTGTAATTCAATGTGTTTTTATGAGAAGGTTTGGTTTGGTATAATTTGGAAAAACTGTCTAGAATTAACATAACCGTTTCGAAACTAAATAAGAAAGTAATTAATTTAATATGAATCGGCGAACAAATCAAATCAACAAAGGAAATTTGGATCGCCAAATACACGGAAAATGAAACAAAGAACTCAAACATCTGTTTACCGATACGCCACGATCCTACACAAATTTCAAGAACCTCTGCAGAAATAAAATAATAAATTACGGCATGCGAGTTTAAAAGTAGAGCAAATAACCCCCATAAAACTTCATGGCAAGGGATCAACGCGCGGAGCCCATCAGCGCGGCCAAAACTAGTCACAATTAGAAATCGGATTTAATTTACAAAAACGCTTCTAATCAAAAGCACGCCCCAAGGAAGATACACATGTAGGGTACCGAACAATCGGAAAAATTAACCACCATCCAATAAAAATACTCCCGAATCGTGGACACGGAAACAAGCGAAATATTACAAGGTTTTTCCTCAGCCGGAGAAATGGCCGCATACGGGCGAATTTTGCCCGGACCCGGGGCCGAACAAAGACGCATTTTGTAACTGCCGATGGGGACAAAGACCAAATAGAAACATCAGGCTAATGTAGTAATAATACAAAATTAAAACAATTTTAATTAGCGGTAGGAAAAATCCAAGGCGGGAGTACTTAGTATCAAAATACAGATAAATTCAGCGCGCAAAAAATAGAAGCAAGGAGAACTTTGAAACGCACATGGTTAGGAAAGTACAAATAAACATATTGAGGTAATTTCATACACAGAGCCGGGAAAACAAATCCTTATTTTAATTAAAGCCAAACGAAACATAGCAAGTGAGATATCATTAGAATCGGTATTTCAACGGCCAGCCATTGCGACACCAACCAAGGCGCTAATATGCCGCGCCACGGAAATAACTGCGGAATTATTAAATACGATAAAAATAAGCAGTCATCCCTTCTCCTCGGGCCAATGAGTGTCCAGGAAGCTCAAAACAAAGAAGCGGGCTCCTTTAAATAGACAGAAATGGGCAATAGGAACACACTCAACCCAGGAGAGTCCACCAGGAACCATCCAGCCTTCCATCGCCGACTCAACCGAGGAGAGTCCATCAGCAGCTTTTCAGCTCCAGGACCACCTAGTAGCCTCCAGCCTTCCAGGACAATTCAGCCGAGACCATCCAGAAGCCATCTCCAGTAGCAGCCCTCTGCAGGACCTCCAGCCAGCTCCGAATTCTCCAGCAGCCCCAGGAATTTTCCAGGATGCGCCTACAGCTCCCGCAGCTTATAGGACGAGTCCACAGCCAGTCTGATCCGAGCCAAACATCGCCCGCTCGCCATGGGCACCCCCAGGTCTGCTGCGTAGGCTACCTGCCCCGACAGCAGCCCACGTTGTGGCCCCCGCTGGCGACGGACCACCCTTCTCCGGATTCCCCTAGCAGAAGCCCGACCCCGTGCCCCGACAACGCCCCGCTCCAGCCGCCGTTACCAAGAGGCCTACTCGCGCCGCCGACGTCCCAGGAGAACCTCTCAGCGCCCGCTACAAGCCGTGCCCCGTACCGCTTGGCGGAAGAATCGGACTGCGTCCAGGCCGCGTTCCACGCCTCCGGCAACTGGAAAAAGCCGCCCCATCACCTCCCGCGCCACCAGCGCCCGAGTTTAGACTTTTTTTGTATATATTTCTTTTCTTTTTTTTTCTCTTGTATATATATAGTAGTAAGTTTTTTGTATGTATCATAGTGTCATTAGAAATAAAAGTATTAAAAGTTTACACCACTCAATTAGCAGCATCAACAAGGGTAACGCCTACACCCCTCCTCCCACTGACGCCATTGTAGAACCTACCGCTGAGCTTAGACCGAGGTGTGTTAAATTTATACTCTAAATTGGAAGTTAATCAAGATCTTGAGAGTTTTAGGCAATTGTAATTGGAAATTTTGGATATAGGTATAACATTTTGTTAATATTAATAACTTGATGTGTTAAATTTCATCCAAGATACAAAATTATTTTGAAACTTATTTGATTTTTATTGTCAAGTCAAACGAAATTAACTTGTCATTATTTGTGAAACCTTAATAAGAAATATTTTGAAGGTAATTGAAGTAAATACATATCTTAAATTAATAATATTATACTGGTTATAATTACTGTCTATAAATATACAAGGTCATATAATGAAGAAACGTTAATGTGAACATACCCATTTGACTGAGAGGAAAATTTTTCATTGCTTTGAGCTATAGCTAGTCATGGTTTGAATTAATTTAAATATTGACATAAGTCAAATGTCAAAGTAGAAGTTGTAAGAAATGTCAATGTGCTTATGTCATACGTTTCGTTTGATTTATGAAGCACAAATTAAAGGAAGTAAGTTTATTTGATACCAAAGGTAAGTCAACTTCCTGTATTTAATATAATTTGTCATATACACCACACAAAGGGTATATTGTAATTGCCAAATAATTGTAGCTCTGTATCTTGATGGTTCAGTCAAAGTTATCCACATCAATGATCTAAACCATTTCCGCTGTATTTAAAGGTAAGTCAAAGTTTTGCAATTTGAAACTTCCTTATTATTTACAATTTATAAAGGGCTCTCAGTTTCTGTTCTATGTTGGTGATGCTATCGTCTCTGTCGATTTTGAATTTTTTGTTAGTTAATATTACGAAACTTAAATCATAATAACAAAAGTTATTAGTTTATTTTTGGTCACTACAGACACAAAATTCACGTAATTATTAAATTATTATACCGATTGACAAGTTGACTATCTTTTTATATAATAGTTATTAATGAGACGTGTGCGAAAACACAAGTTTATAGTTCGAGGGTGTTGTTATGCAACGAGACGCAATCGAGTTGCATAGACAAGACACCCGAGATACTTTATAGTCCAGTCAAATGGTGCTCAAAAAGAGCGAATAGTGGAAAGTTTTGGTGGAGTTTTAATATTTGGTTCCTATATACTTTTTGGGTCGCTGTACGCAAGTATTAGGTTTACCAACATTTCATTTATGAAGATTCATTTCATATACCATTTTTGATTTCCGAAAAACGGATAGTTTTCGAGTTACTTTGAAATAAACTGAGATAAATCCCTTTTTTTTGGCTTTTAACGCCTAACTTCGCGGCGTTCTCGCGGCTGAATCATTAATCGAAGAAAAAACCCTCTAGTACATAAAATGTAGGAAATTTTATCCTCTTTCATTTCATATCAGTTCAACATTTACGAAAAATAGATAGCATTCGGGTAATTTTAGAAAAACTAAAAGAAATCGGTTTTTTACACCGTTTTTGCTTAAAAAAACGTGTTTCCGGTCAAAATGTTTGTTGGAAACCTGATACTCGTGTACAACGACCCAAAAAACAAATAGGAACCAAATATCAAAACTTCACCAAAACGTTCCCCTATTTTCTACCATTTAACTTGACTATTAAGCGTTTTCGCAAGTGTCATTCAATTTTTGTTCTCTTGATCAACCACGTTGGTCACGAGTCGCTATGGATATGCTGTTTATTTTATAAACGAAAATGTAAAAGTCGAATCAAATTCCTGAAAATATTTTAAAGAAAGGGAATTTATTGCGGGAAAAATTGTTGCCCGTGAAGTCTCAAGCTGCTTACGAGAAGGTTTATTAAAATTTCTGCCATTGGCGAGAAAATAACAAAGTCTCATCGGTAACAGAAGAGGTAATTCATGCCTATTTAGACCAGAAGGTAAGTCTGCGATTATTTTCATTTTCGTTTACATCGTTCATATTTAATTAATTTGATTTGCAGCAAGAAACGACACCTGCTTCACTTCGGCCGCATTAGTATTCGATGCTGAAGTCATCTTTAAAAGTGAAAGAAAACCTGCTCATTGAGCAGTTTGGGAATGTAATTGCTTACATCAAACAAATAAATGTAACACTTCAAGATACCAAAACGCATTTAATAAACCATTACGGTTGCTATAGTTGTTTCGTGTTTTATTTTTTTTAAACACGTTCTGGGAAACGTGTTTTATACTGCTGTTTTTACTCTAGGATTTAGATATTAAAAAGATTACCTAAAATATGACCAACAGAAAAACAAAATAATTTTCAGCGATTTTACTGGTCCTTTGGTACGTGTAAAACATTAATTAATAACTATTACGTCATTTTACGATAAAGGAAGTATTGGATTCACCCCAAAAATTCGAAATTGAGTTTTCATCAGATCTTCACGTTTTAGAGTCCCCTGAATCCAAAAACATGTTTTTGTTCATTGGTCTGTCTGTCTGTCTGTGTGTCAGTCTGTTTGTGAACAGAATATCTCTAAAACGAAACGAGGTATGGGGTTGAAACTTCATATATAAGTTTTGTGTACTATCTAGATGCGACAGCAAGCTTTAGAAGAAAATCGCATAACCGGAAGTATTTTGTTCACTCTTGTGCTTTATCAGTTTTTTTCGATTTTTTAAGAAACGGATCTAACGATTTTAGCAAACTTTACATAATATGATTAGATTTTTAATGTGTATTGATGTGAGATAGGTGATCTTCCAGTTGAATACCTCTAAAATGGATTTATTTTGTTTTTTTTCCTATTTTTTTTATTAACTCTTATTTTAAATAGAACACCCGGTATATTATTATATTTTTGAATTAAGCTTAAAATTTTAGCGAAAATTTGTCTCTTGAACTAACGCTCTGTTCTGTACAGTTTCTGTAGAAGTTGTAATTTTTGAAAATTTTTGACAAATGCTTAAAAATTCAAAATAATTTTTTTTACATAGCAATTCCATAACATAAAAACACCTGATAACGATGACGCCGGTAAAATGTATAGTATTTTACAGTAGAAGTCGGTTAGGATAGCCTTTACGGCCGAGCCAGAGAGTTTGTGAGACGAGCTCGAAGAGCGAGTCGAATAATACTGGCGAGGCAGTAAAGGCCCCAACGGACGTGTACTATACAATAGTTTTTGTAATACCTATATACAATTCGGTCATACCTATCTTTTTCTAATTTATTTTCATTAACACGTTAGATTTGTGTAATAACGTTTTAGAATGATTGAGAGTGCGTAGTACGTTGCAACTGTTGTTTATAAAATGTCATTTATTTCCAATTTTGTGTATGGCAGATGACAAACGTCACTTTGACGTTTGGCACACAATTTAGCAGGCCGTGGTCTTTACGGACACTTTTTACGGCCGGGCCGTAAAGAGGTTGCTTACGTAGTAGTAAACAGTCCTTAAAAAAATCTTTAACAAGTAGATATTACAATAGTTATTTACTATACAAGTGGGATAAGAGCATCATTAATATACGTGTTTGTAGGTTACATAACTCGTTCTACGCACTCCTTTGTAACCTACACACACGTATATTAATGATGCATTATTACACATGTATTGTACAAAATTTTATCTACAACTGCCCAAAATTGAGAAAAGTGCATTAAGAGAAATGTCAGATCTGTCATTTTCAAAAATATTTTAGTAGGCAAATGTCATTATGTAATTCATTTGACACTATTTCAGTTAGGTAATGAAGCTATTACACCACTCAGTTACGTAATAAAGCCGTTACATAACTGAGTGGTGTAATGAGATTTATTACCTAACGGAAATAGTGTCAAATAAGTGACGTAATGAGTTACTTATCCCACTGTAGTAGATAAAAATATAATAGCAAATTATGTGTTCACCACGGTAGAAATGCAGGTCTATTGGTTGGATGAAAAGTCGATAGCGCCAAAATATATAAGTAACTAACACTCATAGTTAAGTGCTTACAAAAGATCTCAAAAACTGGAAAAAATCGACATTTTCTCGTCTTGTTTTTTAAATTGTTACTCACTGTGTTACCGACCTCATATAGTCTTAACAGAAACATTCAATTTTTACGACATTTTTCAAAACTAATAAACATGTCTTTGCTAATTTACTAATTTTGATTTACACAAGACATCAATAAATTCCTATAACGCTAGATTTTTCTTTAATATTAAGGACGTGTTCGGCAGATGCGAGAAGAAATCATAACAATGAGCACTTTACAAGTGTCGTTTTCGTAAGCGATCTAAACCGAGCAATCCTCATAAACCAGAGGCTGGCCTACGACAGTTAACTGCTCATAAAACCTCATCCGTGCAAACATAAATGGACGTTGAATGTAATTTCATTCTAATCATCTGCGCAGACGGACTGTGACAAGAACCAACCGAACAATGTGTAAACAGTTACATTCTGAGCCGATGATTATTTTATGGGAAGCGCTGTTTATAATTTGTCAGAAATTCTTCACGCAGTGGCGTGCGGCGTATCCGACGTCGAGTCAATCATTCCAAAAACATGCTTGGATTGTATAAAAAAAGAAAGTTTCTGCTCGTTCATAAAAAAATATATTCCTGTAGCCATATTCTGCGATAGTATGAAATTTCAGACACAAATTCAGGTTATTTAAGGTTGCTTCCTGAAAATCATTAACAAAATGTCTGCAGCTGTTGGCGGCGTCTGGAACAGGAGACGTTAAAGGAGAATTAAATTTCAGAAAATTAGAGTCTCTCAATAAAAATAAGTTTTTTACACATTTAATTTTTTATATCGGCAATAATCATTAGGTTTCCTATTACATACTACGATTAACATCTTATATACAAATAAATTGTACCTACTGCTCTTAAAAACAAAATTTCGTAACGAAGTTTCAGTCGAACTAGCAAACACAAAAATAATAGGAATCTACTTTAGCTGCATAAGTAAATCAATGTCGTTTTTAGATTAACAGGTTGTAACTGATATTGCAAAATTCTGTGCAGTCATAAACCATTTATGAAACCAACAGGTGTACACATTGAACATTTATGAACTGCTTGACCTATGAAATAACTTTTGAAAAACATTCATAAGCAGCTGTTAAGATTATTGGGCCACATGTAGAACGTTGTACTGGAATACTAATCGGTTAATTAGTAATTTTCGTCTCTTTAACAGGCCCAGTTGTCGCAAGCAAAGCAGGATGTTGTTAGAATTGCAAAATTTATTGCGGTGAAAAGTACGTATTCATTATGCAGAATATTAATATTCTAGAGTTACACAGGCAACCTTCAGCAATTCAACAGACAAACATAAAGATAAAATACTGCTAACATTATACATTTTTTATAATCAACCCATTAAATAAGATGTTCAATATGACAAAATCTTGTGAAAGTTGTCAAGCAAAGAAACTTTCGTCAATAACCGCTAGAAGACCTAACCCATAGTTATAAATATTTGTAAATTTTGGTATAATATTATACAAACAAAAATTAATGTAAAAATTATCATTGCTTTGAGCTAGCGTTCTTTTCTCTTTCTGTAAATGGTTGTCTAAGCGGTTAATTACATTTCCTTATTGTAAAAAAATATATGTATTTTAAAAACGATGAAAGATATACAACAAAATAAATAGCATTAATTTATATGGAGTTTTAATACGTTGCCCACTTCTAGCCTTGGTCACCTTTAGCTGCCTTTGTACTAGAATGAATAACTTATTGGTATATGATCTATTTAACAACATTCTGACACTATTTATTTGAAAATAATAGGTATACCTTTCGTTGTTGCCCAATTTTCCGCTCCATAGGTCATAGATGGCAGAATACACTGGTCGAACACTTTAGTTTTCAGACTTTGGGCTATTTTGCTATTTTTTAGGATGTACGACAATTTTCCAAAGGCAGCCCATCCTGCTCGTATTCTTCTTTTTATTTCTTCCTTCTCACTACATCCTCCTAGTTCTAATCTCTGCCCCAGGTATATGTATTCTGTTACTCTTTCAATTTGAGTTCCCTCCACATTGATTTGTATTTCTAGTCCAGGGTACATTGTTTTCGTTTTGTCTAAGTTCATCGTTAGTCCTATTTTTTTCGATTCCCTATTAAGATCGATGATCATCTCTTCTAGGTCCTCTTTACTTTGTGATATAAGGACAATGTCGTCGGCGTAACGTAGATTAGTTAACCGTTCCCCGTTCACGTTTATTCCCTTCTCGGTCCAATTAATTTTCTTGAATATATCTTCAAGCGCTAAAGTGAAGAGTTTCGGGGAGAGCGTATCACCCTGCCTTACTCCTCTCTTGATTGGGACTGGTTTGGATTTCTCATGTAGAATATATGTTGCTGTGGTTTCATCATTCAGTTGTTTTATGAGTTGGATATATCTGTGGTCAATTCTGCTATTTGCCAACGAGTTGTATATAGCCCAATGCTCTACACTTGGGCAACAACGAAAGGAAATATCGAGTCAATAAGGGTAGCTCAACGAGCGATGGAAAGGGCAATGCTGAACATCACAAGGAAGGATAAAGTCCGACACGAAAGAATTAGAGACATCACCAAAGTGAGAGACATAGGAGTTAAAATCGCCCAACTGAAATGGAGCTATGCAGGACATGTAGCCAGAATCAGTACAAGCAGATGGAATCGAAAAATAATAGAATGGAGACCATATGAACACAAAAGGGGAAGAGGACGACCACCCATGCGCTGGTATGATGACTTTAAGAAAACGGCTGGATTAAACTGGATTCAAATAGAACAAAATCGAGATAGATGGAAAACGTTAGGGAAGGCCTACATCCAAAAATGGATTTAAAAGGCTCAAGAAGAAGAAAGAATAGGTATACAGTAATTTCAGTTCAGCACACTGTTGTCATCGACCTCTTTGTTTCTAATTCAAACAATTTACCTATAGAGTGTTAATTTTAGATGTGTTGCTTTTCTATTACGTTTTATCAATCGTCATTTGTTAATTGCCAATTATAATTTAATAAATTGGAGTAAACTCAAGTAACTACTATTTTCAGAAACGTGTAAAAATTGTAATATAAAATTTAGACTATAGCTTGTATACCACGAATATCTTTTCCAAAATAAATTAAAGTTGACTTGTATCACATAACGGCAAGTTCATATTTGTTTTGGTGCCCCAAAATTTTACAACAAAAAAAAAGTAGAAAAGAACATCATAATTATAAAGAACGGCTAAAGGAAGAAATGGAAAAACCCGTATCAGAACGAGAAAAAATTAACATTTGTGAAAAATCAACAGATTCAAGAATAATAACTACAAAAAGTAGGAGAAATTGAAAGACAAGTCTACAAGAAAACGAATAAACAATGATAAACGAAAAACTATAGAATTTTCCGAAATTAACAAAACAATATAAGAAAATTTTAAATTTGTAATAAACAAGGAACAGAGGAAATAATGGATAATAATAGTAAAGGAGTAAAGTATCTTAAATTGAAACATATTATAAAGACATTTACAGCTCAAAAATTGATTCAGTTAATAAAATTAAACGAAACCTTAGCAGAATGATCAAATCCTGAGGAACTACAGAAATGGAAGATACAAAGTACTGAAAGTTTTGCTATATAAAAAGGAAGACAGGGCTAATCTAAATCATTATCGTACAGTTTCTCTCCTGCTTCAACCCTGGAGATAGTGTCTGAAAATAATCGTTAACTGCCTAATAGTAGGGAGGCCAAGTGAATTAATAATTATTTTCGTGGGACTGAGTAGGTTTATACCAACAAGTGATACCATCGTAATTAGCGGTGTTTCCTCAGTAGAAAAACCCCTGTTGTCGCTTTCTTAGCCTGTGGAGTGACGAGCTATGACGTCACAAAGATGGTAAAATGGTAGGTTTCAACAGTTTTTTGCAAATATCTCGTTACCTGTGAAGTTTACTGTGAACTTTACTTTATACAAAATTAATCTACACTTAATTTAGAATAAAAATGGTCTTATGCATTTTTGCAGTAGAGTAAAGGATTACGGATATATGGAGGGGGTAAAAATGTAACTTTTTCTGTTTGGCAAAAATTCAAAGATTGCGCCTATGAATTCGTAATATTCGCTCCAAGTGTATTATATAAAGGGTTCAAGGAAGTGGGGAGGCGAGATGGTTATGGTGAAGCACCCAGCACCAAAGACGACATACCCTTACATTTGAGCAGATCATCCACTACTACCCATGTTAAAGTGAAAGTGGAAGATGGAATTAATGTCACTCTTGGACAATCAAAATTTCTAACTAATACTAAAAACAAGATGCAACTAATTGCTCTAATCACTGTACACAACAACAAGCTGGCTGCAAAGTGATTCAGGCAGAAAGTGGTGCTGACATCAAGATCGTTTTTACAGTAATTGGCGAATCAAAGAAGAAACAGAGGCTATCGTAATTGGCAATGACACCGATTTATTGGTCTTGTTGGTTGTTCATGCTCCAGCCAACAAACAGTTGAAGATGATTGTACCGAAGAAAGGTAACCAAGAAGAAAAAGTTTACTGCACTGGTGCATACAGCGTGGTATCGAGGAAATGAAGGATGTTGTCTTGACAGCTTACACTTTCGCCGGATGTGATACCGTTTCTTTAATTTATAGAAAGGGAAAAATAAAGCCTTATGAAAAAGTGCAAAGTGACAAGGAGTTTTACACACAGCTGTTGTCTGTTAACAACCCAAATGCAGATCCAGATGCGCTAGCTGATGCTGGAACCATTTCTTTCTTTCGATTTTTGCATAAAAAAATGCAGATAATTTGGATACTCTGCGCCTTCAATGTTACTTGCAGACCATCGCAAAGGAGCCTGTACACACAAATTTGAGGTTGGCTGTACTTTCCCCCACTTTAGCAGCTGGACAACAACACTCTTATAGAGTTTACTATCAAGTGCAGCAATGGCTCAATGTCAATAAAGATTCGCTAAAATGGGGTTGGAAAAGGATTGGCGGTTATTTGCGTCCAGTTGCAACCATAAGGCAGCTGCTCCTGAAAAATTGCTTTCCCTCATTGTTTGCACTTGTAATACGGGGTGTGTCAGAAACTGTGAGCGTCGTCAGAGTGGCTAGAAATGCTCTAATATGTGCAAGAATTGCTCCGGACATAGGTGCACCAACAGAGATGCACTAATTATTGACGACGGCATCGATAAAGATAATCTTCAACATGAAAAGGAGCTTAACGATTTTTAGGTTACTGATTGCTGTAATTTATTATTATCTAACTACCATGTACGTTGTACATACCACTTTCCATTTAAGAACATTGAATTTACTGAAAAGCATGTATTGTGAAGAAAAAAAATCCATTATTTTTTGTATTAAAGCTTATTAGATAAAGTTTGTAGTTTGTTGTTTCAATGCTATTCACATGATTTTATATTTTTAGGAAAATATGACAAAAGATGGAAGTAATTTAAGTAGCTGCAATTCTAAAAGCTCAAGTGAGAAAGAGGAAAACGATATGATGAATTATCTAATAGGAAAAATAGGCAAAATTAAGATAAAAACGACAAAGGAGGGGAGCAATGTAGATATATTGTCAGATTCATACACATAGGCGTACATACATACATACACACATACAAATGTTCCTATGTTAATGATACGTTACTAAGTACTTTTATAACGAAACATACTCTTTATAACGAAACATACTCATTTTCAAGTGATTACGATGAATCCCAAGCTAACTAGAAAATAATGACATCATTGCCCCCTCAATATCTCCGTAACTCTTGTCTAGAAGTCAAAAATGCATAAGACCATTTTTATTGTAAATTAAATATAGATTAATTTTGTATAAGATAAAGTTTGCGCCAAACCTCATAGTTAACGAGATATTCGCGAAAAACTGTTGAAACCTACCATTTTACCACCTTTCTAGCTTTCGACCCCCTTTCGTCTAAACCCGATGCGCAATGTTGCGCAACTTTTTACCACTTACTAAGAGGAGGGTACTAAACAGTTTGCTGCTGGGTAGAACTTTCTTTTTGGATGTTTGGGTTAAACCCCGGTTTCTGTACTAAAACCTGGAACTAAGAATGGCCATCTTTGTGACGTCATAGCTCCTCACTCCACAGGCTGAGAAAGCGACATGATTTTTCATACTCAGGAAACACCACCGAATAAGAAGATACCACTTGTCGGTATAAACCTACTCAGTCCTACGAAAATCGTTATTTGGCGAGTTAATTTAGTTTGGCCTCTCTACTATAAGTAAATAATACACTGCGGGCTTATCAACCAGTTGGTTTTCTCTAGGCAGGCATCACTTCAGACCATCTATTAACTGTCAGAACACGTATCGATTTGATAACATTTATCGATTATGAAAAAACCTTTGATTTAACCGGCTTTAAACAAACGTAGTATGGATGTGAGATAACAGCAGTTAATATATAATATCTATAATCACTAATCTATCACTCGCGTGGCTTAAAACGCTCGCTCACTCGCGATTTAACTGTACCCCACTCGTGACTAAAGAGTAGCTTTACGCACTTGTATCGTAAATTACCATTATTTCATTGTTTTTGAATAAGTGAGCTAAATACCAGGGATATTAAACTTCACGTGTTAGAATCATGTAAACACAGCATATACGCATATTTCTATATCTAACCAAGAATGACAAAAATTTCAGCAGAAAATACATCGTTCAAACACTTCCCCAAATATTTTACTTAAAAATTATATTTTTCTACTTCTGTAACTAAAATGCCATTTAACATACGAACATACACGTCGCTAAGTGACCTTTTAATCATGCCTTCATAACCTATGACTAAAGAGCCCCTTAGTCATGAGGTGAAGTTAGGTTCAAATAGTAATTGCTTTATTAGCCACAGCCAAAACTAAAATCAAGTTAGTTTTCAACCGTCACTTTGACGTTTGTCAAGCATAATTTAACCTAATATAATAAATGTCAAAATTTTAATGAAATAATATGATGTTATATTCTCTAAATTTGTGGTCATAGAAAAAGTATAGTATGCAACTCGTTTTATAAACTTGATACATAATATACTATTTTCTACTCGTGTAACTAAAATGCCATTTAACATACTAACATACACGTCGCTAAGTGACCTTTGAATCATGCCTTCATAACCTATGACTAAAGAGCCTCTTAGTCATGAGCTGAAGTTGGCAACGATGTTTTAGTCATGGGGTGAAGTTAGGTTCAAATAGTATTTGCTTTATTAGCCACAGCCAAAACTAAAATCAAGTTAGTTTTCAACCGTCACTTTGACGTTTGTCAAGCATAATTTAACCTAATATAATAAATGTCAAAATTTTAATGAAATAATATGATGTTATATTCTCTAAATTTGTGGTCATAGAAAAAGTATAGTATGCAACTCGTTTTATAAACTTGATACATAATATACTATTTTCTACTCATGTAACTAAAATGCCATTTAACACACTAACATACACGTCGCTAAGTGACCTTTGAATCATGCCTTCATAACCTATGACTAAAGAGCTACTTAGTCATGAGCTGAAGTTGGTAACGATGTTTTAGTCATGGGGTGAAGTTAGGTTCAAATAGTATTTGCTTTATTAGCCACAGCCAAAACTAAAATCAAGTTAGTTTTCAACCGTCACTTTGACGTTTGTCAAGCATAATTTAACCTAATATAATAAATATCAAAATTTTAATGAAATAATATGATGTTATATTCTCTAAATTTGTGGTCATAGAAAAAGTATAGTATGCAACTCGTTTTATAAACTTGATACATAATATACTATTTTCTACTCCTGTAACTAAAATGCCATTTAACATACTAACATACACGTCGCTAAGTGACCTTTGAATCATGCCTTCATAACCTATGACTAAAGAGCCTCTTAGTCATGAGCTGAAGTTGGCAACGATGTTTTAGTCATGGGGTGAAGTTAGGTTCAAATAGTATTTGCTTTATTAGCCACAGCCAAAACTAAAATCAAGTTAGTTTTCAACCGTCACTTTGACGTTTGTCAAGCATAATTTAACCTAATATAATAAATGTCAAAATTTTAATGAAATAATATGATGTTATATTCTCTAAATTTGTGGTCATAGAAAAAGTATAGTATGCAACTCGTTTTATAAACTTGATACATAATATACTATTTTCTACTCCTGTAACTAAAATGCCATTTAACATACTAACATACACGTCGCTAAGTGACCTTTGAATCATGCCTTCATAACCTATGACTAAAGAGCTACTTAGTCATGAGCTGAAGTTGGTAACGATGTTTTAGTCATGGGGTGAAGTTAGGTTCAAATAGTATTTGCTTTATTAGCCACAGCCAAAACTAAAATCAAGTTAGTTTTCAACCGTCACTTTGACGTTTGTCAAGCATAATTTAACCTAATATAATAAATATCAAAATTTTAATGAAATAATATGATGTTATATTCTCTAAATTTGTGGTCATAGAAAAAGTATAGTATGCAACTCGTTTTATAAACTTGATACATAATATACTATTTTCTACTCCTGTAACTAAAATGCCATTTAACATACTAACATACACGTCGCTAAGTGACCTTTGAATCATGCCTTCATAACCTATGACTAAAGAGCCTCTTAGTCATGAGCTGAAGTTGGCAACGGTGTTTTAGTCATGGGGTGAAGTTAGGTTCAAATAGTATTTGCTTTATTAGCCACAACCAAAACTAAAATCAAGTTAGTCTTCAACCGTCACTTTGACGTTTGTCAAGCATAATTTAACCTAATATAATAAACGTCAAACGCTCGTGATTAATAAAACTCGTGACTAAGATGACGTTTATAAAACTTGATACATGATATACTATTGTTTGTGAGAAAATTAAACCGTCAGCGTCGCGGTTATAAATGAGTGCACTAGAATATTTTTTATATAAATTATTTGCTAAATTTCACTTGCTCATTTATTTAGCAGGTACATTTTTGCGAAACTTATTTTCTGTATTGCAAAGGGTTACACATCTTTCAGTAGCATATCACGGCAATATCAAAGAGTATTTATATATCCAGATTTCTTATGATGCATGTAATTTCTGTGCACTTAAATTACTATTTTGTATATGCACTTACATTTTATTTATAATAGCATATTTTTAAACACTATTTTTCTATAATATAAACATGTACATAAAGGGTGCTAAGGATGTTCCCATAATAGTGCTTAGAATATTAAAACTATTAATGAAAGCAAAGCGTAGTTTGCGTAAAATACATTTTAAAAGAAATAATATTCATCTTTTCTAGAAATTGGTAAGAATATTTTTTATATATAATGCAACTAGTGGATTCTTGATTATCAAATAATAATTATTTCTGTTTACACGAGATACATTGTTTGACAATGATTGCCTAAAAGAATATATCGAGTGGAAACATAAATTATTATTTGATAATCAAGAAGACACGAGTTGCATTCAGTTAGATTATATCACGAGTCAATAAACAACTTTTCAACAGTTTATTTGTAAATATTAAAAGTACAGTTAGTGTGGTTGTTATGACGATTGTACTTTGAGCAGATAACGCGATGTTTGTGAAAGTATTTGACTATCAGTTATTAGTCAAGAAGATATATGTTTATCACCGTTGGTATGTATATTATCAAAAGTTAGTACATGCGTAACTATGCATCATTGGTTGAAGTTATAGGGAGTGGTACAATCAGAAGTAATAATATAAGTACTTCGATATTATCGGGTTATATGTCGATAACTTGTTCCACAATAATAAAGGAGTGTCAAATTGACAGGTTAAATAGACCGACCGCGTCAGCGGGAGGATTATTCTGTTAAACTGACACGATTTGTTATTGTGCAGGAAGTTTGAGACGTATAACCTGTTCGAAGTACGCATTGTATTCGATTTGATTATTTTTGAGTAAATTTTAGTATTAGGATCAAATAAATATTTTATTGGCAGCTCGATTTGTTTGTATTAACCTAGCTGAAAGTCATCTCCATGAAAATAACATCAATTTGACAAAAGTTATGTATTGCGTTGCCTAGTGAAGTTACTCTAGTATAATCGATTTTGTATAATCGAAATTATACAAGATAACTTAACTAAATCCAGCCTTCTGATTGGTTGAAATCGCTACGAAAAAATAATCCATATTATTAGCTTTGTTGCTGATTAATATTCAACTTTAAAACTAACAAAACTATTAAGACATATGCATTATCAGCTTTTAGCAATCAACACAGTAAGTATTTTTCCGGTTTCATCAGAATCACATTATATTTAGTTTCAAGTAACAATTTCAACATTTTTCTGGTTATATAATAATAGCACTTGCTTTCATTCAATTGTGACTTAGTTGACACAAGTTACATCTTTATTGTCGAATCAATTATAGCATATTACGATACAAGGTCGGTAGGTGCATTTTACCAGATCGAGATTTTTGTTAATTTTTGAGACCTATCACAAGCACATAACAATTGAGTTTTGTACAATGTTTTTCGCACGATTGAAGAACAAGGATATTCTCCAAATTATCGTATTACTCAGTTTTTACTTACCTCACTTGTGCTATAGAATATAACATTGTATGCAAAAGTATCTGGGACATGTCTTATGGCTGAATTTAGCTAAATTTAACTAAATATTTCCTCTGGAGTAATTTAGAAAAAGACATTATTACGATATAAAACACAGTAGGAACCTATTTTGGCTTAAAAGTAAGATTATTTCCAACGTCTGCATATTATCTTTATTTTCTCCATTATAATCGTCATTCGCAAGCATTTCAGTTTTCTAAAAATGAATATTTCACCTAAGCTTCTCCCGTTCGTCATTATAAGTTATTACACCACCCCTTTCTGTAGGAGATTTTAATGTATAATAAAAATTAGTGATATCTACCCTGTTTGCTTAATTCACAGAAGTAATATCAATAATAATATATATAATTCTCACTTACCTTGTTGCTTTCAACTGAATCATATATTGACATATCTCGTACTTTCATAATTGACTTTGAAATTATGTCATGTTTAAATATACCTCGGCTAGCCAGCTTATTTAGCAATTGATACTCTCTCTACTTCCCAGCTGAATGAGTTAATGTCAAATATAACTGTATTAATGAATTGTACTTTGAATGACCAAATAAATATTAGTTTGATTATTTTAAATCACACTCTTAGTACTTGAGTTTGAATCTAATTAACTGTTATAGTGTATTAAACGTTTGAATTGACATTACAAATTAATAGTCAGATTAAAGTTGTCAAAATTATTTAATTAAATGAAAGTTCCAATAAATGAGGTTAAATACTTTTTCAAATAACTAGACCAAAATGATAAATTTCTAATTATAAAGATCGAAACCGTCGAGTACTCAAATCACAATATTAATTTAGAAAACTTAATATTCTAAGATTCTCTAAATCTAAATACAAGTTTTAAATTCTAAATTTGCCGTATCCAAACTGTTACTATAATACACTAACCTTCAACAGCCAAACTCGTACTTGGGATGTTGCTCTAATATCAGTTTCACACTGATCGAAGTCGTCAAACACCTACTTGGAGATGATGAGGACCCATAAAAGCTCGTTGTAGACAGACTTGACCGTTTAATATTTTCTTAAAACGGTATTGCAGCATGCCACACACACAAACACTCACTAAACTGATGGCTTGTACACCAATGACCACTTGAAATGGCTTCTATAAATCTCCAACTCACTATGTGAAGACTAATATTGACCCCTTGGTCAGTATTTGATCATGCAGAAGGCTATTCTTACTAACACGTATCAAATTGCAATTATATCCTCACAATTAAAGGTATTATTCGACCTTTAATGTGAATATTTTGACTGATAATCTTTAAATTATAGAAACTTTTTAACCCTTGTAAACAACCTCTTGGTTGCTAATATTTACTGCCACCCGTTATTCTCTTACACTTGTTATCACATGATACCCTTTTGATATCTTGATATTAATTGAAAATAATTAAGCATTCTCACAGCATGCTACATTACAGTTTATTCCCCCCAATTTTTTCATTTAAAAGATCTCTAACGAGCTTTTATGTAAAAATTGATATTTGTCTATTTTAAATTATTTACAATTAACCTTAACTCATTTCAAAAATATTAAAATTCTAAAATTAACCTTGTTAACCAAGTTACTCTGTATTTACATCATTATTAAGGTAACCCCATGACATAACTTCTTTCCAATTAACATTTTTATCTACATTATTGTGATATACTATAACCTGATTTACTGCATTATTGATATTATTCTCATGATAATACTTCTTTAAATTATAAGCATTTTGGGTATACTTATACCTATTTTCCCCAGGATAATTTAGAACATAGGCATTTTCCCCTACTTCCTTGACCACTTCATATGGACCTTCATATAGTAAAAAGAACTTCTTAATCGTTTTTTCTATTACTGACGATTGTAAATGATTTCGAACTAATACTAAATCGCCTCTCCTGAATTTTATAGGACTTCCCACATTCTTATCATGTCTTCGTTTTCTTCTTTGAGCCTTTGATAAAAAAACTTCTTGTGCTAACTGTATTTTTAGATCTGTAGTTGTGTCAATTCTTTCAGGAAATCTGATTAAATTTGCTATGATTCTAGTCGGTTTATGACCTTTCATTAATTCATAAGGTGTTGATCCTGTAGTATCACTTTCCACACAATTTAACCAATCTTCTATATGTTGTACATAACTTGGCCAACTTGTATGCTTCATATTACAATAACACCTAAACATTCTGCCTAATTCTCTCATGATCCTTTCTACTGGATTTGATTGTGGGTGATAAATAGCAGAATACCTGTACTGTATCCCCTGTTCATTAAGTTTTTCTTTCCATAATCTGCTTGTAAATTGTGATCCATGATCTGATAAAATTATAACTGGCTTACCTATATTAATTATAAAATCAGTTAAAATTCTATTTAATAATGATTTAGTATTTGGTTTCTTGATTGTATATAGTTTAACAAATTTTGTAAATATATCTCTCATTACAAATATACAAGTAACTCCATACTTTCCTCTAGGTAAAGGACCAAACAAATCTACAGATACTATTTGTAATGGTTGTAATGCTTCAATGTTCCTCATGAGAGTTTTCTGACTTTTGTTGTTTACTTTAGTTCTTTGACATAAATCACAGTATTTTAATATTTTCTGAACCTTACGTTCTATATTTGTAATATAACAAGTTTCTTTTAATAGTGCAGTACATTTCTTGATACCAAAATGTCCATACATTTGATGATACTCATTTATCAATTCTCTTTCTAACTTTTCTGGAATACATAGTAACCACCATTCTTCACTTCTCTTGCTTCTTCTAAACAATATATTTTCATGAATCTTATAATTTAATTTCAATTCACCACTCTTTCCCTGTTCATTCGTTACCATTTCATTCTTTATCCAAAATATATTTTGATCCGTGTTCTGATCATTTTCTATATTGTTAAGTAAGTTAGGTAATTGTGTTCTTGGAATTACTTCTCTAGTCAAAGCTACTAGTAATGGATTCAATTTCTTTTCATCACCGTACACATATCTAGATAAGAAATCAGCTACTAAATTATCCTTACTCTTGCAATATTGTATTTTGAGTTTATATTCTTGCAAATACATACTCCATCGCATCAAACGTGCACTCAAAGCTTTACAGCTACTTAAAAATTCTAAAGCTTTATGATCCGTTAAAATTATAGTTTCATATCCCAAAATATAAGTTCTAAATTTTTTGCAAGCAAACACTATGGCTAATAGTTCTAACTCAGTGGTCATATAATTCTTTTCAGCTTCTAGTAATGCTCTACTAGCAAAAATTACATTTTCTGTTGAACCATCTTCGTTTATTTGAAACAAATGTGCTCCTAATGCACACCCCGATGCATCAGTTGCAATATAAAATGTTTTGTTGAAATCTGGATGTGAAAGAGTTACTATCTTAATAAATCTTTCTTTTATTTGTTGAAAAGCTTCTTGCTCCTCCATTCCCCATTTCCATTTATTATTCTTCTTTAATAGATGAGTAAGTTTAACTACAGACGAAGCATAGTTGCAGACAAACTTTCTATAAAAATTACATATTCCCAAAAATGATTGTAATTCTTTTTTGCTTTTAGGTGGCTTAAAATCTTGAATGGTCTTTATTTTATCAGGATCCACGTTAATACCTTGAGGACTAATTACATATCCTAAAAATTTTATGTGATCCATCAATAGATCTGTTTTATCAGCATTAACTGTCATACCTGCTAATCTAAGTTTCTCCAAAACCAAAGCTAATTGACTTCTATGTTCACCTAATGTTTTCGAGGGTAAAAGGATATCATCGACGTACACCGTTGCAAACGATAATACTTCTGGACCCAAAACATGATCTAAACATTTACTGAATACAGCAATTGATACATTCAATCCAAAAGGTAAAACTTTAAATTGATAACTCCGACCATTTACTAAGAATGCTGTATATTTTCGAGACGTTTCATGCAATCTGATTTGCCAATAACCACAAGTTAAATCCAAAGATGATAAAAATTTAACACCATTAAATTTCTGTAGTAATTCATCTATTGATGGTGGTGATTCTCGATCTTCTACTAATATTGTATTCAACCTTCTAGCATCCAAACAAATTCGTACCGACCCATTCTTTTTTGTAACTACGACTATGGGATTAGAATAAGGTGAATCTGAATGTTCAATGATACCAAAATCTAACATTCTTTTTATCTCTTTTTCAACTGCTGTTCTTTTTGCAAAAGGAATTGGATAAGATTTTTGTACAAATACCGTTTCATCCTTAATGTTTAATTTACAAATAAAACGATTACATAAGCCTGGCTTATCAGAAAAGATTACATTATATTCTTCTAATATATCTTGTATCGGATATAATTTCTCCTTATTAAATTGTTTATTTAACTGATGTATTGTTAAAGTTGGTTCTGTTTCAAACTCCACTCCTTCAACATTCATGTATTGCGTTTCATTATTTGTTTCTTTAGATCCTTCAAAACTAAATTCAAATCTTTTTGTAATTGTAATGATTCGCTTAACTCATTGTTGTTTTCAAATAGTATCTCCTTTATCTCAAACCTTGTTTCATCTTGTATATTTAAATTAACTGTTGATATTAACTTCAATTCATTCGATACAATTTTATCTTGGTTAGAATTATTTTTAAAATAAACTTCATGACATTGTCCTGCATCTATAAATTTCATTATCTTACTGTTAAAATTCAAATTAGTTTTAACCTTGTACATCCAATCCATGCCTAAAATGGATGTAGTATTTAATTGATTAATAATTAAAAATACTATTTTATGTTTTGAACTTCCCATATTTACCAACATTAATGCCTGCTTTTTGACTTTTCTAATTCCCCCAGTGACACCTTGAATTGTTAAACCCACTGATGGTAAGATAGGTATTTTATTATTTTGTTCTAATATTCTTACGAACATTTCTTCCGACATTACACTCACCGAACTACCCGTATCTATTAACAAGTCTTGCTTAATACCTTCAATCTCTACATTTAAATAAGGTAAATCCTGATTTACTAATTCTTTTTCTTTTTCCGAAACATCACATGCCAAATCAACTACATTATGAACTTTTTGAATTTTGTTATATTGTTGAAAATAATTTTTCACAAAATTTATATGCTCTTGTTGCTCCTTTGAAACCCGAATTTTAACAATTGGAGCTAATTGTACCGGGTCCTTTAGTTTTCCTGATTTGCGATGTATTTGGTGATCTATCCCTGGCTTTAAATGACACTGGTGAATCACCCCTTGCTTGAATCGTATAGCTATTCCTATTATTTTCCCTTCCTCTAACATTATTGTCAAATCTTAACATTTTATTTTGATTTTGGTCGTAATTGTTTGGGTTCATCCTATTTCTTGTTTCAAACTGGTTTGCATTGCGATTACCAAATTTTGACGGATATGAAGTTTGAAAATTTTACGTTTTTTCTCTTACGTCAAATTTTGAATTGGTTTGTCTATTTTCCAAACCCTCCAAAACCTTTAGCATTCCTTCTACGTTTTGCACTTGCGAAGCTACTAATGCTGTTTGTACGTCTATTGGAAAGTGTTTGCTAAGAGCTTCTACCAGAATCTCGTCAGGTATCTTTGGTTCTAAATACTGCACTCTCGCAATCCAATACCACACGTGTTTCGTAAAACTTCCAAATCTACCGTTATACATTCTTGCCATATAAATTTCAGCCCTAGCTTTTTCCTGGATATTTCTCGACCAAAACTTGTTAATAAAATCAACTTTAAAAGATTCATAGTTGTCCCATTCAGTACAGTGACTTTCAGCCCAAAGGTTTACCTCATGTTCTAAACATTCTATTGCTACTTGTAACTTTTTACTACTTACAATCTTCATAGTATCAAAATAATTTTCCAATTTCTTTAGAAACTTAATAGGGTGTAATACCTGCCTATTCCCGTTAAACTTTGGTCTCTCATGACTCGCTTGCATAACTATACCACCACTAAAACTGATATTCCCACTATTTGAGCTATTTTGTAACAGTTTGTTATATCTTTCACCTCGGTATTCAATGACTGAATTTGATTTTTGACGTTACCTTGATAACTGTCAAATTTATTTCAAAATTTTAATATTATCCTTGTTCATTTCTACTTGTGACCTAATGGTATCTACCTCCTTTTCGATAGGTGTTACCTTCTGTACCAATTGTCGTTCTAATTGTACCCTTAACTTATTTATAAGATTTCCATTTTCTGTTTGGAACGTCTTTAATTTTGTTTCAATTGTATCGATTTTTCTGACATTGCAGTTTCCACCTCAATCACCTTATTTACAATCTCTTGATTGCTGTCTTCAACTACAGATCTAATTTCCTGGTTTGTGTTTTCTACTGCAGATACTTTACTTAAAAGTTCCTGGTTTGTGTTTTCTACTGTAGATACTTTATTTAAAATTTCTTGCATCATTCGCATCATATTGCTGTCATTTGATGCACTGACTAATGTACTAGCTTCTTGCATTTGACGTCCTTCCGTATTTACTACGTTATCACCCTGTTCTATTGAAGTCCATCCATTTTCTTTAACTTCCTTGTTGGTTTTCTAAACCCGACCGCAAATTCCTATACGTATCCTCTCTTCTAAATGCCTCGAACCCTCACGTTGATCGATACCAATTATTTTACAATCTTATTTGTTTATCTTTTGTATCTCACTTTGTGGAGCTAAATTTATTACAACTTCCTTTCGAGCCTCACGTTGCGCGTCAATTTTATTACACCACCCCTTTCTGTAGGAGATTTTAATGTATAATAAAAATTAGTGATATCTACCCTGTTTGCTTAATTCACAGAAGTAATATCAATAATAATATATATAATTCTCACTTACCTTGTTGCTTTCAACTGAATCATATATTGACATATCTCGTACTTTCATAATTGACTTTGAAATTATGTCATGTTTAAATATACCTCGGCTAGTCAGCTTATTTAGCAATTGATACTCTCTCTACTTCCCAGCTGAATGAGTTAATGTCAAATATAACTGTATTAATGAATTGTACTTTGAATGACCAACTAAATATTAGTTTGATTATTTTAAATCACACTCTTAGTACTTGAGTTTGAATCTAATTAACTGTTATAGTGTATTAGACGTTTGAATTGACATTACAAATTAATAGTCAGATTAAAGTTGTCAAAATTATTTAATTAAATGAAAGTTCCAATAAATGAGGTTAAATACTTTTTCAAATAACTAGACCAAAATGATAAATTTCTAATTATAAAGATCGAAACCGTCGAGTACTCAAATCACAATATTAATTAGAAAACTTAATATTCTAAGATTCTCTAAATCTAAATACAAGTTTTAAATTCTAAATTTGCCGTATCCAAACTGTTACTATAATACACTAACCTTCAACAGCCAAACTCGTACTTGGGATGTTGCTCTAATATCAGTTTCACACTGATCGAAGTCGTCAAACACCTACTTGGAGATGATGAGGACCCATAAAAGCTCGTTGTAGACAGACTTGACCGTTTAATATTTTCTTAAAACGGTATTGCAGCATGCCACACACACAAACACTCACTAAACTGATGGCTTGTACACCAATGACCACTTGAAATGGCTTCTATAAATCTCCAACTCACTATGTGAAGACTAATATTGACCCCTTGGTCAGTATTTGATCATGCAGAAGGCTATTCTTACTAACACGTATCAAATTGCAATTATATCCTCACAATTAAAGGTATTATTCGACCTTTAATGTGAATATTTTGACTGATAATCTTTAAATTATAGAAACTTTTTAACCCTTGTAAACAACCTCTTGGTTGCTAATATTTACTGCCACCCGTTATTCTCTTACACTTGTTATCACATGATACCCTTTTGATATCTTGATATTAATTGAAAATAATTAAGCATTCTCACAGCATGCTACATTACAAAGTCAAACTTTCGTGTAATTACTTTTATGCAAATATTTTCTAGTATATCTTCTGAACAATGTCCCTTTAATTCTATAGATAGATTTTGAAATACTTGCTATGAAAACTGAATGCATGAGAAGTCTATTTAGTCTCAAAACTATAGGATTATTTCCAACCTTTACACACTTCACTGAAAAACAATACTTCAGTGTATATATCATCCATGAAAATTATTTACTTTTAACCATATATCTAATACTTACTATATTGCTAGCGGCTATGAGTGGGAAACTGACCAAGGAAGTGAGACAGACAACCAACTCTTCAATGTATAATGATGAGCTGTGTGCAAGCCCGGCGGCGTCCCTCCGGCCAATGGGGAAGTGGGCAAGTTTAAAATTCGCTTCTAAAGGCGGAGTTCGAATTCTCACGCGTGCGCACGAGACGCGTTATACTCTAAGTGAGACTATGTCGGCGCCGTAATGTTTTCTGACGTTTCCAGGCCCTACTAGCAATATATGTGTATTATATATATGCTTTTAACGTATGAAGCTATAAAGGTTACATTAAACAGTCCAATTAATATCATGGATAACAAGCAAACGGGTCACCTCCACTAATTAACATGAGTTGTATAAAACATGGAACGATATCTTAAATTGTAACGAATTCAATAATATTGTGTTTATAGTATAAAACAATAATATATACTTGTATAAGGTGACTAATTTTTGAAATTACTTTGAATCTTATCTATTTTCTGGACAAAATATTAGTACAATTAAATTAATTTTCTTATTAGATTTACTCAAATAGAAAATTAAAAACTGCTGCTTAAAGCTTGTTGCAAATCTTCAGTTAGTTATCAATATCATGTTTTAGGCGTGTTTGAATATTTAAACTTGTAAAACAAACTTTTTTACAATTTACAAACATGTTTTCACGTAGATGAACAGTAAGATGTTTTGTATTTTCTTTAAATTTTATACCATTTTTGCATGCTAATAGAACAATAAAACACAAGGGCAACAATTATACTTGTTGATGCCTCACTAAGGCAATGGAACGTACACGACAAGTGTTTTGAAAAAACACTACACATTTTTCATTCTAATAATTTAAAAAGTGCAACTTGTAATTCAGATTAACAAATTGTTATTCAGAAAGCGTCAATTAAATTCAAATTAGTAAATTGTAATTCAGAAAGTGTAACTTGTAATTCAGATAGCGTTAATTGATATTCAGAAAGCATATATTTGTAATTCAAAAAGCATCGACATAAAAGTCGTCACTTTGATTCTGAATTACAATTGATGCTTTCTGAATTATTGCAAATAATACTTTTTGAATATCAATTAACGCTTTCTGAATTACAAGTTACTTTTTTTTTATTACAATGAAAAAGGTGTAGTAATATTATGATATGCGCTTTTCTTATTTCTTAAAACATTTTAGTTTGCAAATTTGCTCAATAATATTACAATATTACAAATTGAGGGTAGGCTCAAACATATACAAGAAAACCCAGTGCTGAATGCAATTTATTGTTGTAGTCATATCATTGCCCAAAAAACGTAATATTATACTGTATAGTGTGCAGGTGTATGGCAACTCCAATGTTAAGATTTCCTTATCGTTTCGTATACTGTTCAATCTATAAAAATTTAGTATACTACGCCGTATTTGAGAAAAAATAGGTAAATAGTCACTTTTCTATTAAATAAAACAAACAATTGATTGGAATATAAAATTAAATAAGTAAATGCAACCGAAAACCTAATTGCAAACTTTTCACTTCGTGTTCTCCCTTGTCCCTTGCCTGTTTTACGTCGTCATTTGTGTATGAAACTCAATCAACACCATGTTAAAATTGTAAAAGTAATTTTAAAAATCAAACTTACCTGAATGGTAACCCCTCGTATAATAACGTTAACCACCTAAAATTTCAAATAAATTTAAAAGCAACACCTGAACGTTTCTCATGTAGAGTATAAAACATGGATTTAATGGAGTACTTTTTATTAAAATTATCATTGAGTATATTGGCAATTTTATTGAACTCTGTATCAAAAAGTGGAGATTTGATATTTAGCTCATGTCGACTATTACGAACATATTCAAGTTTGATTAAGAAATAGTTACATAATAATATTAACCTTATATTTTTGTTTTATTTGTTACATACGCACTTTATCGTTAAAATCTTTATGATGGTGTCGTTATCACTGTGCGTCAGTTGCATGGTAAAAGGTGTTAATGCAAATTACATTGCAAGTAGGGTCCTAACGCTACAAATAGGAAACATAACAGCAATATACTTTCTTGTATTTATTAAAACAATTAAAGCAGTTCTCTAGAATTGCAACTTTTTCATAAATCGGGAAGTTCTTGTATAGTTACGTCTGTAAAAAGTCCTTAAGTCTGACATCCTGGTTCAAAATTCCCTAAGCTATGTTCGATGAAATTCCAAAAATACTTAAACATACAACAATAGATTGCTTAGTAACCGCGCCTTTATTTCCACAAACTTTTTAGTTACTTTTCTTATATGTATGGATAATTTTAGTTTTTGTGGAAATAAAAGACAATTTATTATTATTATTATTATTATTAAATTTACCATCGATGCACAAGACATGCAAACTATAAACTAACTGAATCTGTAATTTTAGAAATGTTGCTCAATTTAATCGTCTAATCTGGATCGTTCTATTTTGTACCATAATTTAGGTACTACCGTTACATCATCATTGCTAAAGAATAATTAGTTTTTTCTATAGTACATGTTAAAGTGTGCTTTTATCAACTCAAAACAAAAGGTCAAGTTTTACTTTAACAGCAAGGGTAGATAAAGTAGCACTTTAACATCAAGGATAGATAAAGTAATTTAATTTGCTAACATTTGTTTAAATTAAATATGACAGCTTCGTATTATCTTAGCAACCCAGTCCAGCTACTGACATTTTGAAATGTGATTGACTGTCCTTATTTTCTTTTGAAATTGTTAAAGTTCATGCTATAGATAAAAATATTGTATTATACACGACGATAAAGTTATTTCTATCCACTCTTGAATCATTAACGTCTCGACTTCGTCTCGACGTTAAACGATTCACTCGTGGATAAAATTTAACTTTATCGTCTTGTATAATAAATTACTATTATATCATGTTTTATACTGGAAATTATGTTTTTAAAAACGATATTACAAATCAACCCCAACCGTTAAATAACTAAACTTAAAAAAACTCAAATACATGATAGACGGCAGGATAACCCCAAATATTCTTCTAAGATCACTAAAATCACGTTAACCGCGCTAATATAGGTAGGGAAACTTGGTGTTATTTATGTCAAACCAAACTCGGTTTTTCGGTGACGTACACATCAGTTTATAGATTATAATAGAAATAAACTTTGTTTTTGTAATATGTAATAAACATTTTCAAAAAATTATTATATTTTTTTACCACCCTTGAACGAACTGCGTCAGCTTGTCTCTACAAACATCTCACGCCGATAGCTACGCCACTGTACTTACCGGATGTTGCTGCATTTTCGTAGTGATGCTGGTAACAGTTTTACACCTTTTTTCTGAGTAAAAGCTTTGAAATAAATTAGAAATATTAAATTTACCAAGAAAGAATGAAAGACGACAGAAAATTTGAAGAGGCTGTCTAGAATTAAATGAGTTGCCTTGAAATAAGAACTCTTTTAATTTTATAAAGGGATTACTATGTTTTTTTTAATTTATGAAACCGATTGCCCATATCTCCTGCACTGGTTAATTGAAGAGCTTGGAAATATCACATTTTAAGAGGTCCTATGCAAGAGAACTTTGTACCAAGTTGGGTTTAAAGAGCTGCATTAGTAAGAAAATGACGATATTTAACAAAATTTAGCATATCGAAAACCAAGAATTTTTGTACACTTTCTTGTATGAACTTTCTCTCTTAAATTTGACCAAGGATTAGCACTGAAATATTTAAACATATTTATCTATTTAAGAATAAAAATAACAACAGGCTACAATCCCAATTACAGTTATTCAAACAAAAAATAACATTATTTTATACTTACAATGGGTTCGGAAGTTAAAATAAAACAGCTAAATTTTCTCTTCAGATACTGAATTTAATCAGCAAATCATGTGATGTGACGTTTCGTTAGTATAATTAACTAACTTCTTCAGACGAAATAATTAACATATTAACAGAGCTGGGCAAAATACTTTTAAAAAGTATTTAAATACTAAATACTAAATACTTTTTGAAAATTGAATGTATATAAATAGTAAATACTTTTTTGTTTAAAAGTAGTTAAATAATAAATACCTATAGTATTTAAATACTTTTAATAGTTAAATACTTTTTTAAATGTATCTATTTAAATACTTTAAAAGTATTTAAATATTTTTAAAAAATATTTAAAATACTTCTTAAGTATTTAGATATTCCTAAAATGTAAAAAGACTTGCGAAATATTTAAATAGTAACACATGTGTATACCAGTTAAACAATTTTTCAAAATTAAATTTAACATTCTAAATTTCCTTTTATTCGAATATGAAGCCAAATAATAAAGATGGCATAGCTTAAACTATTGTACATGAATTATTAAAAACTTCCAAGGAAACAATATATTGTTTTCCGGTGTTTTATAGATATTTCGGCAAAGAAAATCTTAAAATCCATAAAATATTTTATTAATAAAATTGCGTATATTGAATACCTACGAACTACTAATAGTACTCTTAAATATAGCTATACTTACTGTAATGGTAATTTATTTTTACCACAGATCACGACACAGGTACAGAGGAAGCACCACTATTTGTTCCGCGCTGCCAAAGCATGGAATATCGAAATAATCGAATGGCAGGGGTCCACCGTCTCCGTCACCCCATCAAACCGGCTTTTTATGCATCTTGCTCAGGCCACAATTGCCTGGTGGCTTCTGTCTCGCTCTAGCACGGGTGGGTGTTTACCTGAAGCACTACACGTGTTCACGTTTCAAGTAAAAACTTGGGATTTTGATAAACGTTAAAACTATGCAAAAAGTATTTACTAGTTAGAAATACATTTGAAGACGAAATAAAAAGTAGCTAAATACTCTGAAAGTATTTAAATACTCTCAAAGTATTTATATACTCTGAAAGTATTTAAATACTCTCAAAGTATTTAAATACTGTAAAACTATTTAAATATCCTAAAAATATTTAGATACTGCCAAAATTGTATTTAAATACTAAATACTTTGCAAAGTATTTGCACCTAGAATACAAACACCATCTATTAAAATACTAAGTATTTAAATACTACAAAGTATTTAAATAAAAAAAGTATTTACAAATACAAATACTGCCCAGCTCTGTATGTTAATACAGAATTACATCTAGAAATGGGAGAAATAGGTTAGAATAATATAAACACAATATAAACTGAAAATCTCTTACCAAATCATTGAAGTTGAAAATTGTTTGGGGAGAAATAACACTCCTCTTCATAGTTTTTAAATAAAACATGTAGATTAAGAAAGATTAATAACAGCCAGCCTTATAAAGACCACTAATCTGACGTTAACTTTAATTCGCTGTTAAAATAAACAAAAGCGCATCAAAACGTTAGTGCTTATGACATTTTATTCATTAGTAAACAAATTTTGATGCGCTTTTGTTTATTTTAACAGGGAATTAAAGTTAACGTCAGATTAGTGGCCTTTATAAGACTGGCTGTAAGAAAACTTCACAAATTAATTTGCTAAAACAGCATTGACTTTTATCAAATTTGATCTGAGGGCTGCCAACTAGAAAAAATTGTCCCATTAGTTATAATGTTTAATAGATAGAAGATATTTCAACAACAAAAACTCAACGTGGAAATTAAAAATATTCGTTTTATTTGATTAAATGTTTTAAAGATTGTAAAAGTTGTATTAGAGAAGATTATAGTAAATAGAATGCAATTTTTCAATGTCAGTTTTGTAATTAATAGATTTTGAATCATTTCATAAACTAAACGTTTATGTAAGTTGTTTTCTCGTAGCAAAACTTTAGGTTCAAAAGCATGGTTAGACAACGCAGTGTTAGCTTTGTTAGGGGTTAAAAACTTATTTTTTATAGACGTTCTATGTTAAGAAATCCTCTTTTGTTAGGTTTTGTTTAGTTTGACTAATGTAATTGGCTTCACAATTGTTACAATTGATTTGGTATACAATATTTAATTCAGAAAGAATACGAGTTTTATCTTTTAAGTTATACAAAATTTGGTTTTCTATAGTATTATAATTTTTAAAGGATACATTGCAGTTATAGTTTTTAAAAATCTTATTTAAAGTTTCTGATAATTTTGGTATGTAAGGAATAGGTATGTAATTTGAATTTTGAGTATATTGATAAATTCTTGCCCTAAAAATTAGGGTATATATCAACAGATGAACTATCATTTTTGGTGTTTTTATATTTAATTTTACTAATCATTTTTTTTTAATGTTTGAGTTTATAAATTCAATAGGGTAATTATTTTTTAATAAAATGCTTTTAATTTTATTTGTTTTCTTTGTGATATTTGTTGCATGAAAGTAATATTGCATGTTCAGTTGAACTATTTATTACACTAATTTTATATTTTAAAGAAGTTTGTGACTTATAGTTTAAATATCTATCGGTTGTAATTTTCTTTTCTGAACCAATTGGTTTCAATTTTACCGTCTTCTGTTCTTATTAAAGTTAAATTAAGGAAATTTATAGTTTTATTAAAATGTTCTTTTTCTATTGTAAATTGTAATCTAGGATAGTAATTATTAAGAGTTTTGAAAATATTGTCTCTGTTATTTTTATCAGTACAAATAATTATATCATCGACATAACGCTTATAAAAACAGATATTATTTAAGTTATTTAAAATGTCAGATTCAATCTTTTGTAAGACTAAATGAGCGATAGTACTAGATAGGGGTTGTCCCAAAGCTACACCAAATTTTTGTTTGTAAGTTTGATTATTAAAAGAAAAATATGTAGATTTTAAGATATGTTGTACATCTTAGGGCAAGAATTTAATAATTATCAATATACTCAAAATTCAAATTACATATCTATTCCTTACATACCAAAATTATCACAAATTTTAAATAAAATTTTTAAAAACTATAACTACAATATATCTTTAAAAAATTATAATACTATAGGAAATCAATTTTTTAATAACTTAAAAGATAAGACTCATATTCTTTCTGAATCAAATATTGTATACCAAATCAATTGTAATAATTGTTATGCCAATTACATTGGTCAAACTAAACAAAACCTAAAAAAAGGATTTTTCAACATGAAACGTCCATAAAAACAAAATTTTTAACCCCTAACAAAGTTAACTACGTTGTCTGACCATGGTTTAAAAAATTATCACAATTTTAATTTTAGCTCACCTGAAGTTTTGCAAAGAGAAAACAACTTACATAAACGTTTAGTTTATGAAATCATTCAAAATCTATTAATTACAAAACTGACATTGAAAAATTTCAATCTATTTACTATAAGCTCCTCTAATATAACTTTTACAATCATTAAAACATTTTTATTATTATTTAACAAATCAAATTAATATTTTTAATTTTCACCTTGAGTTTTTGTTGTTGAAATATCTTCTAACTATTAAACATTTTAACTAATGGGACATTTTTTTCATGTTGTGGAATAATTATATTTTGGGTTAACGGAGCAAGTTTTGTTAAAAGTAGTTTCTCAAAAGTCTCAGCTATAACAGATATAAGCCTAAATTCTCAACGTTGTTTCTATCTTCCGATTTATATATTGGCGTTACAAAACTGTTTTTTCAAAGATCAGAAAAAACTCCACTAATTAATGGTAGATTAAACAAACGGGTAATAGGCAAGGTTAAGGTCGGACTACAACATTTTTGAAGAACAGGATTAATCATATCAAGACCAAACCCCTTGTAAATATCGATAGACGATAACGCATCAAAAACCTCGTCTTCGGTAAGAGTTAATGAAGATAAGTAAAAATTTTAATTACCAGAAGAAAAAAGTGCAGGTTGATGTGTGCACTGTGTACACTGAGGCAAAGAAATCTGCAAATAAGTTTGCTATTACATGACCATCGGTAGCATTTATACCTTTAAATATCATTTTATTTGGAATCGCTGGTTTAATACGTTGCCCATTTACAAAACTCCAGAAAGACTTGATTGTTATGCTTTAGGTTTTCCTCTGTATTGAAATGTAATATATTATACTCAGATTCAATGGATGCTGTACACAATCTACGACATTCCTTAAATAAGTTATAATTACGAGCGAGTTGCGATGTTATTCTTTTTATACGCTTTATACAGCTTAGAATTTCGCTGTATCAGATTTATTGCTGCTTTACCAAATCAAATTGGAAATGTATTTGTTAAATTATAATGTTTTCGTACATAAGCTTCAATTGCATGGAAGATTATATCATAAAACTACTGATCGATTCGTTTATACCTATGCTATCACTAGATATAACAGACCAATTAACTACGAGGATAAATTGGAAAGTCTTC
Source organism: Agriotes lineatus (assembly GCA_940337035.1). Lineage (NCBI taxonomy): Eukaryota > Metazoa > Arthropoda > Insecta > Coleoptera > Elateridae > Agriotes > Agriotes lineatus. The sequence goes on along the minus strand of OW679197.1, from coordinate 84,913,148 downwards.
GGCCTAGACAAGAAAACAAAAGAATATCGTGTTAACAGTGATTTTATTTTTCAACGTATTCCCCTTCAAGTTCAATGCACTTGGTCCACCTATAGTCAAGTGCTGTTATTCCATCCCTATAATCCTTTCATCCAACAATTATTATTTGACAGAAATGTTTGTTATTCCAGAATCAGAGTGATAAATCTTGAAACAATATAACGCCGTAAAAACATTGCCCAAATTTGTATCCTATCTGGATTTTGCCAGAGACTTTTCAATTTATCCTCGTATTTCGAAGTAATCATTTAATAAATCTTTCTTCTCAATTATATTACCGAGCGTGGGAAAGGAGTGTGCGGGGTCTACTGATTGCAAATATACTAGCGTTATACTTGAAGAACAACATGGATTTTTACCAGGTTGTTCAATTGTTACAAATATGTTGAGCTGCATAAACGATTCAAAAAGATCAGTTGACATCAATGAACCTGTAGGCGTAATCTATTTGGACTTCTCCAAGGATTTTGGTAGAGTCCTTAAAAAAGATTCTTATTATGAAACTCGAAAGTTGTGGAATTCGTGGACTTCTTTTACAGTGGATTGAAAATCTTCTTTTATATTTATATTTAAAGTGGAAATGAACGGAGATATTGCACCACCAAGAAGAGTTGGTGTCCCGTGGGACTCTGTACCGGGGCACTTACTTCTTGTGATATACAGGGTATTGAAAAAACGGGTAAAATATTTTAGGGGAAGATAGTACTATCCAATTTAAGTCAAAAAGTCTTAATAAACATAAGACCGCAGACGGTTATAATAAAAGAAACATGCTTTTTAAATTTAATTTGGTTTATTTTATTTTATTTTTATTTTATCTAATGCAGAAGATGTTCAAAATGTCCAACTTCCATGTGCAAGCAGGTTGTGCATCTTCATAAGAAGGTATTGCGTACCTTCTCAAAAATACCGAGTTGTGCCCTAATTGTGTGGCACGCTTGTTCTATGCGCTGCTGTAATTGTTCTAAATTATTAACTGGTTCTGCATACACCAGATCTTTTAAATGTCCCCAAAGAAAGAAATCCAGCATGTTTACATCTGGCGATCTAGGAGGCCATGGAACCGGTCCGTCACCTTTTATCCATCTTCCCGCGTAATTTGCATTTAAGTATCGAGTAGTCAATACGAAATGGGGAGGGCACCATCTTGCATGAACCAAAGCTCACATCTCACGTTCAATGACACTTCTTCAAGTAATGGAGGCAATGTGTTCATTAAAAAGTTAAGGTATTCAGGACCAGTTAACCGATTCGGAAAAAAACAGGCCCTATTAACCTGTCTTCCAAAATGCCTACCTAGACATTTAAGCTGAAACGCTGTTGATGTCTGGCCTCAACGACAGCATAAGGATTTTGGTCGGCCCAATTATGGGTATTATGGCATTTGAAAATTCCGCCTCTACCAAACCCAGCCTCGTCGGTAAAAAGGATATTGGCAGTGAAATTAGGATTTTCAGCTTGTTCCCGTAGCACCAATCTACAAAATAATAACCTGGCGGCATAATCAGGCTGAACGGGTGCTTGAACTCGCTGGACGTGATAAGGGTGCAATAGCTGCTCCCTAAATGTTCTCCAAACGAGACGATGGCTAATATTTACTTGAGCTGCAATTCTCCTAACACTAGTTCCAGAATTTTGTTCGCCTTCTTCAAGAATTTGCTCCTCCACCTCAGGTATTGCGGCGGAATTGGGTCTTCCACAATCACGGACATTTTTACCAAAACTTCCACTGTCTTAGAGGCGTTAGTGGATTTTTGCAAACAGTCGGCAAGAAGGAACTGCGGGATCAGGATAAGTCTGAACATAGAGACGGCGAGCTTCCAGACCATTACCATTAGCACAAGCATACAGGAAATGCTTGTCTGCCATTTCCGCGTTGGAGTAAAAAGGCATACTTTTGTAATCACAACGGAATAAATACGACAATGTGTAAAACTTCAAAAATACAAGACAATGTGTCAGGTGACAAATAGTAGCTTACTAATTTGTTAACTCTAAGCTGCGAGATCACAGCAATTGAAAAATTAATAAGTAATTGCACACATAAGTGGAAATATTTCTGTAACGGTTCGTTTGCGAACCTATGTTTATTAACACTATTCGACTTATTTTGGTTCATACTATATGCCCCTAAAATATTTTACTTTGTTTTCAACACCCTGTATACATATCGGACATATTTAAGATAATAAAAAATCGAATCTCCCAATACGCTGCCGACATTAACATTTATGAAAATCTTTTATTACGCGGTAACAGAATTCAAGAGAAACTGAACAGTATTTTTAAACGGTCCAAATTGTAGTTAATCCCCATAAATACTGAAAAGTGTGTTGTAATGCATTTCGGTGAAACAATCCACGAAGGGACTATTTATTAAAGCGTGCTCCGCTTCTGAAAGTGTCATCTCATAATGACTTGGGAATTCTAATTACCGAAGATTAAAGGTGGTCACAGCACCTACAAAGACAATGCAAACAAGCAAATTCTCAAATATTTCTGGTTAATAAAGTCTTTTCAAAACCAACTCCGGACACCACACGAATGCTTTATAATGTGTACATTCGGCCTGTTGTCGAATTTGGTTCGTCTATATATTTCCCCACACTTGCTCGCGATAAAACCAAGCTCTGTAAGCTAGTGATTACCACGTCTGCTTAGCATTCGGGAGGTTACGGGTTTGATTCCCGTGGCCATCTGCTCTGATTCAGGTTTTTAGGTGGTTTTCCTGAGTCAACAGAGTACCTTCTCTGAGGCGAATGGCGGGGCAGTACTTCTCCACCTTTCCTGACCTCTTTTCCATTCTCCACCCCTCCTTTCTCCTGCCCAACCTATAATTCCCGTTCTTGGCTGAAGAGGGACGCAATGTTCCTATAGCACTCCTCCCCCAGTTGGGGGAATTGAAATGACCCTGAATTGGGAGAATTAAAATGACCCTGAACCCTACCTCCTTCTCTTCGCGATAAAGAACTGATATAGAATGTTCAACTTCCTGCACCCCGACTCTCATATGGTGTTCTCAGACCAGACTACCCGACTTGCTAAATATATTTGGACCATCAACAGTACTGGACAGAATTAGACGAGATCCTTTTATAACAAACTTTTATCTACGACAGTGTGTAAAATTGCCTTTTAGTTGGCAGTTTTAAGTTTGTAAAATGACTGTTTAATAACATGTTTTCATTAGTTTTCGTCGTCGGTAGTAACGTGTTTAAAAGATTTCATTAGGCACGTTGTCAGTAGCAATGTGTTTTAAAATTTTTAAAACACGCAAAATTACGACCGGTTGCTGGTGATCCTAATTTACATTTTTTTTATATTTACCATATTTTCTAGATTCTATCGTAGATAAAATATTGTACGATACACATGCGTAAAGCATCTTTAGTCACTCGCGGGGCTTTACGCACTTGTATCATAAAATACTATTAAGATCGTTCACGATAAATTTTCAATAAATTTGTATTATATGTATATTATATTTAAATAATGATGGCAGATTACATGGACACAATTTTAACGTTGCCATGAACGCTATCGTAGTAGTGTATACAGACAATGGTTTTTCAGTAACAGAGTGCTAGAATCGTGGAAGTGGTCAATGAATGCAGTGTTTGTTAACTCATTTACACAAAAACTTGACCAAATGTAAAAATAAACATCAGGATAGATGATAACAGTTTTGTTTGTTTATTTTTGTATAATAAACGTTTTTAATTTGTATTTAAGTCATTATTTGTAATGTAATTATCACATGTTTATTTGCTTAGCTATTACATTTGATTATGTTTTTCATGAGCTAAAACAGGACTACTCCTCAGCTCTTAGTTATTGTAAATAATAATAATTTTTAATATATGTATAGTAATAATAATAATGTCTCTTATTGACACAGAAAAGAAAATCAAATAATGACAAAATACACAACAAAAAATATATACATTTACACTGTTATAAATAAATTTATGGGCGTGGCATAATTTAAGGAGTATTAAAAATAACATGTGAGCAAATGAAAACGAAATCAAGCTTGGGTTAGAAAAAATTAAATAATGTTCTCTATTACTTCTGATGTTTTTAATTTAAATATGACAGTTATTATAATAGTAGAAGTGTCAAGTTGTTTAAATTATCAAATTTTAAATTACACATGTTTTGATCAATGAACACTTTCAGCAGTTCTTATAACAATACGTATTTATTGATGTACCTAGCAGATGCAACATTGTTTTAAGTGTTGGTTTTTATGTTAATTTTCAAATAATTGACGGCAATCAGTGACAGTTGTGCAATGGTTTAGGTTATGTATTGGTATTTCATTCTAGAACAACCACATAAGGTGAATTAATAATCGACATAATATAAACCGTTCAATAGTTATTTTCCCGATAGGAGGTCCTGTTAGGGTGATGAATTTCACCCTGTAAATATGATGCTGTCAGTCATTAACAAAAGTTAGGTTATGCCCATTTTATAAAAATGATAATTTTATGTTAATGTACAAAACGTGGTTGGCAGATTTGGTTTTGGATATTGTGCCACTTTCAATATTGGTTAAGATAAATTTCATGAAAGACAACTTGCTGATTCTGAATATGTTTCATACTTTGTTGAGTAGGCATAATGGTATAATAAAAGTCGTTTTTTATTGTAATTATAAATTGTATACAAACATATTTAAATATTACAATTTATGTATTTTTTTCAGTATAAATAAATAAAGCTTTTATAAGCCACTTTAGGCCCATTGCATAACAATCTGTCTCCATTGTCCCTTATTCATAATTTTATTTCTCCAGTCTTCTATTCCTTTCCTTGCTATGTCTTCCATTACTGTCTTCTTCCACCTATTCCTTGGTCGGCCTCTTCTTCTAGTTTCTTGGGCTCTTCCTTCCAATACTATCTTAGTAGCGTTTCCATCTGACATTCTCCATATATGCCCAAACCATCTTAACCTTTATAGTATGTATCATTTTTAGGTCCTGGGCCAAAGGGTTTAATTTCAAAATTGTCCCGCCCAATAATATTTCTAATAGTTCTTTCAGATACCTAAAACAGTACAAAGCCCAAAATTAAACCAAAAGTTAAGTTTTATGCATAAATACTTACGTCCCAAATGTCACTAAGGCGAACAAATATTTCAGTTTCACTAAGGTCTGGCCTGTCGGCTTTATAATGCCTGTAGGCCTTTGTAATTTGTAGTTTTGTGTCACCTTTAATGACTTTCGGCATATTTGCTTTAGTATTACAATTTGTTGACAGATAGGTAGCCATGACGCCGATGTCAATAAATACAGACAGATCAATAAAAAAACCAATTAGGGCAGGCTGTGATATGTGTTATACGTTTGGCAGTACTGAAGTGTATTGTCAGTCTATGTCAAATTCGAGATTTGTAGGTTAAGTTTTACGTCAGTCTGTGTCAAACAACAAACAAAACCTAACCTACTAATCTCGAATTTGACATAGACTGACAATACACTTCAGTACTGCCAATGGTATAACACATATCACAGCCTGCCCTAATTGGTTTTTTTATTGATTTGTCTGTATTATGCCTAGTGGCAAACAAAGTATGAAAGCACTGGCAAAATTGCACGTTTAACCTCAAAATGTCAAATTAGATACTTTCGTGAGCCTCCTGTACATAACACCTGATTCTGACAAAGTGTCAGAAAGAGATTCTAGGGAGTTTTAATTTTATTAAACATAAAAACAAAATTCCATGTCTACCTACCGGGAAAATAACTATTGAACAGTTTATATGTTTCAATTTTCAAAGCCAAGCTTGATTTCACTTTCATTTGCTCACATGTTATATAAAAATAAAAACATAATTAAAAATATATGCCAATAAGGTGAACTTCAAAAGGTTTACATCTGAAGATATGTACATCCAGTTTCAGCAATTATGTACCTAATTAAAGATATTTTTAATTAAGTAAACGGTGCATTTTTTAAAGTGCATTTATGTTGTCAAAGTGCTGTAACCAAACAAACACACAAACACTAAACAGTTGTGCATTTGAGCTAGTTTAAGTTGTCGAGTTTTTCTTGTAATAGAGAGGTGGCCTAAAATTACTCAACTATACAAACTTAACGTGATTTCGAATGAACGTTTAATGGAAATATTGCTACTTCCTCTAAATCAATACAAAGATTGGTAGGTACATCGATTTAATCAAGAAGGTTTAGTAGGAGAACGGAGAATTCACACAGCCCAGGTGAGAAATTTGGACAATATTGTAAAAATTAGGGATGTAGTCGTAAACGATCACTCTGTTTCAACGGAGAGAGGTTTGAATTAGATGACAGGGGAAATATCAGAAAAATGTAATTTTCAAAATCTAGTTTTATTTGAAACTTAAAGTTGTATTCTTCCTGTACTATATAAAATAAATAAGGTTTTTTATTTATATCGACGTTGATTGATGCTTTAAATTAGTGCACTTTAAACAGTTCACACTTTACATGTAAGGTCTTACAATACTTTAGATTTTAAGTATTTCCCCACATGTAGTATCAAAATAAGGAGTCCATCTGTCAAACAACAGTAAATTGGTTGGAGTTATACAATAAAATAAAAAGTACGGTTCTGTTAACAACAAAAATCCATGGCCAACCTTCATGCAAAAAAGAAGTGAAAAGATTATACTTAGCTTACATCCTGCCTTGTACAATATTTTAGGTTCTATCTGTATGCATTGATGCTAAATATTCTGTTTTTCATAATAAAGAAGATTTTATTACATTCAGTCTCTTAATGCTGCATTATAAATCTACAATTAAATCTAAGATGATTTTTAGACTCTTCGCCATAAATAATGGACTATTTCGAAAGAATATATTAGTTTCTTATAGTGAAGACCAACTGAAATACTGTTGTAGAGAACTTTTTCGTTAAAGTTATCACGAATCCTTTCGTGTCTATATAGCATTTAGCTTCAAGTACGGGTACATTCAAATTGAATAGCAAATAAAAACTTCAGTAAAATTGCTTAACTGAAATGCATATTAAATTACTTCAATTGTGTACCATCGTGTATGTGTATCGTGGTGTCAGTTTGACGGTAAAAAATGTAAATCGATTTAAATGTATATTACTCCAGAAAAAATCCTAACACAACACGTAAACAAGACAAACCGCAGTTTATTTTCTAGCAATTATGCAGATGTGAGGGCTATTGCTTCTGTACATGCACGTGTTTACGGATACGAAACCCAATCAGCCAGCAGCGCCCATAAAAATTTCTTGCTAATGACCCTTTGCGCCACTGAAAGATAGAAAACATCACTGTCTGCGAGAGCAGACACCGCCTCGAGAACGAGAAGAAGAAACCAATGAGATAAACACCGAAGATCGCTCCTCCCTGGACCAAGAGCGGAGGCTGGCGCGTGCAACGCTCCATTAGTGAGCGATTAGTCGCCGATTAGTGTCTTATTAACTCCACTAGCTGTCAGTTAAAGTGCCTTAGCGTCAAGAACCTCAGGTTAAAGTTCCGGTCCTTGTAAAATTCGGTGCCTTTTGAACTTCTCCTAGTACGGAACTTAACAGTTCTAAAGACTTTCAATGGATGTGCCTTCTAACGATACCAGAATTTGCGCTCGGCCGGAAAAGCAGCCTGCACAACTCAAATTTGGAATCGATCGCCTCCTAGCGTCGGATACCAAACCTAGCTCCGATGAAGCTCCCCAGGTCTCGCACCACGTCTCAAAACCGTTGCCGACAATTGCAGTTCCGTGCTCCGATTGCGTCACTTCTCTGTTCCGGTGCTGCAGGTTAAGCCCTAACGGCAACGCAGGGCCGGACCACGTGGACATTTTCGGACAGCATCTCCAGCAAGGTTTTGGAACTACCATAAACGCATCCAGCATTTATACTGTGCAACCTATACGGCCTTTTGCGACGCGACCAGGTAATTACAAAATAATCTGATGTTTAGTTTAGTTTTTTATATTTGGCCAGCGGCATGTGCTCTTCGATATATTCAAACTTTATTGACTTCTTTATTTTAAAAATGTAAATTGATTAAAATACAGCTGTTCTCCACATTGAAAGTTTTAGTCTTATATTGAATGATAAATATAAAATATCCAATTTAAAAAATATTTTGTTGCATAGGGTGTTCCAGAAATAAGCATACAAAGAAAGACCCATAAAAGGAGCCAATGAGTTAACACAGTTTCTGAAATACTTATGAAAATCGGATTATGCCTTGCTGAATCAAAAATTACTAAAGTTTTGCATGAAAAATGCATTGCCCTCCGCTTTTTACTTAACTATTGTTGAACTATTAATTGTAATTGTAAAAGTTTAGAAAAGCGACGTTTTACTGAAAAAGTACGAGTTCATTAATAACTGTAGTAGTAACTGTTTTCATTGGTTCACGTCATCAGTAACAACGTGTTTAAAATGATTTCATTCGTCACGTCGTCAATAAGAATGTTTTAAAATGTTTATTCAATTTTGACAGTTTAAAGTGACATTATTAACTCCATAACAACCTTTTTAAACAGTCTATGACTCACAAGTGAAATAAAAGTGTTTTAATACGCTAGAGAACTAAAAAAGTTTAATTCACTAGAAAATTAAAAAAGTTTCAATGAAGAACAACATATTTTAGTTATTTCTACAAATATTTACATTCAATTATTCTTTCTCTTTGTAGTGTGTAATATATAGTTACTGAAATTTAGATCAAATCGATGGTGAATGGGCAAATTTATATCTTAATTTGAATGTTTTTTAATTTTTTTTCAAAATTTCGTCAAAATTGAATAAAAACATAGATACGCCACGTGAATTAAACATTTATTAACTCAAAGATATGATCACACTCGCACTACGTGCTCGTGAGCTCATCATCTCTTCGTGAATAAGCATATGTTTAATTCACCTGGTGTATAATATTTATTAACCACGCAAAATTACGACCAGTTGCTAGTAATCCAAATTTACGTTTAAAATATTTTTGCTTTCTAGATTCTACCGTGGATAATAGTAGATTATATTATAAGTGAGAGAAATGCATCATTATTTGCGAGTGAGAATTTTGAATCGCGAGTGCCCCAGCACGAGCGATACAATTTCTCACGAGCTTATAATGGCATTTCGCTCACGTGTGATATACGACGTTTTATCTTACAGTAGCAATTCTTGTGCCTATAGTATTTAACATTACAAGCCAGGTAAAACAGGTTTTACTGGCGATAGGATTGGGATGACTGGCGAGCCGTCAGGCGAGCCTGTCATATCCTTGAGCCAGTAAAAATGGTTACCTGGCGTGTATTGTTGAATGTTTTATTTGTTCCTCACTTGTAAATAACTAGAAATTCACCATTTATTCAAAATGTCAAACTGACAAGCAACTAAATTAATCAATATGACACATACTAAGGAAGACAACTCTGGCTTTGCACGCTATCATTTATCTATGAGCACGCTTGTAAAATATAACTGGCTAGCCAGTAAAAAATTTACTGGCTAGCCAGTTATGAAACATTTTCAAGGTGAATACAGTGACTTGATAAATTGATGTTTACAAGTGAGGAACAAATAAAAGTTTTTGTCGTGCTATCAGGAAACGTTTCCATTTGTAATTTGACGGCGTTGCAAATCTGCCATTTCCCCATTTCAACACTACTGTACACATGATTAATTTCGAACACCGAAATAATCTAATAAAAATTTAAATTTCAACGCGGTTCCTTATTACAAAATGTACGTTTCAAAAATGTAATTTCTTATTGCATAGTGCGAGCAATTGGCCCAGCAACAATGATGGTAAAAAACTTATGCAACTGAATTAGATTTTCGCAACTGGTAATTAAATTTCTAAACATTTTATCTATTTAAACGAGCGTTGGCATGATCGCTTCGGCATTAGAATAGCAGATAGGAACTTGTTAACTGGCGATTATTTATGTGTAGAATGCACTATAATAACGGAACGCTCGTTACATAAAGGAGAAATTAATTATAGCCCATAACTGTTAAATTCGATTTCCCATTGATTCTCCAATCATATTACACAGCATGGTGAAAGTGCCATGTTTACACATCTAACAACAAAATGCGTCC